>CM039680.1:238188686-238396796 GCA_022537955.1 Schmidtea mediterranea | reverse complement strand
AGAGAGATTTTCGTCATTCTGTTGTAGTAGGTCTTAGCTTCTTCCACGATATTTTCTGCTACTCTGGTTCTAATTTCCCCGTATGTGATCTCCCATTCTTCATCAAATCATATTCTTGGTACTACATCTTCGTCGATTCGTCTGGGTCATATAACGGTAAAGTTCTGGCTATTACATCTTAGGCATCGATATCCTTGCGGTTTGAGACCGTGTCATTATACGTCCTTTTTCTTCTGGTGTGCTGTTATTGTTTTTGGTATGGCTTATACAATCTGCTACGTTCACATATATTGGTCTGGTGAATGGGTTGTTTACTAATTTTCTCTTACGTTTGTTTCGCTTGCGTATAGGAATTTCGTATGTCCTTTTCCGTTTCTTTGTAATTTCTTAGTTGTACCTGGAATCCAATTCTGGTGTTTCGATGATTACCACAATCTCTCCTACACTGAAAGTGTGTGGTTTAACGTTTCTCTTGCTGATCGTGTAGGTCTTTATAACTTTCTTGATTGAACTTGATATTTAGTCCTGCCGTTCTCCATATTTTCTTGCATTATTTCCTTGAACTTTGTAAACGTAGTCGTCTTATCTTCCATATATTGTGATATGGCGGCTGATACTCTAGATCCATTGGCAATAATTACATTCTCTTCCATACATTAGCTTGAATGGGCTCATCTTGGTTGGCGGCATGTGTTGACATTCTATAGGCAAGTAGACATAAATTGATATATTCATCCGCAATCTCTCTGATATCTATCGCACATAATTTGATAACATTTGTATTAGTGTCCCGTTGAATCTCTCTGTTAACCCGTTGCATTGTGGATGATACGTGACGTTCTCAACCTTTGCTAATTTTAAAAATAGTTGTTACTTCTTTCATAATTTCAGCTCAATGAAATTCTTCCCGTTGGTCTGTTACATTTGTTTTTGGAGTTCCGTATCTACAAACAGATTTTCTTCACAAGTTTTTTGTGTCTATTGTTTTGGCTTTTGGGTCTTTTTTTCATCCGCAAATGCTTCTGGGAATTTTGTCAGGTAATCTGTGACTACTAGAAATGTAATATGTTTCCGTTTAGTGTTTCTGGTAACGGTACTAATATGTCCATCGATAAATCATTGTCAATGGGCTCCGGCTGGTACTGCAATTGGTTTCAATGGTGATTTTCCATTTCGGCTCCAGTATTTTTTTCCGTTGTTGCGCAAATGAGACATTTTTTATCCAATCTTTAAGACGGATTCGGACATATTTGGCCAGAAGTATTTCTGTTTCATTCTCGCGAGCGTTTTTCTTTACTGACATATGCCAAACCTAATTCCGCATCGTGGTATTGGTTAATAGTTCCTTTCGTCTGTTTTCGGTATTACCATTAGAACCTTTGTTCGCTCGTCTGCTATTAGTAACCACTTCTTCTCATTACGTACGCTGTGTCAGATGTTTATCCATGTGTTTCCTTTAATTGCGGATCATTTTCGTATGTTTTCGTAGACTTTCTGGTTTACCCGTTTTTACGTATTCAATTATTAATTCAATTCTGGTCTTGTCTTGTGGTCAATCCATCATTGAGCGAGTCGATATCTTCCGCAATTATCATGATATCCTCTGACTTCCTCATCCCATCAGATCTGGAAGAATAATCGACATGGCAGTCAGGCATTTTTGCATTTGCTCGACCCGCTTTGAATTTTTAACGGAGAATATTCTTGTAGTGGGGCATTGCCCAGCTCATGAGTCGACTTGATGCTTCTTATGTTGGCCAAGCCATACTAGTGCTGGTGGTCCGTTGTAATCATATTTCGTGACCCCGCATAGTAAGTATTCTGAAAGCTTAATTGCTTGGATGATTGCTAAACGAACGCTTCTCTTCGGTAACTGAATAATTTTTCTCGTGCTTCTTGAATGTTTTTACTATAAATATGCCGATTACCCGTTCTTTCCATTCCTCGTCTAATTGTCCCAAAATCATTGGGCACCAGATGCGTATCCGCTTGCATCGGTTGCCAGTTAGAAATGGTTTTTGAAGTCGGGGTGGGGCACTAAAATTGTGCTTCAATTAAGTTTGTCTCGTAATGTTTCAAATGCCGATTGTTGTTCATTTCCCGCACACGAATGATGTGTCTTTTTTGAACTAAATCTTGTATCGGTTTGGCTAAACCCCGCGTAGTTTTTGATGAATTTTCTGTAAGTATCCCATAATCCTAGGAATTCCTGTATTTGAGTTACTGTTTTTGTGCTGGACAAATTTTTGATTTCCTCGATATTCTGGGAATCGGGTTCTTTTTCCTTTTGCTGATACTATGTGACCCAAGAACGTCACCTCTCCTTTAGCCCAATCGCCATTGGATGGTTTCAACTTCAGTTTCCACTGTCTTAGTCGGATAAATACTTTTCGTATATCTTCTAAATGTTGTTCGAATGTACTTGAGTAGATCAGCAGGTCGTCTATATACACCATGCATTGTTTTATCCCGTGGGTAACAAAATTCATACATCGTTGAAATGATGCTGGTGCATTGGTTAATCCGAATGGCATTTTCTTAAACTGATATAAGTCTCTACCGATGGTGAATGCGGTTTTCTCTTTATCCTCCTCTTTCATTTTTATCTGCCAGTATCCACTTTTTAAATCTAGTGAGGTGAAATATGCTGCTCCTTGTAATGTCAATAACATTTCGTTAATATCTGGTAACGGGTACGTATCCCTTTTGGTTACCGCATTTAATTTTCTATAGTCGATGCAAAATCTTTGTGTTCCGTCTTTCTTTTTCACCATAACAACTGGGAATTGCCATGGTGAGCAACTTGGTTCAATTACCTTTGCATCAAGCATTTTCTGCACCTCCTGCTCTGCTACGGTTTTCTGGGCTTCTGCTAGTTTGTATGGTCTTAGTGCAATTGGTGTCTCATCTGATAGTGGTATTGCGTGTAGTGTTACGTCGCACGTTCCCAGGTCTAAATCTGATACCGCGAAAATATCTTTATATTCCATCAGCAGCTGTTGTAATTGAGCTTTTTCGCCTTCATTTAGGAGTTCGCTGTCTATTGTCCATAACGGTTTGTCTTCCTCTCCTTCCTCTTTCATTTTTATTAATTCTATATCTATCATGGGTGTTAGTTTTCCCAGTCTTTCGTTTTCGTATATTATTTTATCTTCTTCATCGAAATTCGTGATGTTGATTGGTAGTTCGCCGTTTTCGTTTATCTCGATTATCTCTCTTGCTAACGGTAGCTCTCGTCGTTTTTCGAACTTTCTACTTGGTTCGAATATCATTTCTCCCGTAATACCCTCATCTACTTTGATATAACAGATCATTTGGGATTTAGCTGGCACCACAATTTTCTCTGAACACCTTACTATTGTATTCATGGCACAGATTCTGCCTTCTTTATCTTTCAAACATAAGGTTCCTAGGTCGATAACAATTTCTTTGAATAATTCTGGCATTAAATCAGTTCCAATTATACAGGGTACGCTTAGTTGTGGTATTACTGCTAGGTATGTCTCTACCTCGTTGTTCTGATGTTTTAATGTTGTCCACCATCGCCCCATTACGTTTACCGTTTCTTTACTGCATGCGATTACATGAACTCCTGTTGGTTCGATGTCCTTCCAATAATGTCGAGGTATTTCGCTTAAATGTACTGCTGAGATATTCGCTCCTGTATCTATCATTGCCTCCGTTTCCTTTCCATTTATTTCGATTATTAGGGTAATTGCTGGTCCAGTTGATGTGTATAGTGCTGCTATTGTTCTAACTTCCCCGTCTTGATCTACACTTCTTGATCGTCTTGTATTTATTGGGTTCGTTGCTTCCCAATCAGGGTTATAGAGTGATGGGTAGATATTCGCAGTTGGTATCATTTTTGTTCCCATTGTAGTTGCTTTTGTTCGTGGTAATTTGCTTGGTTCCTCATATGGCATTCTTGACATTGGTTCGCTTATCCACGCACATGTCTTCTTTTCGTCCCAGTACACTGGTGCTTGGATCATTTTTGGTGCGTTTCCTTTCCCGTTGTTCTCCTCATCGTCAGAATCGTCATCGCTGCCGGTTCTTCTATATTCCTTGATTCTTTCCCACATACTCTTTCTGCTCCTTTTTAGTTCATCTCTTGCTCTTTCATCATATAGTGCTTTCCTGAATCGTCTACCAATCTCTTCGTCTGTCCCTTTCATTGTTGTTAAGACTCGTAATAATCGTTTGATTTTGTGTATATCCTTTGAATGTCCATGCAATACCATTGTTTTTGCTAAGAAAGGTAGTACTCCAACTAATAGTTTCCAATTTACTTTCTTTTCGCGTTTGTAGATGTCGAAACAGGCCAGCATTTGCGTTAATATTACTCTGACTATTTGGATTATTAATATTATGCCCAATATTCCAGCCATCATTTGACCGAACACTAGGAATCTACCCCACATTGCTTTCATCATATTGGATGTTGCTTGTTGGAAATGGTCTGGCGATAATAGTAGTTCATAATTTGGTTTTTGTTCAAAATTTGTACCACCCGTTATAGTTACTATATTTGATAGTATCGATTCTCTTCTTGCGGGGAACAATAGATTTTGTCTTGCTGCTTCTAAACTTTCTTGTGAATATATACCACTGTTTACCACGTCCAGTGGTCGAAATTCTTGTTCCGTTGTCAGTTTCGTCAATCCGAATCTTTTTGGTTCGGCAACCGGAATTCTCATTGGGAACATTACCCATTTTCCATCTGTTTGCTGAAACAGTGGTCCGAAAGCGTTATTACAATCGTAATAATTTGGTTTGTCTGTTAGGAGTTTCATCATTCGCGTTACTGGTTGTACGTATCGGATTTGCTTTTTATATACTACTTCTAGTTCGTTTGTACATTTTCCGGGTGGTGCTGTTGATTTTTCTGGTACCATAGCAAATGTTTTTTCGCACTTGAATATGTACATCACTTCTCCAGCTATCCTTCCAAAGTGTCCTTCTTGTAATGGTAACAGTGGCATTGCACTATCTGGGTTAGTTATTGCTACGGCTAATTTCGTTTTTAATATCTCTTTATTTAACTGACAATCGTTGCGTATTAAATCGTGGTATACTTTTTGCATTGACTCTTGACCTTTGTGATAGAGGAAATCCATCTTATTATTCATGTATAGGTATAATTTCACTTCATCCTTGGCTACCGTGGCTATTCCTTGTTCTAACATTTGTCTTGATGCATACAACCCTGGATAGTTGGTGGCATATACCATCTTTCCACATTTTTGTGTTATCTTTCCTTTGATAAATCTCATTCCCATTTCTGCTTCCGTGGTTATCAATGCTGCTGGGGTTTGTTTTGTTCTCAGTGGTTGTGACCTAGTCCTGGCTTTGATTTTTCCAGCTCTCGTTATTATTTTGTTTACATCGTTTATTTGTAGTTCCTCTGCGTCTTCCTCGAATACTTCTCCTCTTACTTCGTCGAATAACGCTGTTTTCAAGAATTGCATTCTACATTTATGGATATTTGCTTGGTATATTATCGTTGATGTTCCGGTTTTACAAACGGTGTCTGTTGCTTGGCACATTTGGTTTGATTTCATTACTTGGGTCGCTCCATCAAATTGTGCTTCATATTCTTTTAATTCGACTGTATAAGTTTCTATTACAACCACTCCTGTTACTAGTTCTCCCTTTATAGTATATTTTCCTCCCTGGCAGTCTCCAGTTGCTGAGTTGATTACTCCTGCGACGAATATGCTTTGTACTTGGATCATTCCACTTTTTCCTTTTAGTACGACTCCTTCTTTTAATCTCATTTCTCCTCCGCTGAATAGATCCTTGCATTGTTCTCCCGATACTTGTAGTATTTCTCTTTCTGTTCCCGGATTTATGATTGATACGTGGGAGTGTGCTCCGCAATGGTATGCTAATGTTTTCCGTGTGATTGCACACTCCTTGGCTTTTGTTCTGATGAAATCAGATTCTTGGTAGATGTGATACGTTATCGCTTTTTCTATAGTGGTCAGGTTATTTGGTATTGCCATCCGGCATTCCTCGATATCTTTTAACGAATATTTGTCTCCCAGTACTGCTTTGTCACAGTCGAATATCAGGAATCCGTTTGTTGCACCTGTGCATATTAGCCACACCATCATTGTCATCATTAGTGAATGTATGCTTGCGTTCCTCATGGTTATGTCTTTTATTGGCAGTTCGTGTTCGAAATCGTTCAGTAGCGCCTTTAATCTCATATGCATTGGTTTTACCTGTTCGTTTTTTCTCGGTTTGTTTATAAATTGCTTCCATCCACCATTCTGTAAGATTCCTGGTTCGATTTCTTGCTGTACGATCATTGCGGTTAGCTCTACGTTATTCATGAATTGTTTGTTCGGAATTTTGCTTGTCGATAAACTCATTAGATTATATACGAGATAGGAGAGTGCCACTAATCGATATTCGTCATCGTCCGTATTCGTAAGCAATTGGGCGACTATTTGTCTCATTTCTTCCCATTCTAATTTCATCGTTTTAGTTTTCTCTCTGATCAGTTTCGGGATTATACTGGATACGGTACACCATAATTGTTTGGCGTCCTCGCTTGCTCGATTTCGTTGCCATAGTCTCCTCAATGGCTGGCTGGTGATTATTAGCATATCCGCTAGTAATTCTCTTATCCATTCCGTTCCGCTTTCCTCTCTAGGGTGAGTTTTTCTCATCTCGTATGCTATTTTTTCCAGTTTATCTAGCCTTGTCATCCATTGCTGTTGTTTGGATTGGTCTCTGATTTTCGGTTCTCCGTTTTCGGTTGTCAATTTTGGTCTACCTCTTGGACGTTTCTCCATGGACGTGCCTGTTTCTTTGGTTGTCTCCTTCTCTGTGGTGTTCGTTAGGGTTATTTTTTGGCTTTCTTCGTTTTGTTTTCTGAGCCATTCGTCCCAGTCTTGCGTTAGGTATATATCGTCCTTTGCTTCGTGAGTTTGTGTTATACATTTTTTCATTGGCGTGAAATCTTTGTCTTCTATATCCATTTCAATTATCATCTCTTCTATTTCATCTCCTTGTTGCTCATCGATTTGATGATAGCTGGTTGACGGTTGCTCCTCTCGGGTTTCTGGTATTTTTAGGGGTGTTTTTATTACTAGTGGTGACAGCTCTTCTTCCTCGTCTGTATTCTCATTCAAAATCATTATCTCATCTCCTTCGAACATTTTTGGGGTTTCATTTTTGTCTCCTCCCATACTGGGCGTGCTCATACTTGCTTTGATAGGTTTTGGTTTTATCTCTTTTCTTTTTAACGGTATTCCCAATGTTTCCGCCATTTTCAGGGGGTTTATTTCTCCCATCACCATTGGTGTTACTCCCACTTCCAACATATTATCTAGTGATCGTCCATGGAATTGTAAATGGAATGGAGTTTCATATGCTAGTTTTCTTTTCACTTCTTTTATTTTTGCTGTCGGATGAACTTCTAGTTCTTCTGATGTTTGATCGGGGTAGAGTACTTTTATTTTATATTTTCCTTGCGGTTCTTGTGCCCATTCTCGGTGTTTCCATTTGCGTATTACTTGGTCGAATACTTCCGGACACCATTCATTTTTCCTTCTATATTCTTCGATCTCTTTTACTAATTCTCTCAAATTCTCGAGGTTTTCGCCATTCTCTGCCATATATTTCGCATGCGTCGTTGCTGCTCGTCTCTGGCTCCTTGCACCTTGCTGTAATATTTCTATTAATTTTTCGCAATGATCGTTTTCTAGTTTTATTTGTGCTTCGTCGATATCTACTGGTTGGGGTCTTTGTTTCTTCATTACATTTATTTTTCTATATTCGTTTTCGGACATCGTTTTATTTTCAACTTCTTTCGTTCTGTATTTCGGGGTTTCTCCTTCATGATTGTTAACCTTTTCTCCCTCTGATAGCTCTTCTTCTACTGTTCCGGGTTTTAGTTCCCATCTTTTTCCTTGTTCATCCCATTGTTTCCTCCATGGAGTTGGTTTGCATTCACTTGTATCTAGTTCGCTGAGCTTCTCTTTAAGACGGTGATCCTTCCGCCATTGCCGATAGATTTATATACTTCTCTTGGACTTTTGGTGACCTTCTTTTTCTACTTCGTCCATCTCCTTCCACGTGGTATCTGTTCCCCATCGAGCTTCTTCCATTGGTACTATTCTGATTTCTTGGTCATCATCCCATATTCCCAACTCGTATAGATATGTTTCATCTTCTTCGTGTAGATAGTGATGAAGGTATTTTACGGCTACATCTTCTATCATTCCATCTTCACTTTGATCTTTTGTCTGTTCCATGATCATTTCGTTGATGATTTTTATTAATTCGTCTACTCGCGTCTTGTTATTTATTTTTAGCGTTGTTTGTTCCTCGTTTGGTAACTTTATTTTTATCTTTAATTCCTTTGTTTTTTTTCCTATTCGGCGAGTTCCGTATCTCCCAATTAGTGTCGTATTCTTGTAATTAGCGTGTCTGAGAATCACCGTGTCTCGCAAGTTTTCTATACATTCTTTCATTTCTACTGGTTTGAGATACATTAGTATTTCCCAGTTCTTGTGGATTTGATCTATTATTTGTGTGATTAATTTTTCTCTGTTTTTACAAAATATTCTCTTGGTTGCTCCTTGTAAATTCTTTTTGATATTGATTTCGAATTCATTTTTTGCGTATTCTGCCCATAATCCGAAGTCCGGTACTGTTTTTTCTTTTTCTAGAGTTACGTATGTTGGTTTACCCGGCCATATTAGTGCATCTACTAGATGTAGATCTGGTTTTATTAACCATCCATTATGGTATAGGTTATCATTTTTCTTGGAGCTTCCCATTCTTTCTTTTATCCAATCGAATATTTCATCGGTGTTTGGCTGTTTAATCCAGATACGTTCTATGAAGTCTGGCGTTTGCATGAATATTTGGAACTTCGTTATATCTTCTAATTTCTGTTTATCTAGATATGCCTTTACCCGTGGTTTCTCCTGTTCGGGTATCACGTCTCCTTTCGATCCCTCGAGTTGTAAGATGTACCTCATGTATCTCCTGAATACTTCATTGTTGATGAATTCCTCGTTTATTAGTGTTTCAGGTATGGTTTCAATTAGTTCTTCTATTAATTTTAGTTCCCCTTCTGTTGGTGATAATGGTCGATCTGAGATCCATCGATTCATTGGTCGTATAATCTGTTTATTCTGCTCTTCGTTCTCGGATACTTGTAGTGCTTCCCCCATTAAGCTGCTGATTTCACTTATTTCTTCATCCTCCGGTGATGAGTCTCTGATGTTCCGTAGCATATTTATTCGTAAATTTCTCTTTGTTTTTACTTTCGTTAGTCCTCCTGGTGGTGTTTCGGATTCTTTTTCTATGTTGTTGATCGATTTTTCTATTATATCCCGTCTTAATCCGGAATTTCCATTTGTCTGTTTGGTTACTGTCGTTATCTCGTTTTCGTTTGACCGTTCATTCTCGCGATTTATTCTTTCTTTGATTTTTCCGAGTAGTATTTTTTGTGTTCTCCGCTTATCTGCTTTAGTTGGTCTGAATGTTTCATCTGGTTCGGTTTGATTTTCTCCTAATTTTTCTAATTCTGTTTTCGCGAGTTTATCTTTTGGTAATTTTTTATATATATTGTAGCAATATTGTTCTTTGACATCTTTGATCATTCTCATCATATTTATTCTCGGCGGATTGTCTTGTCGTTGTTTGAATCTTTCTTGTCTCACTCGTTCCTCTTCCATTTGTAACTGCTGCCAATCCTGGGCGTGTTGTTGTTGTGTCATTTCCGTTTCTCTATTTCTTATATTTTCAACTCTTTGCATCATATGGATATTTGATTGTTGTTGTTGTGATTGGTTTGTTCGCATCATTTTTGCCATTATATCTTTCAGATGTGATATTTCCTGCATCACATTCACTTGTTTTGTCTGTTCGACGTTTGGTTGTCTAGGTGCCAATTGTACATAGTTATTATTCCTTGGTGGTCCCTGATTTTGGTTGTTGTTTCCCCTGCACTTGTTGGCTACGTGACCTTGTTTTCCGCAATTAAAGCAGGTTCTGGTTTCGCATCGATTGATATTATGTCCTTTTTTCCCACATCTACCACATGGTACATTTTGGTAGCATTCGTTTTCCCAATGTCCAATTTTTCCACACGTTCTACATTGTTTACCTTGCGTTGGATTATTTCCGCCGTTGTAGTTGGTTCTTTGGTTATTATTATAATTATTGTTTGGACGGGTGTTATTTGTTCTTTGCACCGGAGGTTTAAATATTTGATGAGCTCCTGGTATAAATTGATTCATTTTTGCACCGTTTTGTTCGCTTTCTTCCGTTTTTACTGCCATTGTTGCTATCATCGATTCATCCTGCATAAGGGCGATTTGTGATGGTAGGTGTATTTCTGCTTGGTTTGCCCTGGCTACCGCTTCGTCTAATGTCGTTAACATCTGCATTCCTACTGCAGATCTCAGTTCTGGTCGTCTTAATCCATCTACAAATATGCCAATCAAGTGGACTTCATCAAATTTTCCATCGGTTGCCGTTTTTGCCAATCTTCTAATTTCACTAGCGAACATTGTGTTCGACTCTCCGTGTCTCTGCTTTCTGTTGAATAATTCTTGTATTCCTTGGTTTGTCAGTTTTGCCACTCCAAATGTTAATTTTAGGAATTCTTGGATTTCTTTCCAGTTATTCAACGGTTTTCCTCTTTCTTTTGCTTCCAGGAAGATATCCAGTGCGCTGTCACATAGGTATAGTGGCATTCTAGTTTTTACCATGTCGTTTGTCCATCCACAAACTTCTACATATACCCCAAAATTCCTTAGGAACGTGTTCAGTTTGTTGGCGTTCCCGTTGAACGGTTCTCCTCGGAATTTTTCCCGATATTCTCTAATTGTTTCGTTCGCTGTTGGCAGTTTGTTTGGTTCGTTTCCGTCGTTTTTATTTGGGTTTCCGTTATTTTCGGCCATATTGTTTTTGTTTGTTGTTTCTGGATTATTTGATTGATTTCCCGACTTATTTGGTACGGTTTGTTGTTGGATTTCTATGTTTGTTCCTTGCTGGTTGTTATTCTCGTTCTCGTTCGTGATGTTTGTTTGACTCGTAGTCTTTGTTAATTCTTGATTCTCTTTGTCGTCTGATCCCTGACTGTTGGAATCGATGTCTTCGAGTGAATTAGCTCTGTGTAATTTTCTCGCGATTGAGGTTGATCTTGATTTCTTGGCGCTTTTTCCTGAGAGTAGGTAGCTATTACGCGATCGTAACGTTGTCCTTTCCTCGATATCTTCGGTTTGGGTGGTTTCCTTTGCTTTGGTGGATTTGTTGCGTCGGGGCCTGTTGTCTGTCGTCTCGTCTGTATTTTTGTCCGTAGTCGGTTCCTTTGGTTGCGAATATTTCACTGAGTTTTGATTTGTTGTCGAATCCTTGTTATCGTCGAGTATTTGTCGCTTCGATACCTGTGCTTGATTGGATATCTTGTTTTATTTATATTTGTGGGTATTTTGTTGATTTGCTTATATTGGTTGTGAATTTGTCTACGTTGACTGCTTTAATTGCTTTGATTGCTTTGGTTGTTTTGATTGTTTTGATTGAGTTCTAGAACGAAAAAATGAACCGTGTAGCCTAATCTGCTTACACGCTTTCAATCTTTCGCACCGCCTCAAATAAACACACGGGTTTATTTATTATTTTATTTTGTTATCTCTTTTTATTTGCCTATCTTTCCTCATTGTTATTATTTTATCGCTATGCTACTGTTTTATTCCGCATTCCTTTTCTTAGCTTGATCGCCATATTGATTTGACTATAGTACCCATAATTATAATAGTTCATACTTCCCCGGTGTTATCCCGTTTATTATAATTCCCATACGTTTTGTTTTCCTTTTTGCCTTATTTTACGTCGATTTTTAATTATCTATGTGGGGTAGTAACAATTATCTATATGGTCTTAATAATTATCTATTTATTATAAATCGTTCGGCTTTGCCGTTTCCCAGATTCTATTACCCCCCTTCTTTTATTTTATTTACTATGCGTTTCGCATTCCCTTTTATTTATACTTATATAATTTTATTTCCCCTTTTCTTTCTTATCTTTAGTCATTTTCTTCCTTCTACTTCTATTCCCATCTTGTCCCATTCGGTTTCTTCTTTTTAATTTTTCCCTTTCGTTTTCTTAATCTATCTTCCTTATTCTTATTGTCTTTTGTTTATATCTTTTGTTTATCTTCCGTTTTCTTTGTTTGTCTACTTCAATATCGTTATCTATTACCGTTTTTATACAACCTATTCTCTCCTCCGTGCACGGGTATTATTTGTTTTATTGATTCCTTTTGTCTTTTTCCTCGTTATTTCTTTTCTATCATTTTCGATTACTTAATTTTTATCTTTTTTATTATAATCATGGATCATGTCTTTTTATCGCATGTCCTTTCTAATTTCCATTGAGATTATACTCCGTTAATGCACAATTCTTTTACTCCATATTGGGATGGTGTTTTATTCTTACACATCTTTTTTAATTTTTCCGAATTATATCATATCTAGCTTATATCTTTTATTTTCTACGATTGAGATCAGGTTCCGTTAATACCTGCCTCCGAGTTGAGACTGTGTTCCGTTGTTACACATCTCATGGGGTTCATGTTCCGTTAATACATGTCCCTTATATGAGATCAGGTTCCGTTAATACCTGTCTCCGAGTTGAGACTGTGTTCCGTTATTACACATCTCATGGGGTTCATGTTCCGTTAATACATGTCCCTTATATGAGATCAGGTTCCGTTAATACCTGTCTCCGAGTTGAGACTGTGTTCCGTTATTACACATCTCATGGGGTTCATGTTCCGTTAATACATGTCCCTTATATGAGATCAGGTTCCGTTAATACCTTTCTCCGAGTTGAGACTGTGTTCCGTTATTACACATCTCATGGGGTTCATGTTCTGTTAATACATGTCCCTTATATGAGATCAGGTTCCGTTAATACCTGTCTCCGAGTTGAGACTGTGTTCCGTTATTACACATCTCATGGGGTTCATGTTCTGTTAATACATGTCCCTTATATGAGATCAGGTTCCGTTAATACCTGTCTCCGAGTTGAGACTGTGTTCCGTTATTACACATCTCATGGGGTTCATGTTCTGTTAATACATGTCCCTTATATGAGATCAGGTTCCGTTAATACCTGTCTCCGAGTTGAGACTGTGTTCCGTTATTACACATCTCATGGGGTTCATGTTCTGTTAATACATGTCCCTTATATGAGATCAGGTTCCGTTAATACCTGTCTCCGAGTTGAGACTGTGTTCCGTTATTACACATCTCATGGGGTTCATGTTCCGTTAATACATGTCCCTTATTCTTGATTTGGCCCTTATTATGCTGCTGATTCATCTTTTCCGTACTAATTGATATTGCGTTTTCTTGTCGGCTTCATAATCGTTCCTGTTTTTATCTTTTATTTATTCTCTATTTGAGTTCGTTAATTATTTTCTCTTTATTATCACTTCCATTTCTTCGACTTATTCTTTTGTCTATTACGCGCGTTTCTCTTTCTGCCTCTTCAAGAGTTCTTCGCCTACCCCCCAGATTTAAAATACAACACGGCTTTGTTGATCTACTACTGCAACGGTAAGGTGATCAATCTTACCACAGTAGCTTTTCAACTGGGCACAACTTGTCGACAGTTCGTCCTATATCTCTCTTCTGGGTGATCGGTTATCCCCTCCCGATTTGGCTTTAGGTCGCACTACTCGAAGGTAGCTCACGGTATTTTCCCTTATGTTTTACTTTTCAATGTTCGTAACGTTTCATCTCACTCTTTATATTTTTAGTTTTTTACTTTTAAATATATAATTGTTTATATGTTTTATATATATATATAGCTATATGGGTAAGGAAGGAGGGTAACTAACTAATCGTTTATTTTAAGACAACTTTATTCGTAATAGACAATCACTTTCTCCTCAATGTCATTTTTACATAACATACAAATTGTTAACAAATCTGCACATCTTTGGCAGTAACAAAAATGTCCACAGGGGAGTATCAGTACTTTTATCCGTTCCGTTTGACACATGTAGCATTGGTGTAATGGTGCTACTTCTCGGCGTATTATGCTTTGTAGGGCGTCAGGTATCATTTCTACTTGTTTTTCTATTAGGTGATATTTTATATTCAACTCCGGGTTATTTATTCTTTCTCGGTACCAGTCGTATTGGTTCTCTGTTTCTGTCGTTTGCATTAGTCCTAGTGTCGTTCGGGTGATTTCACGGCTTATTGTTTGTGGATTGCTCTGTCTAGCTACGTTTATTCTCTTCATTTTTTCGGTTAGTTGTTCTACTGAGTCGGTCTCGATATTCAAGAAGGTTTGTAATTGGTTCAATTTCTCGTTATAGTGATTCATTTTTTCTACAAAAATTCAATTTTTAATTATTGGTTTTATTATTTCAGATTTAATATTTATTTCATCAATTATTTTATTATTTTCCTTCCTTAATAAATGGGTTGTTATTTTCCACTATTTATTTTCCAATTTCTATTATTCTCTATGTAAATTATAAATGCTTTTATTATTTTATTAATTTATTTCATTATTCCTATTTTATAGTAATTTATATTATTTTATTATATATTTTTATTTATCCGATTTCGGGTTGTCATATTTGTATTTAGCTGGTTTATTTCAACAATTTCCGTGATTTTCTCTCCGATTTACATTATCCTCATTTCTTTTATTAGTTTGGTTTTTATTCTAATCTCGGTTAAGGTCTTATTTACACTTTCCTTATTTCAATTTCCCTGAATTTTATTTTTCCCATTGCGAGAGGTCTTAATTAAAATATATCCCGGCTGAGCCCCCAAAAATCATGTTGGTCGTAGGGGAGCGTTAATTACGAAAAATCTTGAAGGTACCTTAGCTTCCTGCGTTATTGATCCCTAGGGGTAACTCCTCCTTACGCCACACAATTTTAGTTACCATTATACACCCGTGATTTGGATCACGTTGGAATTGTGCATAACAGCCGAATGCCGTTCGAGCAGGTGAGCGCTATTACTAGCACTACTCCTCGAATGACCTTCGTCTTTCTCCCAGGTTTCAGCTGCCGATAGAAGGGCTTACGCTCAT
Organism: Schmidtea mediterranea; assembly: GCA_022537955.1. NCBI lineage: Eukaryota > Metazoa > Platyhelminthes > Tricladida > Dugesiidae > Schmidtea > Schmidtea mediterranea. The sequence continues at coordinate 238,381,704 of CM039680.1, read as the reverse complement.
ATTTCCAAAAACCTCTTATCTCGGTGATTATCTTCGATTCCGACGTGAGAAAATCATAGGGGAAATTTCCGTCCAGGTGTTTATGCGCATCCCGACTTCCTTTTACCCTTGATACTCCGGTCTACGAGAGACAAGAAAATGGAGGTGGTTTAGCAATATCACTTAGAGAGAGTTGAATCCAAAAAAAAAAATTTAATAACCATAACAAAAACAACGAACACTAAATTACGGCAAATTGCACAATCATTAATATGTCAGTAAGAGTCAGATAAGTCTGTAGGCTCTGAACAATGTGGATGATTCCGGTGCTCAATCTTCCTCCGCGTCGATATCCGTTGAAAAACGTCTTCTCTTGGGTGGCCGGTATGGTGGAGGGTCACCTCGTGGGTCCTCATCTATTCGAGAAGAGGGGCCGGCGATCTCGCCTCGGGGGCCGACGTTAGGGACCTCCCCTGTGAGTATGGCAATTTCCTCTAAATCTAGATCGAGATCGCTTAGTACTCGGATCGGCGTGGATTGTTCGTTTTCCTCCTCCACCAGATTTATGTGGATAGAGGCCGGAGGAGAGGAGAATACGACCCTCGGAGCGTAGTGTATCTCCGGATCGAACTCGGAGAGGTCGAATTCCCGATAGGGGGGTGGAAGATCCTCCAATAGGTCTCTCCTTTCGGTTGGTTGAGTGCCCCGTAGACGGGCCTCTTCTTGTCGTCGACGATCTCTACGCCGTTTATTTCGATTCGGCCGGCGCCGAACCGTAGAGACAGATGGATTTTCCAGGTTCCCTGCAGCCCTGGAAGGTGGCGGGCAAACGGGATTTACGTTTGTCGAGGGTGCGGTTGCGATTGATTGATACTGGTCTTCGACGGTTGGTAGATGGTGGGCGGGAACAACGTCGATCTGTTCCGCACGGATGTTGCCGGGAACTTGGATTCGGAGTTCCGCATCCGAATATGCACGGTGCAGTGCCACGGACTGCTCTCTAATCAGAAGACGCTGGGCGCGCGATTCGGCGATTATTTCGTCGCGGGCCTGCGTTAGGCGAATGATTTTCTGTCGAAGCCCTCGGACGACTTCCGGTGGGGCCCATGTTCCCTTGATTCGGTCATGCTTCGCCTGAAGATCCCGGTGTTGGATCTTCAGGTCTTCGTATTTGTGGCGGAGGGCCACGATCGACGGCGGCAATCGAGGGATTCTCGTCGAGACGTTAGTGGGTTCATTTCCTGTCATTCTGAAAAGGAAGAAGAAAATTTGCTGAAGGTAACACAGACCAAAAGGAAGCTGAAAAATCGAAAAACCAAACATAACTGGAAACCGGAATATCGATGGTAATTGGAGTGGTTCCGGCCCGTGATAGTGTTCCGAGTTAAAATTAGGGGTTTTAGTACGAAAATTGAAATCGGTGGGGTACTGTTAGGTTTATTTTAAAATCACAAGTTGGCAAGGAAATTTATTTAGAGTGGGTTACTTCGAGTCCGCCAGGGTGATCGTAAGTTTTATGAAATCGCTGTACAGGAGTTAATTAATAAGTTTATCGTATAATCATGAATGCCACGAGTCTTATATTGAGGGCCGATCCTTGCATTTACAACATAATCATGGATTTTCCGGGTTTTACGTCTGGCGTTGGCCGTAGTTGGGTTCATAAAAACCTCCTCCAAATTCCACGTTTTAGATTTTTAATTAATCGCAATTTAAGTTTATAAAGCCTTCTTGAAAGTTACTAATTTTTCATTTTAAAAACAATCAATCCCTAAGTTTACATCATAGTACTAGCGTTGCGGGTTAGAAATTTCGACCAGTAGCATTTAATTCTCGCCCAACAATCCACTTATTCCATTTCGACCTTATTAGCGATTTACGAATTAATTTTGAGTCGATAAGCGTATTTTAAATTCTAGTAAACCTACGATATTGATTTTACCAATTTCTATTCGGCCCACGGTTGTTTGTCATGGTTTAATGAATTTATCGTAAAATCTTTGATCAACGCAGTCTATTAGCCCGTGACTTATCAGTGCTACCACTAGACGATCGATTTTTGGTGGTTTATGGACAATTCCTGTTCATTCGTAATGGTACCGGATTTCTCAGGTCATCTGTTTACTTATTCATTATGCATCTAACGGGCTCTCTCATGGTATTACGAGGGTGTCAATCTTGTTCTGGGTGATCCTGGATTTACTGATATTCCCTAGACGATTTATTGACAGGACAGATTTGGAGTGACCAACCCTGATGCCCTCCCATGAAGTATTCGTTGATACGTTAGTTTATTTATTTATTTATTTTAAGTTGTCTCAAAATGTTCGATTTACCCGTTCTTTAAATAAAAACTTTAATTTCGTCACTTTCGTCTTAACACCTATCCGTGCTGCCCAACTTGTCTGTTACTTCCCGTTCGGAATGTCAAAAAATCATTTCTGACCGATGTACGGTTTGGCCTAACTTCCCTCTAACTCAGTCTTTCCGCTCTTCCCAAAAATTTTGCTATTCGCTCCGGCCACATTTTCAGCAGCCGCCTCGAATGTACAATGGCGCCCTGCGTAGCGGTCCCGTGCACAAAGCCGGAACCGACTGCGAACTGCCAAGGGGTTCACGAGGCATGACCCACGAGCACAACTAAGGGTTTTCACCCACTAGCCGGCACACGGTCGGTCCATGAACCAGATCTATTCCAATACATAAATATAATATTTTGAGGGTCCGAACGTGGTAAATAAAATATATGTATTATTAAGAATGAGATGAAACATGAACATAAAACATTATAATTATCATAAATGTACAAACAATCAATCAAAATTCCTTACTCTTATCGATTCAGAGTTGTTCAAGTTTCAAATACAAATTATCAGTAAAGCATAAGATTGATTTTAATGAAAATCATCACTATATTTATAGTGTTTTTGTGCTTGTGTGCGACCAATGGGCGATTTTTCGCCATTTTTAGGGCTTTTTAATTATTTTATTTATTTTAAAATATTTTCTAATTTTTTTATATATTTTTCTTTATTTTTTAGTTTATTAATATTTTATGGTTAGATTTTATTTTTATTATTATTTTCTTACAATATTGTTTTTAAGCCCTAATATTTGTTTTCTGGTCGCCTCTTCTGCCTATGTTTTTTCTAAACCTTATTTTGCAAGGTTTTGGCAGTTTATTTTATTTCTTTATGTTTTCTTTTCTGCTTCTGTAGGCATTTTCGGATTTTAATTAATTATTTGTTTTATTTAATTCTTGTTGTGTTTTTATTTTGTTTAATTATTCTGTTATTTATTGATTTTTAATATCTTGGTGCGGTGCATGTTTATGTTCCGTGATTCTTTTCATTAATCTCGCTCTTTAACCTTAGATTTTAATTTTTATTTTGTTTAAATGGTGGCTCTAAGCCCAACAGTTGTATTAAGTTTTTGAAACGAAAAGCTCAATAAAATTTAAATTTATCTATATTTACATAAAATAATAACAAGACACATGAAATATAATTAATAAATGGTACAAGATTGAGACACGTGAGCAAGTCTCGAGACACTATCCTAGCTGCACGGGATAATAGTCCTAACCACTTATAACCAAATCAGTCCACTTGACGAACTACTTAAAAGTTTTTATTTGAAATTTGATTTGTGACATTTTCCGTTATGAATCCTACCAATAATATTTTTATAACATTTTATATATATTTATTTTCTAGGACAATAAAAAATAATTTTTATAATACATTAATAGATGATCATAACTTTTCTATAACTTTTTTAAAATCTGATATTGAAACTAGAAAGTTTAGGATCCAAATGCGGGCAATTGTTGAAGTATCATTTTTCAAAATAATGAAAGGATACTAAAGAGTATGACACATGGTATCAAAAGTAAATAATGTAAATTATTTAACGCTTTTAAAATTATATGATGAACACCAATTCTCAATTGCCATCTTCGTTTTGGAACTTATAGATAGAACATGTTGTTTGAATTGTTGGAGATGTTAATTAGATTTAAATAAAGTTTACATCGGATTAACAACTATAATAGTTTAAAATTTTCAAAATATTCTTAGTATAAAACTTTTTTTTAAAATTCAATTTGAAATTTTAACATTAACATTTCCCATCAATAACTTTATTACAAAAATTCAAATTTCTATTGAAAATCAATTCAGAAGTTTTGTGATATTTCCTGACACATAAAATTATTCAAACCAACCGGAAATGATCTCAATCCTCATTGGTTAATTCCTGAAATTCCCCGGTTTCTGTAATAAACTGTACTATTCACAAATTCCAAAATATTCCTTTACTAAATCATAAGTTTCTGACAGTTTAAAATGAAAGCTGCATAACTTTTTAGTCGAATTTAACTTATCATTTCCAGTTCAGTTACCTAATATATTATATGTTCTACAAAAGAGAAAATTTGTGTTTCAAATACTTAAATTAATCACGTCATTTATACAGCATAAATAAAACCACCATTTTAACAAATATTAAACGCGTTCAGACTCAGCAATTTGATAAGAAGCTCACCCTGATATGTTAATACAAATTATGCTCATGGTGTAATGTATTCAAAAAAAAATCTTAAACTAAAACTAACAATTTTGTATTTATTAATTATTTCTGATTGATATATATTGCTTATATAAAAGTATAATAATATGTTGTTTGAATGGATTGTAACATAACTAAAATATTTTCGTTTTAAAACTAATTAACATCGATTTTTATGAAGTTTTCTACCCTCATAAATCTGGGGAAATATATTTGCTTTTTTGCAATAAATAAAACAATAAATTAAATGGTCAAAAAATCGGCAAAGACGAAAATTACAATTTAAATTAGATCTATTAATATATACTAATGACAACTGAAATATTTTATAGAAATATTTAATTCACCATTAAATTCATGACAGAAAGTAGTGTTGTGATTTAATAAATAAAACAATAATAATCGGTAGTTCTAGCTTACGTGCAGAGACGTAACTAGGGTATGGCAGGCATGGCACGTGCCATGGGCGTCAAGTGAAGTTGGGCGCGAAAAAGCGCCTCACGTATAAATACGCAAATGAAAGTAAAAAAATATTTTTATAGATATAAATATTTGTATTGCTGACAATCGCGGTTTCTATTGCCAGTTGCAAAAGATCATTAAGCAAATTAAAATTGATACTTTCATATTTGAGAGCCTCGATGGACCAAAGTCGATTATGTGATCTTGCTTTACTTAGCATGACCGAAAAAATTGACTTTGATAATATAATTAAACAATTTGCGTCAGCTAAAGCAAGAAAGATAAATTTGTAATAAAGTGTTAATAGATTTAACTTGTGTGATTTTTTTACCCAATTCTAAAGTAGTTTTTTAGAAAATAAAACCTATTGTAACCTATTGTCGGAGAGGGGCGCAATATCGATGTTTGCCATAGGCGCCACTTACCCTAGGTACGCCACTGCTCTATAAAATAAAACACAACACTCAACTTTATATTTGTATTTACAATTGTTTTTAACAAATTACACCAAAATTATTACAGAAAAAACCTTTAAACGTTATGACCACTCGATGAAACTCACTGAAATTGTTTGTCTTCGCGCCCTTTGTCACAATAATCATCTTCAATAAACTGATCTAGTCTTGACTTTAACTACTCTACGAATTTCTCTTCACTTCGATAAATTGTAGTTATCCACAAATCCTATTCTCAGTTTTTTTATCCCAACCTGAGGCAAAACGTCGGTTGTTTTTAATTTCGATTCGCCTTATATAGTGATATAATCCATTTTATTATTGTTCTTCAACTCTAATTGTCACTGTTTGACAATTTTCTGTGTGCGGCTTTCTTTTATGACCTCGTCGTATAAAAATATAATTAATTATCCATGGACTTTCCTTATGATAATCTTTTTCCATATTTTCCCATCAATCATGTTGTTCTGATAATGACCTTTCGAGCTCTTTTTGTTTACTTTTCTTGTTCTTTACCCAACTCGGGTAATTAATTTACAATTTCCTTTTTTTATATATGCCATTGCTTTTTAACCCTTTCTAAACGTATTTTGTTAAACTATCAAATAACTATCAATAAACTATCAAATCTATATCCGACCCGCTTTTCAAATTCAAATTTGATAGTTTATTGATTTTTTAAAAAAATATTTTACATTTTACACCGTTCAATTCCAATTATAACATTTTTGTTGCATGCTTCAGAGATATTTCATTTTGCTAGATGAGTTTATGTATTGGTATCGGGTGTTCTACTTTAAATCAAGGTATGCTAAGTTACGGCACATTTACATCTGTGGTACAACTAAAAATAAAACGGTAAAACTTAAACAGAACAATAAACACGATATTTATGATACAATGATATTTAATTTTATTAAATTACAATTACATTATTGTTTATAAAATATCCCTTAATAAAGTTAAGGAATAATTATATAAGAATAATAGTAGTCAGTTGTTACATATCTAGCTCACTTTTTGGTATCCGTTTACTACTTACTAATTATATTTTTATTATTGTTTAATTATTTTAATTATTTTTTAAAATTATTTTTTTATTCTTAATTATTTATTTTAATTACTTTTTATTACTTACTTTTATTTATGTTTATTTCTTATCAATATTAATTTTGTTATTTATTTAATTAATTATTTTACAATTATAAGTAATTGAATATTAATTTAAATATAATAATGAAAAATTATGTTTAGTAAATAAATGTAATAATAATTTGCATATTTTATTATAAATGAAATTATTTTTGAATTATAAATTTAATAGAGTAATCATGAATGTTATAATCCCTGAACCCAGGTAAGCACCCAGGTTTTTCGGTAGTGGGGCCAAATGAAAGAAAACAATAATAATAAGAGCCAAGTTCAATTTAAATATTTTTAATATATAATATATGATTCATGATTAAAATATTTTATATTCATTTTAGATAGGAATACACATATTTGGAAAAAAGCATGAATTTAGGTTTTGATCTGAAATACAGATAAATACAGTCAAAAGTAAAATCCCAATGATGTAAATATGTACTTACAGAAGTAACGTTACATAAAGTAGTTGCACACAAACTGAACTACAAGAATATGCAGAACAAAATGACTAGTAAACTTGCAGAGTATACAGTATTTACTTCAAAGTGGGCCGGTTATATTACACAGTCAACGCCGCCGATAACAACTTTTATTTTTTTGCCGACTTAAGGTCAATTCACACAAACAGTGACATGACCGGGCAAAAGAAAAATATTCTCCAGATATTTGAAGGATCCTGTTCACACTCCTCCCTAGCGTGTCAATGCCATTCCCGTACCGTGCAAGCAATAGATCCATCACTTGCCGGTCACAATTTTAGTTAATAATTTAGATAATTTCACTCATTAAAATTGGGTAAATATCGAAGCCCGTGAGCCCCTTAGTTGCGTGACTGCCCGATCCAGACCCTTTAACTAGATACTTATAGACGTATTTCATACAAAATTTATCAGAAACTAGTTACATAATAAATTTATCAAATATGCTCCTTAAATATTCAACAATCAGAATTACACAAATATTGGTTTACTTGCTGTCAATTTAAATTATTTGTTTGAAATAATTAATAAATGTGATTTTATGAGAGCAATTTCCCTTATTTTTGTTCGTTTGAAATGGGAAGCTTTATGATTTCATAAAAAGAGCGGATGCTAATAAAATTTATTTTTGTTTTCCAAAAATTTGCCAAATCCTTCTCTCAAAGCTAATAGTTCACTATTCAATTTTTAACTGATAATAATTCCCAACAGCTTTCAATTGGCATTTCCCATAAATTTTGATTTTGTAACAGAACACGCAAGAAAACTGGCAAAAATAAAATTATTTAATAAGTTAACAATTACATATGTGAAATTTTATGACTTTCAGAATGATTTAATTAGTTTATAAGATGGCGCAAAATACAATCGGGTTTATGAAGAAATTCAGATTTCTATCACTCTTCTATTTTCATTTTCACTTATATAAAACAAATATAGGTCTATTGTCTGAAAAGAAATGAAAGTAAAGGAAATTGAAATTATATATTTTATTTTTAACAATATCTGTAATTGCCATCTAACTCAGGGCTTCTTAAACTTTTTCATATAGCGAGCCCCTTCAAACCTAGTTAATTTTTAAACGACCCCCTCCTCCATATAATGAAATGTATATTGACCGTAGATGAAGGTGTAATATCGCGACATTGTAGAATCTACAGTGTAGATTCTACACTATAGATTTTACAATTTCAATAAAGTAAGGATTAAAGAATACATACCCATTCATTTCAAAGATATAATAAAACTACAAAATTATTTTATACCATTTTTAGTTATATTTCTAGTTGTACGAAGTGTGTATACTAATTCTAAAAATTTATTTATAATGACTCAAAAGTAGCAGATCTTTGCGACCCCCTTTCAGTAGTCTTGCAACCCAAAGTTTAAGAAGCCTTGATCTAACTATTAAAAATATTTGATTTTTTAATATGGTGATATTAAATGACAATATTTAGGAATGTAAAAAAATTAATAAGTTACTCACAAATTTATAGATTACGAAAATATAAAGATAGGAATGCTGGTGTACTGGGTGTAATTAATTTGTTTAAATCTGTGTAAAGCTTATTCAAACCTATTTCCCTCTATCAAAATACCTTCTTTTCCTACTATCTATGCTGTCTCACCCAGACGCCCCACAATTTTAATCCTACCACTATATACCTATGAGCAAGCTCATGTTGGTACTGTATATAGCAGCTGAAAATTCATGAGCAGGTGAGCTCCATTTCTAGAACTACTCCTCATGATATTTTCACTTTCGGGTTCCTGACTGCCGATGGAAGGTCTTACGTCTCTTTTTATCTATACGCTTGTCCATACTCATCTATTTCTACAATTCCTATATTAATTTGTCATCATTACTGTTTATTTATTAAAATATTTTTCAAAAATTTGGGCAGCGTTCCGTCCTTATTTTATGGAAAATTCCTTGTTTCATACAAACGTTAGCCTATGGTAAATTGAAATGAATACATTATTATAAGGTCGTTATTTTAGTCCAACAACTCATATTTGCTTTCCTATGGTCGCCACAGTTACCACCATTCGTAAATCTCTATATTATCATCTCACAGATCGATGCCAAAATGTATCATTTTATTTTAATTTTCCACCACGATGATTATCAAACAAGGTACGTGATCTAAACCTACTTTATACTTTCGTTGACTTAAATTACTATCACTAGTCGTACCCTTGACAATATAATAATCGGCAGGAATTAAATTAAAAATTCAATTTTCCTACTTAAACATTTACATAAATGTTATCCCCTTAATTATGGCGATCTTCCCGCAGTTTACCCTCTTACCGCTCCGACCAACATTGAAAATGGCCGCCACGGTGAATTACGACGGTGTCCTACCCCGTGATCAGTGCAACAAGGCCTGACCAGACTAAGAAGACACCGAAGGGTGGATTGTGACAAAGCAACACGTCAACGTCCTGCCAATTTAACGGCCGGAATTGAATGTTGCCCTGCCATTCTCCACAATTAACATGTATATAAAATGAATATAAATAAGTTAGGGGGAACCTGCCGAGCGATGCCAAAAGACATCGCGGCCATCCAGAATAAGTTAAATTAAACAAAACATTAACTTAGAAAAATATATTTCTACAAAAAACAATACTTACGATCGACAAGTTTGTCAGTCAAGCATACAAATTTGAAAAATTGTCATGTATTGTGTCTGCAAAATTTTCTAAAAGTCTAACAAAAATTGTCTGTCAACAAAATGTCTACCAATGTCTAAAAATTTTGTGTCAACAAAATTTTTCTCTCTAAAAATTATGAAAATGACTGCTGTATATATAGTTATTTCATACCTGGGTGCGACCAATCAGAGTATTTTGAGCCTTATTCGGCTATTTTTCGGGGGGTTTTATTGCTTTATTTTTATTTTAAATATTTTATTTTTCTCCTTATTTTTCTCTATTTTTTGATATTATTTTCTCAATATTTCGTAAATTTTTATTTTTTATTATTTAACCATTCTTTATGATTGTTTCTCTTTTTACCCTTTGATATTTAAATTTTTGGTCGCCGCTTCCGCCTATGTATTTTCTAAACCTTCTTTTGCAAGGTTTTGGCGGTTTTATATTTTGGTTTTGTGTTTCTTTCTGCATCTGTAGGCTTTTCAATGATTTTAATTAATATTTGTTTTATTTAATTTTGTTATGTTTTTATTTTGTTTTATTTAATGTTTTATTTTATTTTTTTGATTTCTGCTTGCGGTACGTGCTTATGTTACAGCAGCCATATTGATAATTTTCAAACCTCATTAATTATTTTGTTTTAATTTACACAATTTTTTCATTTTGTTTAAATTATGACTTATAGCCCAACAGGAATATATTTGAAATGTAACAATAGAGTATTAAAGTAGAAATTTTGTACTGATCAAAACTTGTTGTCAAAGTTCTAACAAGTATTTGCTAGACCGCGTCGCAACGACACTGGCAACATTTGTTGTTACACACTTATACTGGTGCTTGCCCGGCAAAAATTTCAAACTTAGCTTTTATGCTAAGTGGAGCAATCCTTACAGATCAGTACGTGCGCTGCACTCATAGGAAGTGGGTTAATTTGTCGTTACAAGATTTGCAAGGCCCATATAAACATTTAAACACACAAAGTGAAGTTAGTATAGAAGAGAGTAAACATTTATAAAAGGTAAGGGTCTTCCATACATTTTTGTCAGAATCGAGGGTTTTACATTGAATTTGAAGTGCATATTGCACTTCCTGTGAATAAAAATTTGAATATAATAAAATTCATATAAAATTAAAAACGTTTTCGCTTTTACAGCCACATTTGAGGCATAAAAATAATTTGAATTAAATAAAAAATGAAATTAAAAAAGCAAATTTTCCAACGGATTATCTAGTCCAGAGCGTTCACAATTAATTTCTTATAACAATAGAATATTGATAAGCCTATGCACGTGAATTTTCCAATTCATAAATTTTTAGAAAATACAATTATAAAATAATTGTAATATTTTAAACAATTTTTGTAAAATTTTTCTATTTAAATGGTGGATCTAAGATATAACAGCGTAGCTGCAAAATTTATAGAAATTCTAAAGAACTAAATAAATCATGTATGTTTATTTTAAATATAATAAACACATTTGCTACAAAAGTTCTTAAAAGTTCCATTTATATATATATATATATACTCAAAATTTATTATATACATCATCAAGATAGTCAGAAGCTGCAAACAAACGAATAATTATTCTTGATTGTCCATCAATGATTGTATTTATACTACAAAATTTACGAATATTATCAACTCAAAGATTTGCCCTTTTGTCACGAACACTCAACTATTTGATCCTCTAATAATGATAATTAATCAGGATATTAATAACATTTAAATAAATAACAACGTTAGCCAATTTCCGCAATGTTTATTCATAAAATATGAAATAATTCGACTGATAAACGGCCCTGATCACTCATAACCAAAATTTAACTAGACTTTAGCTTTCTCCTCTTCTCTGATTGATATTTTCTTTCACTCCAAGAAAAAGAGCTGGGAGTAGCTTTCTCGTCACTAACACCAAGATTTGATAAACTTAGTGCTAATAGATATAATGAAATGAATGGGGGAGGGTAAGCGACAAATAATTAAATATTGTTAAGGGAGGCGTAGTAACATTAAGTTTGGAAACCACTGCAAGTGGGCTTCCCGATCTAAGATACATCACTGTAAAAGTATTCCATGTAATATTCAATCCGATCCTTCGTGATAAATAATGCCCCACCTCTGGTATATAGACCTTTGAAAATGAAGAAAGTAGAAATAGATTTCATTGGACAATATCGTGTTGATTGATAATAAAATTCTATTTTTTTATTTTATAAAATAGCATTTTATGAATATAAAATGAATAAAAGTAATTTTTATTTTATGAAACATTTATTGACTTTTAATTTAGCTAACAAATACTAATTCGAATTTTACATTTTATTTTTCTGCCTTAAAATCATTGGATGTTTATTAACCAATAATATTTCGTTTTATAAATATCTTAATTATTCGGAAATCCCAAAATCGATACTGATCATCAACGATACTTGACATGTTGAGCATGAAATAATTGACTGCAAACTAAAAAATCATGAATATCGGATTCAATTCAAGCATCAATCGGAATTTGAGCAAAGCGGAATATAATTATTATAAAATTTATTATTTAAATTTGGAAAAATATTATCTGAGTTGGTATTTGCCTGTAATCATTTTCGTTGGAATTATTGGAGGAATAGTTTGTGGAATTTTTCTCATTATATCGAAAATATTTCCGAAAAATGTGTTAATTTGGATGCTGAGTATTTGCATTGGAGATTTAATGATTCTATTATTTGACGCTTTGAGAATGCTGTTTAAAATGTGGTTTAGATTCGACATTCGAGATTTAACATTGACATCTTGTAAGTTGCATAATTTTTTATCTAACTATTTCTTTTATTGGTCCGGCTACATGCAGGCCTGCATGTCAATTCAACGGTTGATATGCATCCTCAAACCCCTTCAAGCCAAAAGAATATTCACGAATAAACTCGTGTTTTCCGTTTGGACTTTTGTAACTATCATTTTAACCGGCCCAATGCTACCATATTTGCTGTATTGGAAACTTTTGGATGATAATGATGTAAAAGATTGTTCGCCGATTCACGATAATTTATATAGTTTAATTACAATACTAGATATGACAATTTTAGGCATTATTCCATTATTGACAATGATAACTTCAACAATCGGCATTAGTGTTGTTGTGTTTAAATCATCCAGTGAGGTTGGGATATTGGCATCGCAGTCTCAGTCATTGGTAGGTAGCACTTCTCGACAGCGAGCGCAACACAATAATGACAACGCTTGGCACGTTACTCGCTTGTTAATTAGTATGAACATTTTGTATTTTGTTAGCAATTTCCCCTTGTTGATTTATCAAATTTATCTCAACGCGGGTGGCAACAAAGTAAACAAGTCGATTCCACAACAACTGCACAAAACCATTTATTATACTCTCAGGAGTTTTTGTTATTTAAGCAGCTCCTGGAATTGGGTCTTTTATTGTGCGGGGGGCAATCAGTTTAGAAATCACGCATTGAAAATGATTCATCGACTGAACTGCTTCCAGAAACAAGATCGGCAGGTGGAAACCCAAACAAAATTGATAAATCTTTCTTTGTAAGTTGAAATCTTTTTATTTTTTTGTGATGAATAACAAATATTTTTATTGGAATTTTCATTTCTTGTTTATTATTATTTCATAATCTGTGTATTATTTAGATTAATAAATAAATAAAAAAGTTTCACTTGCTTAATTAAAACAAAATATCCAGAAGATGTTTTAATGATTTGTTGATAATATAAATGAATAGGACCAATGAGGATGTAGCCGAAAGGAAATTGTAAGGAAATTTTAATTGAGAATAACATCCACAAACATCTAGGATAATAACTTGGGATATCAAAATATGCATAAAGATACGCCGAAAAATAAAAACTTTGAAAATCTTCATCTATTCACGATTTATTGTTCAAATTAGAAACTGTACCGTAATGGTCTGTTTAGTAAATAGAAAAAGAGGCTTAAAGAACAACATTTCATGAATGCAAACAGTTTACAAGAGGCCGTCGAGAATAGTTTTAAATGGTCTCCACCCTCATTTACCCATGATGAATTTGAGACTATACCTGTACGATGAAAAAGTGTTTTGATTCCAATAGCAAGTGGTTTGAGAAGTAATGTTATACTAATAAAAAGTTGTTATCTGTTAGTTTACAATTTTTTTAACTATGGTAGACCAGAAACGTTATGGACGCACCAAAAAAATGGCAAAAATACAAAAATACGGAAATCAAAAATATGAATAAAATGTGTTTCTACATTCATTAGATAAGGCATTCTCAAATATAACACAAATATTTTATAAAAAATTAACTATTTATTGAGTGCGAATGACTTGCGTTTGACCTCATGCCAACCTATCTTTTTGGCAGATAATCACATTTTTCTGATTAAGTCAAGAACTAATTAACTGAATCAAAAGTAGACACATTTTCAGATTAAAGAACAATTTGAATACTTTGTGAAGGTTTAGTAAAATACACCATGAAGTACGTGCAAATATTTTCTAATTTTTCTGATAACCAATGTGACAATAAAGAAATTTAATCCTTCATTAAATGATTATTTTTTTAATAAAAAAATGTTTTAGTTTATCTTATCCTGCGCATTAAAGGAAAAATAACTAAAAAAATAATGCAACGATTTTAGTAAGAAACACTTGCGAAAATATTTATGTCTCAAATATTTAACATGCAATGGTATCCTATGTTTTTGAAGAAGCGTTTATGCATCAAATTTCGGAAATGTAACAAATTTGATACATTTGTAGTAAGCGGGTAGAGATTAGATATTGTTATACAGAACAATAGATATAAAAATGCATGAAAAGTTCTTTTCGATATTAGGGATTACATTTAAAGTTGACATGATAACTTTTACATAATGCGCTACTCTAATGACTTTTAAGATAAATTTATTTATTTTTTATAAATTTGAACATGTATTTAAGTTGGATATAACCATTGTTAACTATGATATTCCTCAAATATCACAAATAATTTTATTCATAATTTCTGAGAACATGTATAAAATTGAATCATTCATATTTAGATAGGCTTGCCAAAATTTTCAAAACTAAATCGAGATAGTACAAAAAACTTTTTTATTTTCTATGTATTAATTTATTAAGCTTTTAAAAATAAACTAAATTTAATAGGAACACAAAAATTTACATTCATTTCATTAACTTTATATAAAAATTCAGTTAAGCTAATGAATAATTAATAAATTAAAAAATATAATAAGTAGAATGAATCTTAAATTAAAAAATATAATATTATTAGTATTGAATACTAAAGTTTGTTAGTGTACAAAGTCAGTATTTATTGCTACTTTTAGCAGCTTTTAAAATATCTTTATTTTTTGAAATATAATGGTAAATTTCGCTGCACTTTTGATCTAAATTTACCAAGCACTGTAAAATAGCTTCTACTGTTTCTGGTAAAAGTCTGCTCCGTTCATCCGTCCACTGAATTGACATAAGCGAAAAAATTCTTTCCACGTTGGCATTATGTCCGGGTAGAGAAAATAAATATTCGCACATACGAAATATATCAATATATTGTTCAGGAAACAAATGTACCAAATTAAAATGTACCGTATTTGAGCAGGGTACGTTCAAATTTTTAATTTTGGGCCGGTCAACAATTATTTAATTATGTATTTCATAAATTTAATTTTGATTTTTATAGTAAATATAAGTCGGGAAATATTTAGCCGTCCCCAAGACTTTTTTTGGGGACATTCGAAACATCTCTGAAAACGGGACAATCCCGATTAATCGGGACGTCTGTCAACGCTATATTTAGAAAATGATATTGGTTGTTAATAAAATTAGATATATTGAAAATCGTTTTTAATCAATTATTTTAATTTTATGGTTAAACAACGTAAAGGTGATTAAACTCTCTTGAATAAATCATTTAGAAATTTTAAAAAATGAAGATCGATAATCAAGTCCTTAACATAAATCAAAAGAGATTTAGCACGCTTCAGTAGTCAAAAATCGTTAATAATCAATACTATGATGCGACAATATTCAGGTTTCGCTAAAGGTCTCAAAAATATTACTTTTAAACATTATATATAAACCCATCCATCGCTTAACGAAATTAATTCGTTCACGAAAAGTTTATTATTATTTATTATCTCAAAAACTTATTACGAGAAATTTCGTAAAAAGAATTTTCGAAAGATGGGTGTAGACACACACATATATATATATAGTATATATTATATACAGTACATTATATATACAGTACAAATTCAGAACCTAGTAAAATGATTAAGGAATGGAGATAAAAGGCGATATTTTTTAAAAATTCAAGGTAAACAAATAATGCCGCAGTATTACTAAAGGCTTTTATTTTTGAATGGAAAAACTATAGAAATGTTAAATAACCAAAAACAAATCAAAAATGAACAAAAAAATTAATAAAAGAAAGCGCCAATCAAACATATATTATACTACAATATATTTCCACAGACTCAATGTATTTGTCAGGTATATTCAAACTTGGAGCCATGTCTATTTAAACTGCGTTGGATTGGCGTTTCTTTTATTTGATTCAATGTAAATGTTATGTAATTATTTTAATCAATTTGAAAGTTATACTTCGTTTGTACTAGTATTCATGAGAAGGATTTTGGAATTGAGGAATAAATGTAGAAATTCAATGATTGAAAAACTATTAATGATTGAATTAGCTTTGTGTGATATAGATAGTAAGGTTTGTTTTTGGTTTTGTATTTTGCATTATAGGATCGTCATCGTGTTTATTGGTAAACTTCAAGTCTTGCATAAATTGCATTCAGATCTTGGTTGTGAATATTTATGTCATGGGTACCACATACATTGGAATGACTGCCCGTTATCTTCGTTCTCAAGTTTTTTATAACTGTAGACTGAAAGAATTGATTAAGATCAGTGAACTCAATTGTTGTCTGAAATTTGTGTTTATTGGTCTATTCCAAGTTCTACTTAGATTGCGTTAGTATCTTGGTTATGAATATTTATGTCATGGGTGCAATGCCACATACATTAGAGTGACTGCCCGACTTCTGGAATTGATTGATCTTTTTAGGTCTTTTATTTGATCTTTTATTTAATTAAATGTCAATATTGTGTGATTATTTTAAAAAATATAATATTTTCTTAATAATTTTAAAATGTGGCACATAAGACTCAGCGTCGCGGATTATTATTCATTAAACAATTATTTTATAAAATAAATTTAACATTAACTGCCTTTGATTGCGCTCCTTGTCAAAAGTAAGAATTAATAAACAAACCCGACTAAAATATCTTTCCCGATATCTAATCAATTCAAGTCTATAAATAATAATATTTACAGAAGAAAATGTCAACGAATTATAAAATCGATAAAAGATCTGTAAGGCAGCATCCAGCAGCCGGTTTATCAGTTTTCCAGTTATATTTATACTAAATGGCATTGATGTGGCAATATATAATTGTGCTGACTGAATTCGTTTCTGTGAAAAACGGTTTGTGAAATTACTGAAAGAAATTCTGCACTACGATGAAAAATCGAGTAAATATTTCTCCTATATAGTGAAATGGGGTCACAGGGAAATGATAAGTGGCCTTTTTGATAATAAAATGAGATAATTGAGATTTTGATTATATCTTGAGATTTGATTACGTGTTTTTCATGTAATTTCGAATTTTTCATTTTGTCTGAAGAGTTTCACTTATTTCAGGAAATTAGCAATATTTAGTGATTTTTTCGATTTATGCAATTAAAAAGCCCTTTTCATCCATTAGTATAACCAATAGTTTGATTGATTATCTTGATTATCTGGGTTCGATTTTTGAGTAATAAGGATTAGAATGAAAACAAGTAGCCCATCAAACGAACCTAAAATCTCACATAATTATCAAATAAAACACTAAAAATAAAAAATAAAAGAACATAAAAATAAATAAAATCACAACAGCAAACGAGAAAGTCACCAAGATATTAAACAAAAACATAACATGAGAAAAAAACACATTAAAGCAAATTCAAAAGCCCTGAAAGGCAAAGCAAAGCAAAATAAAATAATAAAATAATTCATAAAGCTGTATAAAATAAATTAAATATAAAAATGGCAGAGGAAAATAAATTAAAATAGGGAAAAATTAAATGGTAAAGAATGATAAGATTCCAGCCAAAATGTCGAAATAGAAAAATAAAAAGTAGAGACATATTTTCACATCAAAATAAAATAATGAAATAGTAAAAGAAAAAAGAGAAAATATGAACAAAAACAAATAATTTAAAATATTAGAAAATTATGATAAAATCTGTAATGAGCGATTTCATCATGATGCCTCACGGGAGAAGTCATTACGGAACATACTGAATTATTCGTATAAACCGTAAATGATTGTATCTAGGACAGGGTCGTTTCCAGCCTACTAGTCTAAGGGGTAGGGTAACTAAAAATAAATAAATATAGGACACAGTAAATAAAAATAAAGTATTCTATAAACTTTGGTACTAAGAATACAAAATTTAAAATATTTTTGAATAATAAAATCAAATTTTCTATGTTTACCAGCAAACTTGTTTATAATATTGTGAATATTAATATCCAAACATTTGTGAATATGTAATAAAGCTAAGCCGGCTAGTCTTTCTTTAGACATAGTTGTTCTTATCCAGGATTTTAACCTTCTCTCTACAGAAGCAACGCTAACAGGTAGAGTGCATAATATTTGTAAAACTACAATTACACAATTTTTAAAATTTAAACCATATGTATGTAGCATTTGAATGACTGTTTCCAAATGACTTATTAAAGTTATATCACCCATTGATATTCTAAAATGCTGGAGCTTCTATATCTCTAGTAAAAAGAATGCACAAGACGCACCACATGGGCATTAATCGAACCCTGTACTTGGCCAAGAAACTCGACCCATCGACAACTTATGAAATGGAGAAGAACATCGTCAACTCTTGTAATACGTGCAAAAGGTTTGACCCAGCTCCAATATAGTGGGAAAAGGGTGCGTTGGAAGTAGAGGAATAATGGTCTCGTATTGCCATTGACGTCACTGACGTGAATGAGGATATTTATATATCTACATTAGACTGTGGACCAAGTAGATACTGCTTGTGAAAAAACTTGCCCATGACGATTCAGTGTCAGTATGTAGCTTTCTAAACGTATTATTCTCTAAGAAAGGTCCTGTGGAAGAAATCTTGACAGACAATGGACCAGGTTTTCTCTCTGTAGATTTCAAAAGCTTTTTTGACGCGTGGAGGGAATAATATATCGCTGTGCATATGGACCAGAGGGAAACGGTATAGTAAAAAGTAATCACAGAAACAGAACCGTTAAACGAATAGTCGCGAGAACAGGCTGCGACTCACTAAAAACAGTTTTTTATTATAATATATCTCCACATTCAGGTTTAGACGATGAAACTGTGGCTTCAAAATTACATTCCGGCCGGAAATGGAGAATTCCAAAGTTTCTATTAGGTGATATGATTCCCGATCGTTGTAAGGATTGCAAGGCTGGTTTCTACTAAGTTGATGGCACCCCAAGACATATTAGTCACCTGCGGCTGATGACCGAACCCCACGATATCGTCAAAAAAACTGGAAGCAGAGTATGAAAACGATCTTCCCTCACCAGTATCCAGTACTCTACCTGTCACAAGAGCCGGAATAGTATACAAAACCCCAAAGTAGCTGAAATATTTCGAACTGATTCAAAGATCACGAGGACGTGTAATGATGCTACACAATGATCATATGAATATTCTAAGATGTATGCGGGCAGAACAAATGTATTACATCATATGTGGGAAATTGTCGTGATTGTCACACATACTACGTTGCGGTAATTTAGACATAAACTTATTGCCTTCGTCAAGTAATGGATATACAGTTGATAATGATAATCAAGAAAATGAAAAACGAAAATTGAAAGACGAGAATTTGTCTCTGAATAATTTGTTATTTGCTCTAATAAATAAAGAAAACCCGTAGAACCTCTACAATACAAGTAAAGTTATTTGTATTGCTTGATTATTTAAATATTTAAGGTAAATTTGATAAAATTAAATAATTTTTCATTTATTTTGTTGATAGGAACAAGTAATTTTGGAAAGTTTTAATGTCAAATTTGCAAAGATCAAGTTTGATGAAAATATGATATTGGGCCAATTTTACCAAAGATTGCATGAAGACATGGAATTTGATTAAGAAGCAACATTTAGAAAATGTGATTATAAAAATATTATGAAAGAAATTTGCTTAGATGAAAATTGTGCATGAGGTTTTTTATAAATATTTATTTTATTTTTAAATTTATAAACAAATACATTTGAACATTTATTAAAGCTTTGATATACCTTTATACAAATAAATATTATTTTATCTGCAAAACTGCAACATAAAACTGAATATTTCATTTAATTTAACGATAAAAAATTTTTAATACAAATTAAAATGTCTATTAATATATATTAAAATATTTCTATTTTACATAATTTCTAAATTTTTAGTTTTTCTTTTATCGTAGTTAATTATTTGATTGACAGGAAGCTATTAATGATTAAAACAGAATTTTCACAAATATTTTTCAATCATAAATATAATCATAATAATATTAATAGTAATCATAATATTAATTATTATAATTATTATGCAATATACAAAGAGCAATAAAAACCTTAAGTGAAATGTTGATTTCTTTTATTAGAGCATTTAATTAATATAAAGTAGCAATTAAATAGAATTAATTATAATTAAATTAAAGTTTAAACAAATTCACATACGTTTATAATATTTATTCTACAAATTGTACACATTTGTAAACATATTTAATATTGTTAAACTATCAGATTTAAGATTTTACTATGTATATTTAAAGCCTGAAAGTATGAGAGAAAATGTGTTAGCAAAACCTACAAGAAAGTACTGATTTATAAAACAAACTTATAATTAAAATTTATTTATTTGAAAATTAACTGACATTTTTATTAACATAAATGACGAAAATGATCATCTATATGGATTCCATGATCCAAACCACGGCTATGAGGAGTATAGCCCATCGTTTAAATGAAATTTCTATTTCGTTAAAACAGGGGTTCCCAAAGTTAAGAATATATTATATTACGATGGTATAATGTGTACTGAAATGTAGTGTAAAATCACAACTAAACTTGTTTGATTTT
Organism: Schmidtea mediterranea; assembly: GCA_022537955.1. Lineage (NCBI taxonomy): Eukaryota > Metazoa > Platyhelminthes > Tricladida > Dugesiidae > Schmidtea > Schmidtea mediterranea. The sequence goes on along the minus strand of CM039680.1, from coordinate 238,360,760 downwards.
AATTAGATATGGTCACTTACATGATGACTGGACTAGATACAAGGGTATCTCAACTCTCATTGGCTAGAAATGATACAAGTTTTATTTGCGTAATAAACATTTTGTGTTTAATGAAAACTCCCCGAATGTAGATTTCAAATCGACACTTGCAAAATTTTCATGATTATTTTGGTCCAGCCAAAGCGTGAAATTCTTGTGTAGCAGTCCTAGAGTCGATCAAATAATAGTTGAATTTTCTAATAATCTTTTAGAAAATATCATATTTTCAAAATTATTTACAATTACTATTTTCAGAAAACACATTGGGATAAAATAGAAACAACAGATTTTAAACATTTTACAGTTGTATGATTCAAAACCATAACCACTCCAAGGCCTTGCTAGGAAGATATTGTTTAAATTCTAATACATGTGAAACATGGACAAAATCAGTATACTAGATCATTTTTCATTAAAAAATTATTTCAAATGGCAAAATTTATTTAAGAAAATAACATTAGCAAATTTCGTAGAATTAAACTTTTATTTCTTTAAATAATTAAAATAAAATTTATTCTAAGAATAATTTTCATCTATTTAATACCTATGTTTCATTAAGAGTAAAATCCTTTATTTTTTGTTCACCTTGATCTGTTTTATTTTAACATTCTTTTTATTAGAAATATGAGTATAAATCAACAATTTATTTTCCTATGTAACACAAAATTTTCGGCTTTGCTGAAAATAAATTTTTGAAATGCAGTTATCATGCTAATAAGTAAAATATATATTTAACTGACAAATTATAAGTAGCAACTAAAAACATTCAAATTCAAATCAATTATAAATTTTTTAAAAAGATAAGTAAAAGAAAGTAAAAATAAAAATTAGAAAGTTTTCGGAACAGCCTATCAATTCCAGCTTATTAACTAGGGCTTGTAAACAGGTGAACCGGTTTTTTTTGTTCAAATTTTCCAAAAACCGAAAAAAACCGGGTTTATCCAGAAAAACCCAAAAAGTCAGTTTTATTTTTTTTGTTTCGTAAAGTGATAAATACTTGGATATTTTTACTGTTATTTATTTTTCTACGATTATTCTTGAAGTTATTCTCTTTACGAATTTTGTTTGGCAGTTGCGCCCAGGGTGATTTTTTTTGTGTATTTGCCTTTATCTAACGTTTTTTAAAATTTGCATTGATTCCGTCAAAGCTGTGTATTGCATTGTATTTCCTTCCTTGTTTTTTGCATTTGAAAAAAAATTTCAAAATTTATTTTAGGTGTAAAAATTTGTAATATGTGTCCTCAAAGTTTTTTTTATTATGAACACGTAATTTTAACCTTCAAGCGGACGCGCAGTCGTACATTTTACGTCAAACTTATGTTTGTTTATTAATAGTTTTGCAAATAAAATATTTTTAAGCTCAAATACATTTTATTTTAATATTATTAATAAATACCAAACTCTATGTTATTATAAAATAGTAAATATTTGTAGCAAAATGTATGACGTAAAGTTTACGGTGCACCTCGCTTGTGTTAAAATAAAATGCGCGACCACTCAAAGGTTAAACAATATTATTATTTTTTGAAAAAATATCTCAAATTTAATTAAATTAAGTACTTTTGAAAAAACATTTATAATTATTTATGCGTACAACAATCAAAGCTTCAAATAACTATTAATCAAATATTATTTTAGCCTAAATATGAATAACAAAAAATCAGGTACATAGAAAATATTCCAGAAAGAAACCTCAAGAGAAAAGAGCAAATTTACTTCAAATATGTTGAATTTCATGAAAAGAGAATCTTTGGGAGAATTATTCGCCAAATGCGAAGCGTGTGACAAATTTTCGATTCATGCTATTGCATATTCAAGCGATATGAACGTAGCTATAAAATGCCAAGGAGCGAAAAAAGAATAAAAATTAATCGTAAAGTTTGCAAATGAGAAAAGATTAGAATTTAAGAATAATTTCACTTAAATAGCTCAAAGTATTTAAACGTAACATGAGGTTAGTTATAGACTAGACAACGACATTAACTATAAGATTAGTTGTTGATAAACCATTTTGTGAATTTTTGAATGCAGCAAATATTGACAAAAATGAAGTCGTACCAACAGCATCAGAATCGGCATCCTTGATGCAGAAATTGTAGCAATCAACTTCTAAACTTTGCAGGGTTCAAGTAAATGCTTCTATTGGGGTTGGGTCAGTTAAAATAATAAGATTTGTGCGGCATTTTTCGGAACATTTTGTAGTTTGTGCATAAAATAAATATATTTTATTTATCAAAGTTGTTTGTCTTATTTCCTAAATCATATCGAGTATTTCTTTACCTACACGCAAGAGAAAGAGTTTATCTTTGGAGTCAGATAAATCTGTGTTAGTTTCGAATATCAAACCCGCCATCTCAAACCTAACACTTTGACAATGCAAATTGTGAATCATCCTTTCAAAAACAGTTTAAATTGTTTGGAGTTATTAAGAAACCATCTACTTATTGAATGTTTTGGCATCTATTCAACCCATGTCAACCAGCAGTGAGAGAGTCTTTTCAATCGCGGGTAATTTCTGTATAAAATTACTTTCATCCATCAAATTTGAACCGCTGGACGCTTTAGTTTTTCTTAAATATTATTTTATTAAAAAACAAAATGTTTAGCTTATATTACTTTTCATATAATTATATAATGAAGTTATCTTATTTTTTTTATTTGTATAATTAAATAATTCTAAGTCCTAAATTTTGTTTTTCCTTGGTTACAGCTCCGGTATATTTAAGGTAGGTTTTATATATCTAAAATAATATAATAATATAATATATTATAATTTAATAATCCGATTTAAAACCGGTTTTTCGGATTTTCAATTTATAAAAACCAAAAACCGGGTTTTGTATGCTCTACTAATAACACTGTCAAATTATTTATTATTAATTAACTGAAAATGTTTAAATTAAATTTATTGATAATGGTAGAATGAGCCCAATAATTTCAAAAAGTGCATGATTCGAAATTGCATTAAATAACATATTAAATTTATTTTTAACACAATTATTCATCGTTAAGGCATTTGTTTAATTAAATTGATTAGTTTTAATTTAATATAACACTTAATATATAATATAATATTTAATATATAATAAATAAAAATAATACCAATAAAATTAATTTAAAAAATAGTTAAATGGCAGTAATATTAACAATAATAATAATAATACTGGAATTTACATTTTAACTTTTTCTATGTAAAAAAAATATGGCAAAAACAAGAAATTCTAGAAGTTGGAACATCATGAAAAAATTCTTCATTTAATTGACATTTAATCTATTTTACATGTAAAGATTGGTTTTGTTTAAAAACTTCAAATATAATTTGCATTTTAATGCAATTAAACAGAGTTCAAGTTAAATGATAATTAGAAATAAATTAGTTAATATCATAATGATTAGAAATTGCATTTGAATTTCATATTAAATATTATTTAAAAACATTTATTCATCGTTAAGTCATTTGTTTGAAATCCATTTATAAACACAAAATTCAAACATCGATTGTGTTCACTGATATTAATCAATTCTTTCAGTCGACAGTTATCAAGAATCTGAGAGTGGAAATGACAGGTAGTCATTCAAATGTATGTGGCATTGTACCAATGACATAAATATTCATAACCAAGATCTGAATACGATCTAAGTAAGACATGAAATCTATATAACAATAATAATATATTTTTATAATTTAAACAAAAAAGGTATAACTTAAAACAAAATAATTGAATAAAACAATGCCGTTTAAAATTGTTAATATGGCTGCTGAGAAAATATAAATGCACCGCAAGCAGAAACCAAAAATAAAATAAACATTAAATAAAACAAAACAAAAACATAACAAAATTAAATAAAAAAAATATATTTATTAAAATTATTGAAAAGCCTACAGCTGCAGAAAGAGACAAACTCAAAACATAAAACCGCCAAAAAAGGTTTAGAAAATACATAGGCGGAAGCGGCAACCAGAAATTTAAATATCAAAGGGTAAAAAGAAAAACAATCAAAGAAAATGGTAAAATAATAAAAAATAAAAATTGATAAAAATTGAGAAAATAATATTAAAAAATAAAGAAAAACAAGGAGAAAAATAAAATAAAAGCAATACAAACCCCCCAAAAATAGCCGAAAAAGGTTCAAAATTCTCTGATTGGTTGCACACAGGCATGAAAACATGATATATATAGCAGTCATTTTCATAATTTTAGACAGTAATTTTTAGGCAAGAATTTTTAGACAAAGATTTTTTATACAAAAATCTTTAAATTTTTCAGTTTATGCAAAATTTGAAATTGTTGTTAAGATACAAATCGGTAAGTAGTTTGATAATTTTACCAATATATTTTTCGAAGTTAATGTCTTGTTTATTTTTGACTTATTCTCGATGGCTGCTATGCTATGTCTTTTGGCATCGCTCGGCAGGTCCTCCTAACTTATTTATATTCATTATATATATAAATATATATAAAGTCAGTGGAAAATAGTGAATCTATATTCGATTCCCTCAGTTAAGTTTGAGGTATGTCGTTTGTGTCGATTTATCGTTTTCCATCTTTCGATGTCTGCTGGGACAGGAAAGCTTTGTACTGATTTCGAAATTAGGATTTCATTGGATATCACCGCGGCGTTCGTGAAAGGTGGACGGAGCGATAAGAGGGTAAAATGAAGGAATACAGTCATAGTTACGGGCACAACATTATCATCTGTTTAAGAAGGGAAATTTAATTTTTATTTAACTCCTGCCGATTATTATATTTATCAAGGGTACGACTAGTGATAGAAATTTAGGTTAACGAAAGTATAAAGTAGGATTAGATCACGTACATTATTTGATAATCATCACGGTGGAAATTAAAATAATATGATACATTTATGCATAGATCTGTGAGATCATAATATAGAGATGTATGAACGGTAATATGAGTTGTTTGACTAAAAATAAGTAGATTATAATACATTATAATAATGCATTCATTTCAATTTACGGTAGACTAATGTTTGTATAAAACAAGAAATTTTCAATAAAATAAGGGCAGAACGCTGCCCAATTTTTTGAAAGATACCTTAATAAATAAAGAGTTACGATGACAAATGTATATAGGAATTGTAGAAATAGATGAGTATGGACAAGGGTATAGAAAAAAAGATTAGTGAGACCTTCGATCGGCAGTCAGGAACCTGAAAGTGAAAATATCATGAGGAGTAGTTCTAGAAATGTAGCTCATCTGCTCAGCTTCTATATACAGTACTCATGGGTATATATTGGTAGGATTTAAATTGTGTGGCGTTTGGGTGAGACAGCATAGAGCCTAGGAAAACAAGGCATTTTGATAGAAGAAAATAATTTTGAGTAAATCTGGCATAGATTTAAACAAATTAATAACACCCAATATACCAACAATATAATAATAATATATAATAATAATATATAATAATAATAAATAGTAATAATACTGGAATATATATTTTAATTTTTTCTCTGTGATAAAATATGGCAAATTAACAAGAAATTCTAGAAGTTGGAAAAGCATAAAAAAATAATTGACATTTAATTTATTTTGCATGTAAAGATTGGTTTTGTTTAAAGACTTCAAATATAATTTGCATTTTAATACAATTAAATAGAGTTGAAGTCAAATAATAATTAAAAATAAATTAGTTAATATCACGATGGATTATTTTCATTTCTTTCGGATAGACTGCTAATTATCAACTCTTGTTTCATCCTAACATTTTGATAATTGCTAATCAAAAACTTACAAATTGCTTTATCATTAATAAATTTTGGAACGAATATGTTTTCAAAATATAAGTAGTAATAAAAAAAATTATAATAAAAATTATTATTATTATTATTTAGAGCGTACAATAAAACTTTTTATTATTTTATGTATTAATATTTGTTTATAAAGGTTTATTTATTATGGGAAATTACGATTAATATTATCAGTGGAGAAAATCTAGCTTATTTTCTTTATTGCCCAAAGAAATTGGAATTATTTGAGAAATTAAGCAAATATTAATATAAATAAATCTCTCTTTTACGTGACAGTCGAATATATATATATATATAAAATATAACTTTACAGCAATCATGAAATTAAAATTTTTCTCAATTTTTAATATTATATAACAATATATTTGTTTGATCGGGAAGTAGTTTGGTATTCGATCCATGATGAAAAGTATTTAATAATATTTTCATGACTTAGAAGTGAAAGCATCATGATTTCATTTTGCAGAAGTCTACTTGATTTGCTTAGGGTTTGTATCTCATCATTATTATACGAGCTGATCTTAATGCAATACCAATGGGAATCAAATCTGTGCTTAGCACGAAAATATTTGACACTAACAAGGCTGTGTAGTTTCACCATGTCACAAAATGTTGGAGAAACATGGAAAGAATTATAAGTCGAAATATAGCGATCATTTAAATCTCCTTCCAAATCCGGCTTCCTATAATCATGTTTATCCATGACTCTCAAAATTATGCTTCTTTCATTTAAATAAAAGAAATGCAGAAATATCAGTTTAATTTGTAATTTTACTGTCGAAATTTTTACATTGTTTATTTTTATAGTTTTTTACCTGACTGTAATTAATATACTTCAACAAGTTGCCTTTTCGAATTTCTAACACTGATTTTTTACTATCAATGGAATTAGAACCATTGCTTCAAGAACAATCTTGAATATCATCCAATGTGATTTTGGAGCCGAAGTGTTAGTTCGAGAATTATAGGACGGCTTGAAAAGAGGAGAATTTTGGAATTTTTCTATAAAAGGTGTCCGCCCAACATTCAATTTGAGCCAGTACTCGCTGTTGCATATCGGTGAATTAAATTTGTAGCTTTTCTTCAATCAATGAAGATGAAACTTTATCAGAAATTATTTTATTGTCCAGAGAGAATAAAGTATTGAAATAATTGTTTACTTTCATTTTAGGCAAACTCGAACCAGAAATGAGAATTTGTTCATAAGAATCATCTTTATCTAATTTCTTAATAAAGAGGAATTTGTTTGCAATAGAAAACTCAGGATTTTCCAATCAACTACTATTTGAATCATTATCGCAAAATAGTTCATAATCAGATCCAATATCGCTATTCATATTTCAGTATCTGGTTATTGAATAACTTTTATTAAGTTTTTAATGAAATCCAAAGGCTATATTTGATGAAAATAGATTAATAATGACTGACATGTTTATCATTTAGAAAAAATGAATATATAAACTTTAAAGTCACTTAAATCAACCAAAAATTCTATATTTAAAAAACACCCTAATTTACACCTCTTAAAAACACACCTCTTAAAACACACATATTAATATAAGTAAATTAAAAAATCACAAAACTTTTTCTTTTCTTTAATTTTTGAGAATTTCAATTGCAAGGTCCTCTACTATTTATTTTAATTTAATTAATCATGATTTAATTTAGTTTAATTAATATGGTACCTATCCAATATTTTTTTGATATTTTTCAGCAAAATTGAGTAAATAAACAACTCTCACGTAAGCCAAATAATTAAATTTAAAAATCTTTACATGCACAATATGGTTAGGAATAAATAATTTCCCATTTCATAAATCATTTGCAAAAATTTCAAATCAGATAGACATAAAAGAAAAATGTTTTTTTTGTCAAATATCAAGTCTTGCACAAAATTCATTTAAAGCTTTTAATTTTATGATGTTGATTGCACTTTAACAAAAGAATTGACAGACACCTTTGCGCAGCGACGTTCTCCCACTAAGTCGACAGCTACTTCCTGACCATTAACAGCTAATTCTATTGGTAAATAAGCCATTGCTAGAGATTTATTGACTTGGAAACCGTAACTCCCAGATGTCACATTTCCAACAACCTATAAAAAATAAAAACTGAAATTTTTAAAATAATTCACATAAATATCTAAATTAGTAACTAACGACATCTCAGAAGAAGTTGGTAAAATTTCCAAAAAATGTTGAAAAATATAAACCTAGCTATGGATTGAGTTCTAACTGTTTTTACGCAGAATTCACGTATAGCAAAACGATTAAAGGTTGTCAAAGTTTCATGATTTCTGTCATAGATGCCGAGTCATATTGTCACCGACAGATGTAATGCATTCAATTTCATTTATTTTCATTTGTTTTTAGACTAAATATCAACATGCAATATTTGACAGTATTTTCCAAATGATAATTTCCATTTATAACAAAAATGAAAGTAGATATTTTTTAAATGTTAAAAATTTAAAAATTGTTTTGTCATTTATTGAAATAAATATTGTTATGTAGGAGTTTTTATAGAGGTGTCACAAAGGTGAGTCTAATAAAATATTTTACATCGATTTTGTAAAAATTCATATTTTGTCATGTTTTATATATTTCTATCGAATTATCATGAAATTTACTCGCTTTATTTTTGATGTGTTCATTGAATTGTGTGTAAGCGCATCGCTTTTTAGGCAAATTATAATTTATGTTTTAAGATAAGAACAAACCATATACAGTAAACTTTATAAAATGCAATTTTTATAAAATGAAATTACTTTATCATTCAAAAAAACGGATTCGTCACCTTCCGCATCGACATTTTCGGTGTCTATTTGTAAAAATACTAATTTTTTTTTAATGGGATTTTTCAGAATTTCTCCAACTGAAGCTTTACCAATAAAATCTACTTCCTAAATAAAAAGCACTAAAATAATGAAATAAATATTAATGTCACAATAAATTCCAAAGAGTAAGATAATGAATTAATAATGAATTTTGGGATTTGTTTAGATAATAAAATTTCGTTTTAAAATTTCATTTAAAAAATTATTTTAATTAATAAAATAAAAATTATTCATATTCAAAACCAAAACGACATAGACGTAGTAGTTCTTAGCTCCATTTGTTTTTCATATTTTTTAATTGAAATTTTTTAAGTTTATTAATTATTTTTTTATAAATTGTTTAGATTTTTAAAAATCCCAAAATTATAAAAGCTTCAAAGTGAAAAGTAAATTGATAAAAATTAAATTTTCGATTCTGGGACTCTTAGAGCCCAATGGGCACAGACTAAATGACCTTAACCCATTCTATTTGGACCTACTTCCAAAAATATATTTAGTTTTTATTATTTTCAGAAAAAATATTAAAATCTCTTCCAACTTATCACAGTTATAATCCAGATAACTAATTTAGATAAATTATATTTATTAAATCTTTACTTTGTTCAAAATGATTAATAATATATGGACATTAACAAATTACAAAATATAAAAATGGCTTTAGTTTTTGTTATCTTTATCATTGACATCATTGAATTCTAAGATGTAAAGTTTATAATTCAAAAAATTAAATATAAAATTAACGATAATATAAATTCAAAATACTTTTTTGTGCTTCACGAAAAATCCTAATCCAGCTTCAATTGGGTTTGTGTCCATTGTCATCTAAATTAAAAGATTAAAAAAATAAATAATAATAATAATAATAATAATAATAATAATAATAATAATAATAATAATAATAATAATAATAATAATAATAATAATAATAATAATAATAATAATAATAATAATAATAATAACGGTAATTTCTTGGAAAAAAGAAGTTTTCAATCTTACAATGCTTTTTGGTTTTCATTTTAAATTTATTTTCTGTTTTCAACTTGGTTTAAATTCTTTTAAATCGTTAAAAAAATAACTTACACTTTAAACGAACTGAAAGTTTCAACACTTTTTTTCTAAAATTTACTAATTTGAACAGAAAATTAATCAAATATAAATATAAAATTTAAAGTAAAAGAACATAATATGCCAGAATTTTTAAAAGTTATATTAAAAGTATATGAAATTCCTTCGTCTTTTAACAAAGAAAAAGCCCTACAATAACCCTTTATATAAAATTTAAGACAAGAACATAGTTGTAGTTTTTTTTTATTCCTAAAAGTTCTTAAAATTTTTAACTCCTTTTTATTTCATATTTTTTTTACACTTTTAAAGGTCTATGAGAGAAATCCTCCATTCTAATTTTTATAGGCCTGATGAAAGAATCAATTTTGAATACCTCTTGAACTCAGTTAAACGTTAAAACAAGATACTTTGAGTTATTTAAGCTAATACTTTCAAAAATAAAATATAATTTATGCACTCACTATTTTTCATTATTATTCACATTATGCTGATTAATAAATTAATTATTTTTAATTATATTTTCATTAAATTTACCAAATTTTATATTTGATGAGTTTTGAAAAGTTAGTTCTGATTTATGACATCTGGTATGATTGTATTTTTGTCTTTCATTCAATCCCTAGATTCCATGGGATTCCCCTTGGACATGTATTGTGATTGTCCGAGATTTTTGCCATCTCTAATCTTAATTCAGATTACCAAAACATTTAAAGGAATCATCAATGATCAATAGAAAGATCCCTTTATTGTAGCATAGCTTTGAACAACTGTTCGATAAAAAAGTCCCCCGAGTCTCTTTGTTTATTTTTTATATAATTTCATTGATTTTGAATGTAAAATCAAATAGTGACAATTTCTTGTCATAAAAGTCAAAAATAAAAAAAGTTTCGAATGTATAAAATTTAACCAGCAATTGTTTTTGGAAATAGCTTTTTTCATTAATATTTAATATTTTTTCATTGAGATGATATTTTACTTGATCTAATATGCATAATATCCTATTAAATAGAACCTATTTGTTTAAATAATTGAAATTATTATTAACATAATATTTTGATAGACATACATCATTGCCCCACATTCTAAATCCTTTTTCTATTCTCAATGAATTCATTGCATAACCGCCAAAATTTATAAGATTATAAGCTTGACCATGATTTTGCAATATTTGAAACAATTTTGCCAAGCACTCCATCGGACAATATATTTCCCAGCCAAGTTCGCCTGGAAATAGTAAAATTTCAATTATTTTTTTAAAAATATTTTTTTATCCATCAATTTAAATTTGTCTGATTTCAAAAACTGGGTTGTTGGATAAATTATATGTTAATTTATGGGATTTTATATAAAATACAGTTGATTTTGTTAGACTTTTGTAGTTTCATAAATAATTAATAAATGAAAAATTTGAAAATAAATTTATTTATATATAGGTAACTGTATTACAAATAATTTTTTTTTCAGAAGTCGGTTTTTCTCTAATTTCTAGTGTCAATTTTATTACTGTTAAAAAGATACATAAAATTTATTCTGATTTCAAATCTCCAAAACGCTATTTTATAGTTTTTAGTTTTGTAACATTTACAAGGGAGTTCATTGGTTTTCTAATTATTGATACAGAATACGTTCATACACTCAAACGAACCAAAATTCAAGCAAATTCATCAAACATTATAACCAACCTCTGATCTTCAATCTAAAATTTTAATATGTTAATTAAAAAAATTATAAAATATTCTTTAATTATCCTTCCTTACATTCCCATCCTTTATACCAGTGTTTCGAATGATTTCATTTTCGTTTATATATTTTAGTTTATAACTTCTTTCATATAACCTTTCATATGTGTTAGATGTTTCAGATGACGAGTGTATATTTGAACCAAATGAGAAGCTAATAGAAAAATTTGAAGTACCAATGTGTGATGAAGTGGTAAAAGTATGAATAGTTAATCAAAACACAAAACCCATCCAAATGAAACCAAAAAAAATGGGAAAACTAACAAAGTTTGAAATAGAGAAAACTCCAAAATTACCGAGAAATATTAAAATCTACAAAGAGCCGCAAGTCATTAGTAATGATTTAACAGACTCACAAAAATGAGAATTCACGGAGTTATTAAAGAAATATAAAATGGTGTTTGCAAAACACGAGTACGATTTAGGACTTACCCAAGTAATTGAGCATGAGATACCATTACTTTATGAAACTCCGATTAAATTGAAACCGTATAGAATTCCATATATACATCAAGAGGAAAGTGACAGACAGATAAATGCAATGAAAGAGTTCAAAATAATACTAGATAGTTCTTCACCATTCTCATCGTCAATAGTAGTTGTTAAAAAGAAAGACAGGGATTTGTGATTTTGTGTCGATTATAGGAAATTAAATCAAGTTACGCAAAAGGATACATATCCTATTCCAGTTCCACAAGAAAAGTTTGATCAGATGGGAGAAGTGCAATTTTTCACAGTAATCGATCTTAATAAAGGTTATAATGAAAAAGAATCTGCTCCATAATTTCATATGGTTTGATAACATTTTGCTCCAAAGAATACGATTGATATTTCACTTTTTATATTTAAAATGCATTTCCCTAATAAATAGACTTAATACTAAAAGATTGTTATTTATTTCATTTTAGAAAACTTTCAAAAGAGTTCACGCCATCAGCAACATTTAAACAGCCTGTTTTTATGTTTAATGAAGAGGCGTAACAAATTTCCTTTAGGCTCATAATCTATGTCTGTTCTAAAATTATATATGTATATTTACCGCACTGGTGCGATCTTGTATACTAAATTCGACAAAATAAAACTAATTGAAAAACCGCAAGGGAGCCCCACTAAAACTCACCTGTGTAACTGATCCGTATCAAATTGACTGGTATATCTGAGATTTTACAACGACGAAATTGTAGAAATTTGTAATTCTGCGAGCTTAAATCAGTATCTACCAAACTCTGTAGATACTCTCGGGATCTTGGTCCGGCAATTCCAAGAACTCCATATCGGTCTGTAATATTTTCCAATTTTATTTCATTCCAATATCCTTTTTGTCTAGCAAGATTTTCCAACCACCACAAATCATGAAATTCTGAAGTAGCTCCAGTAATTGCTAAAAATTTGTTTTCTTCAGTTTGGGTCAAAGTTAATTCCGAATACACTTTTCCTTTCCTGGATAGCATGTGAGTTATACAAGTATTTTTCACGTTAGGAATTTTATTTGCCGTAGCCAAGTCAAGAAATTCTTTCGCTTTCTCTCCCGATATTAAAAACTTGGCAAAGGACGTCAAGTCAATTAGACCGACATTTTCTATGACACCTCGACATTCTCGTTCTACAGCAGTGAACCAATTCGATCGCCTGAAACTTGGTTTGTATCCTTCTTCATTTTTAGTCTTCGAAAACCACAACGGTTTTTCCCAACCTTAAAATAAATTATTTATAATAATAAACACAAATTGTTGCAATAATGATCACAAAACTAAATTTTTTAGTAAAATTAAATTTAATACTTTGAAAGTGGATTATGGAATAAGAGTTTTAGAATCATGATAGTATCAAGCATGGTGAAACGTAAAAAGGTAAAAGAAAATAAATATTATAATAATTTACCTGCAACATAACCCATTTGAGCTCCAAGTTTCTTTTGAAGGTCATAAAGAGGTCCACATCGAGGGGAAGGTCTTCCGGCCCATCTTTCCTCTTTGGGATATGTTGGAGAATTATTTAGCCCATATGTTTCTCGCGCTTTTGCAAGAGCAAATTCTCTTAACAATTAAATTTATTTTAATTCAAAAGCCGTATTTACAGTAATTATCCGTTATGAAATTCCTAAAATTCAAAAGTTTGTCTGGACTTATTAATCATGGAACTTTATAAACTAATCAAAATTATTCAGATTTCACTTATTTCACTTATTTTAATAAATTATATATTTATTCAAAAAATTATTTTAGTTATTCGTTTTATTGATTCAATATTTAATTAATTAAAAATAAATATAAAATTTATTCTAAATCAATTTAATTTACAGACTGATAAAGAAATCATTTTAAAATATTTTTTTATTATCATTCTAAATAATTTATTTTTTATTTTTTGTTTAAATACATTTAATTATCAGAATTAATTCTCTAATTTGAAATAAAAATATTAATCTAATCTAAAATATATCAATTACAGTCAAAATAATCCAGTTTATTTTTTCCAATTTTATTTTTCTGTCACCTAAAAAGGGCACATTATTAATATTTCAGATATAAGATTAATTTAGTTTCTAGTAAGTAAAAGATAAAAGCCTTAAGCGGATTTTTGATAAAGGAGCTAAAATTGAATAAGCCATTTCCAAACAATCTGGAAGAATAAAACAATATAAACAAAAGATATATTTTGTTTAATTTTTTTTGAAAATAACTTAAAATTAATTATTGTCAAATATCAGTAATTGCCAAAATCCGAAAATTACCAGACAAATAAAATATAATATTATTTATTACTTTTAAATATAGAAGAATTAATTGATCAGTGGCACCGATGGTTTCTTACTAGGAATACATTATATGTGAAAAAGGAAGTTATTCGAGTATTCAAGGTCTTAATAAATCTTTCTCAATACTAACATTATATGTAACCAATAATTTTAAAAAACTATTAAAATTTCATTGTTTAAAATTCAAAAGTTTATTTAAGAGTTGAAAAATGTTGAAAAAGCATTTTTAAGTTGAAAAAAAGCGTAAAAACTGAAATGAAAATTTATTAAAAATGTAGGAACATTTTTTCAAAAAGTATTGGAAATCTTCTGAATGATAGATTAAAAACTGTAAAATTATAATGAGTATGAATTTTTTTTTAAAAATATCAATTTGTTAAAAAGTAATAACAATTAGAATAGCATATTATATTTTTTTAAATTTTCATTGAATAAATTTTTGGAAAGATATATATATATATATATATATATATATATATATATATATGTAAATGAAATTAGTAATCAGGTTAAACTCCTCCAATTCCATATTAAGTACGAAGTTGGATCATTTAGAAATAATTGTCTAAAATTAACCCTTTAAGTGTAGAATTGAATTTCATAAAAAGTCAGGAAATCTGTCAATTATCCGTCAAATAAAAGTAGAATTCAACAATCGTCAAATGTTAAAAAATTTTAAATTTTATTGGTTGTTTTAAATTACGCGTCCATAAATATTTTGTTTAAACGTCAACTTTCAACATTGTCTTTTTTAAAACTTAAAAAAAAGGTTATATTCAATTTTTTAGAAATCTTTAAATGTTTGAAGTTTAAAGGACATGAAATGTATCATTTGAGGCTAAATTGATGGAGCCTACATTGTGATATTCTTAAACACTATTTTCAAATGACGAAAAATACTGGTTAAATGTCACAAAAATAAAATTTGTTTATCAACAGAATATCACAAAATAGGAATTTATTTTGCTTAGTTGTTTGTTTGAATGTGAACTGTGTAGATGAAATTTAGGCAAATATTCAACATTTATCAACAGATTACTAGCTGTTTGTGTTATTTTTACATTTATCTTAACATCAAAAATTATTATTTATAAATTTTGTGAACTATTACATACATCAATAATTTATATTAAAAAAAATCAGATTATTAACCTTCGTGAGGGCGCGCAGCCGTAAAATTTATGGCGAACACATGTTTGTTTATTAATAGTTTTGCAAATAAAATATTTTTAAGCTCAAATATTTTTTTAATTATTAATAATTACCAAACTTTTATCATAAAATAATGAATATTTGTTGCAAAATATATGACGTAAAGTTTACGGCGCGCGCTCTCTCCTGTTAAAATAAAATGCGCGCCCGCTAAATGTTAAATAAAAGGAAAAACAACGCATATTATAATAATTAAAACAATATTTTAGTCAAAATATTTTGTTTAAATGAGGTTTTTATAGATTTGCGTTTCAAAATAAATTAAATTATTGAAAGGCTCTGGCATCCAAATTATGTATTTTTTGTAGTTGTTTCATAAGTTCATATGTTTTTTTAATGATATTTTATAAATAACAGAAATAAATAATCCAATTTTGTTTCCCATCGTTGTTTAAAACCTGCTTCTACCTCTCGACAAATTTGTAGATACGTTTTCCCAAATGTCGTCCTGCTTGGAGTCAAAGAAGTTGACAAGACAGTTTTTTTGAGATCCTCATCGTTAGTGTCTCAGCCATTTCAAATTAAAATATATATTAATTTAATAATTAAATTTCAAATGCATCATTAAATTAAATAACAAATTCAATTTTGTTTGAATAACAACTGACATCTTTACATTTTATCAATTATCTCATTATTCAAAATTCGGAAACAACAAACACAAATTCCAATGATCATCAAAAATTCAATCTCCTAAACAAATCCAGCCTCACTGTTATCAAATCAACCTCAAGACATTCTATTCTGTTCGAAGTTTGCGTCTTCAAAGTATTCGCATTTATCAAAGAGATATTAATCAATTCAATCTTTAAAAGAACATCAGTTACTACAAGTTCACTTACGTCGAAGATTGGTCAAAGTTTTTACAATTGACAAGATGCTGTCTGTACAAATAAACTTTTGAGATTTTTATTGTTCATCAACTGCTTCGACTGTATTATTTTATTGTTGGACTTTTACCATATAATTTTTGATTCTCTTACACATGTTATCGCCACAATATGTCAATTTTTCGAAAGTTTTGTACTCTTATTAATTTTGATTTTTTATCACTTTTGTCATTTCTATTGATACTTAATTTCCTGAGTATCCAATTTTTTTCATTACTCTAGTCTAGTAGTTCTTAACCGGTGTTCCACGTAACATTAGTGTTCCATGGAATTAGGTGAATTGTTTCGCCAAACTTAGATATTCAGAAAAAAAATAATATCAAATTTTATGTATAAAAGATCGCCAAGTATCCCATTTAAATTATTCAATTCAAATATTATTAATAATATTCTTAATTTATCTATATTTTTATTGTATTTGTAATATTTAATAAATTCATAAATATATGCTTATACAGAATTCAATTTAGTTTCATTTTTAGTTGTTTTAAAATTGCAATTTCACGTGTACTTATTCAAAAAAATTCTCTCCCCTCCCCGCAACACCAATCATGACGTTTAAGTAGGTTTTGCGCTTCGTGCAAATCTTGCAAATTTGTTCTCTATTGGTACTTAGTTGAAAGGACCCCAGTTGTTCCGCCAAATATTTCGAGATAACAAAGTGCTCCTTCATTACCAAAAGGTTTAGAATCACTGCTCTAGACCAACCCCAACAATAATAAATACGATAGTTTAATTTCATTAAAAATATTGTAAAGACTCAAAAATTCAAATTGAAAAATATAACTTTTAACTTACCAATTTTTTCATATTATGTGTCCTTGACTAACATAATTTATGACATTTAGTGTATTTGATTTCGCAACGATTAGTTTTTGAAGTATCAGTAAATTTTATAATGTCGTTTTAACTTTTCACTGCTTACATTCAATAATATATAGCATTATTTAGTTTCCTCATCAAGTGTTTAAGTAAATATTTTCATAAAAATTATTATAAAAATACTTTGTGCACCATCGACCAAAACGTTCAGCATCTAAATCGTTTAATTCATGTGGTGGTTCACCGTGACAAATGTAATGACCGATATAATGACCGCAACCACCGGACTGAGCTATCCCGTAACCAAAACCGATCATTTGCCAAAAATTTGGTATTCCTTGAACTGGACCAAGAAGTGGAGTATTCTGACAGTTATAAGTTATTGGACCATTCACAACTGTGCTTATTTCTACATTTGCTAAGCTTGGAACCATTTCTATAGCCTTTTCAATGTTTGGCATAATCCTTTCAAGATTTCCTTGAAAAAGTTCTTTATCAAACTCTGAGTAGTTTTGTCAAAAAATGCAGGCAACATGATTTTTTAAGTTACCTGGGATTTTCTCATAAACCCAATCTTTACATGTTTCCATTCTATCAGGTTCTTCATAAGGACCAACTAGAAATCCCTGTCTTTCTTGTCTAAGATAATACGATCCTTCCAAATCTCTTAGAACTGGAAATTCACATTTTAGAGATTTTAACTCGGGAACATCTTTAGTTATGAAATACTGATGTTGTACTGGTACAATTGGAATATAATGACTAATGCCACACATCTTAGAAACTTGTGCAGCCCAAAATCCTTTTATAATTTATTTTGAATGGGAAAACGAAATACTTTAATTTTACCCGATGCATTTATAAGATGCTTAGTTGTAAGAGTTCCATATTTAGTAGACACATCCCACAGACCGTCATTTCTCAATTGTACTCCTAAAACTTCCACCCGAGGATATATATCAGCCCCATACTTTCGCGCTCCAGTTGCCAATGCTTGTGTTAGTGAATTAGGATCGATATGCCCATCTCCAGGATTGTAAATCCCTCCTAAAATCTAAAAAGTTTTTACCAAAAATTTCAAAGTGTCATTGTAACTTTTTGGGGATTTAAAAAAGGACACAACTCCATGACCTTTTCAGGACCTATTAAATATTGTTCAGCATCATTCCAATAATGTCTTGACATCTGATATTTAGCTTCATCCATACGTAAAGGTGTACTTAGAAGTCTCAGACTGCCGGGTTTGTGAAAACTGACATCCTATTAACTTTTCAATTCAAACCAAAAGGTATATTTTGGTTATAAAATTTACTTGTCCAGTTTCTTTTTCCAATTGTTTGAAAAGATTTACACTATTCATGTTTATTTTTTTGGCATTTATAGAGGTTTGAAATGTTGTTACCAACCCCGCCTATAAATATTTAGAAAATTTAGAAAATATGATGAAAACATTTCAATTATACTGGATTATACTTAAACCTTTCATTTATCAATGACTCAACATATTCAAAAGAGCCCTGAATATATTCTTTTTATATATTCTCTGAGTTATTTTTAAATCACTTATGACTTTTTTAGTTTATTTGTTTGAAAATAAATGACTTAAATATTATTAGTAAATGTTCGTGTTAAATTCTTGTTAAATATAAAACAAAATATTGATTTATCGTTCTCAGAGAAATGAAGATTATTTATTAGCAATTCACAGCTTAATATTAAACCTACATTTAAAAAATAATAAATACTCAAAATAATTTACTAAATTAAATTAAATTATTCAAAATCTATAATTAATTACAATTTTAAACAACAGTTATCTCATATTATCTAACAAAAATGAAAATAAAATATTGTTGCTAAATATAATAATTTCTTTTCTCAAAATTTAAAAATAATAACGATATTTACATTTCATAAAAATAAGAGTTTTTAATAAAAATTCGATGTTAAATGACTATCTTGGTTACAAATTAAATGTATTGTGATATTCAGTACATATCTCACTGCAGACATTGCAAATTTCACTCACATTTTCATTGAAATGGTACTTTCGAATGAAATTGTCAAATCCTGCAAAATGAAATATCTGTAATAAATAAAATTTAAGTGTTATTAGTTATTTATTGATACCAAAGAACACTAAAGGAGTTAGGGTAAAATGAATAATCTATCTTAGTAAAAAAGAGCTTCAAATATAGAATTTTTAAAAAATTCCATCGAGAACCTGCAAAAATATCCATTTAACCAAGGTATCTTTTGAGAATAATGAAGCAACCGCGAATTTGTCGTTTTTTGTTGATAATTATCTTTTTTTGTAAAGTTTATGCAATATAATTATATGGTTCATTTAGACAAAATATCTTTTATTATAAAAGATAAACATTGCATAGCTGATGCCTTTAAAATTCAACATCTTTCAACAAGTTTCATTTATTTTTTAGATTTTGATAGCAACACCTTCATAAATTCATTTTAAATGCGATGTCACATTTATATATAACCATCTGTTTTCTTGGTTTGCTTAGTGGAAAACCAATATTGATAATAA
Source organism: Schmidtea mediterranea (assembly GCA_022537955.1). NCBI lineage: Eukaryota > Metazoa > Platyhelminthes > Tricladida > Dugesiidae > Schmidtea > Schmidtea mediterranea. Next base: position 238,341,081 of record CM039680.1, on the reverse strand, counting down.
AGAAAAAATGATAATGATATTCTCAGTAAAATATTTTAATTTCACCACCATTTATTTTTTTTCAATTTCATTTATCTCTATTTTCAAACATTGATCAATAATTTAAAAAAAAATTAAAACAAAACATTGATTGACAGTCGAAAAAAAGAAAAAATTTACAGTGAAATTGTAATTACTATTAATTTTTTGTATTTGTATTTGATTTAATTTTTTTAATTATGAGAATCACATTTGAGTTCCAATATTGTAGTCAAACTATTAAATTGGAAAAAGTGAAGAAAAACTTTGTTGACTAATATAGTAAGTTCCGACTAAACCTGATATCAAATAAAATTATATTTGTCAATTTATGTAAATTTCTCAACGCGTTTAGTTATATTTTTCTTATGAAAAGTTTTATTTTAAATCTCCGCTATTTTTAAAAAAAATTTAAATTATTTTCATTTAAAAATATATTTATTTAAATAAAATATTATTTATTAATGAATTAAATTAAAACTAAAATTAGAGATATCATTTTTTTAAATATATAAAATAAAGGATGGGTAATTTAAATTATTAAATAAAAGTTTGATCCTAAAAAAATAAAAAAATTTAAAATATTTCAATAGTAACCATCTGGTCTCTGGATTGAAGGGCGGTGTAAATTTAATTGCAAGTGATGAAAAGATTTGAATTATTAACTATTATATAAAATCTTATATTAATATTAAAATAGCATCAAAATTCACAACAGTTAATGTCACTTTATTCTTTGGATATATTTTTTATTAATAAATATAATCACCACAAGTGCTCTAAAAATTTAGAAAGGATTTTTGTATATTATCCCCATGATAATTGTATTTAATTTTTTGTTGACAAGTCGAAAATTTATTAATAAAATTAAAAAATAATGTTCTTCATCAGCAAAATAGATTTCTAGCATATCTTACATAACAGCGTTGTAAAAAGTGTAAAAGTGTAAAAAGTGTCAGTAGACTTAAATGTTATCATAACAATATGTTGAAATCAATAATATTTATTATTAAAACAAATCAATTTCAAGTACATGCCATGTATTGTTTTAAATATTTTATTAAATAATTTTAAAAAATAAGTGGAAATAAATACACACAATCTAGAATACATTTTTCTAATTTTTAACTTTTGTTCATTATGTACATCATTTGATTTTAAAATATATTTCAAACAAGTCGGGCGGGTCGACTGTCTATATTGGCTTGAGGAACCGTACCAATCGTTTATAGTACTTAAATTTCACTTAAACTGTGACCCCTGGTAAACATGTGATCTTGAATTGTGTAAAATCGAGTGTCTATTATGTGCAAGCGGGGTAGATAAGTAGTCACAGGGTTACTCACTGATAGACATGTTTGGCTGAACGTGTTAAAGAAATTAATTTACTTTTTACAGTATATTTTCATCAAATTAATTACCAATTAATTAATTTATTTGAAAGATATTTCTAGAGAGAAATCGGGAAAAGATTGGAACTGAAAACCTCAATATGTCAAATAATATTGAATTGATATGTGAACTCTAAAAGAGTTAAAAAGGTTACCAACACGATACAAAACTTTAACTAAATTGCTTGTTATTAAAACACGTTTATAACTTTTATTTAAATTTAAATATATTCCTTTTATTACAAAATGATTTTTACAAATCGGATGTAGTTAGTTTTTAAATTTTTATCTAAACATGTTTTATATTTTATTTAATTTTTAATATTTTTATCTCTTCCTTTAACTTAGAGCCAATTGTTTCGGAACACTTTAAAAGACGAAATAAAATATCAATAATAATGATTAAGCAATTCTTGTTTAAATAAATTTAAATTAAATATATACATAAATAAGTTTTAATTTTCAAGAAATAAAATAAATAATTCGAATCTCTGTAGATTTATGAATAACTATCTATTCAGATGTGTTTTATACTTATCATATAAATTAATTTTTTAAATTAAATATATATTTAAATTTTAAAAATTAATGAAGCTTCATTAAAAATAATTTAATAATATTTTATTATTTGATTTCGTAAATGGACTTTTAATTTTTTCTACTTAAAATTTAAAAGTAGTGATTTTAAAAGATTTTCAATTCCTTGTGACAAAATTTTTAATAGTTCTTAATAAATAATTTTAAAACTGAATTTTTCTTTTGATGTAGAAAAATTGGAATGGCTTGGAAAATTATATTCGCCTTAGGAATTATTTTCTATAAAATAAAATTTAAATGCGATTTTAATTTGAAATTGATAAAAAAATACTGGTTGCTGGATTTTCCATAAAATGAAATTGTCATTTGTGTATAAAGTTAAGAAAAATTGAAAACATAAATAAAATATTATTTAATTTTATTTTTTTTATTATAACAATTTAATGAAAATATTTAATTAATGATTTTTAATATAAATGTTATATCAATCATTTTCTTTTTTAATAAATTCAAAGTGTCTTCAGCTAGTGCAAATTTCCATTTTTGGGTTACATGCTTAACAAACTGATTTTAAGAATTTTTAAAATAATTTTTTAAACTTGTAAATTTTCTTTTTTTATTTACATCGAACTTGTTGACAACTAATACTAAACCTGTGGTTCCCAACCGTTTTAAAATCTTATTCCGGTATACAGTAGAAAATATAATGCCGTATCTATAAATAAATATTTTTGAAAAAAAGAATCCTAAAAAGCGGTGTAGTCCTAAAAGAAATGTAGCAAAGTATTTACGGTAAACAAAAAAAACCTAATAAAGTTCAAAATCATGAATCATTTATTTAAGAGTATTTAAATATACTTGCATATTTAATTTACGCTTTTTTTGATATATATTATGTTTGTTGCATACATGTTGTACCATTACACCCTTGGTTATTATTAAAGTATTTTAAATTGAAAAAATATTATTGAAAAAAATTATTGCTTAAAAATGGATTATTTTATGCAAAATTTTGTTTTCCTAATTATTTATCGCGTACCGGTAGCTCAAAATTCGTTTACCGGTGCCAGTACACGTACCACAGGTTGGGAACTACTGTACTAGAAGATCTCAAAAAATATTTTCTTGCTAAATTGTACTAAGCTCACTAAAAAGGGCTTCAAATTTAGAGGAATAAATACATAAAAATGAGTAATAAACAGGGTACTATTTTTTTAATTTCTAAAACTGATAATTTGGCCACCTAATTTAATTTTTTTAACCTAATTTAATTTATCAATATATTATTTAATTTTAGTTTGTCTAATTTAATTAATCGAAATCAGAACTTATTTTAGTATAATTTAATTAATAATCATCAGAATTAATTTAAATCGGTTTAATTTAATTAATAATACTCAAAAATAATTTTAAAAAGTCTAATTTAATTGACAATACTCAGAAATTATTTTAATTAGCAACACTCATTATTTTAGTCAGACTTACTATATATTCAATAATCATATTCGTTAAAATAATATAAATCCTTTCAACTTACAAAGAATATGAAAATTTAAAAAAACACAAAATGACTGAAAATAATACTGAAAATAGTAGTTCATCTTTGCTACTATCAAAGAACTTTGAAGATACTCCTAATGATGCATCAGATATTGTTAGTTTAGATGAATTTGTAGAAACAAAAGGGTATCGTGGAAAAAATGGGTCGTATTACCCGTTTTTATCATGTAAAGATACTAAATCTTAGAAGAAACAACTAATAATCGATATGAGTAGATGTATTTAAATTCAAAATCAACATCAGAAGGGAATAAGAAGTTTTCTAAATACAGCAATAAGACGTGTGATTCAGAGAAAGTTATCATTTCTATTTCCATTGATGAGCACAATCACCATAATGAACACGTTTCAATAAATAAAATTATAATAAAAATTAATTTTGAAATAAAAAGGTTTGATGGTAAAAAATTAAATTAGATTGTTAAAAAAATAATCCTATAAAAAATATTCTACTGCATTTATAAGTAACTATATGTAATAAGTAATATTCAATTAGTATATAAAATATTCTATATTATTATTATTATTTATGAAGTTTCATATACAAAACAAACAGTGGCGTAGCGAGAGTACTTGGCGACCGGTGCAAGTTATATTTTTGGCGCCCTGTGCTTATTTAAAAAAAATTTTGGATATCAAAATAGACATAAGTAAAAACCAAAAATATAAAATGTATATTAATAAATTCTAAAATAATATTTTAAAAAAATAACAAAGATAAAAATATAATAAAATATATAAAAATATATAATAATAAAATAATATTTTAAAAAGTAAACAATAAATATTGTTTATCACTACATTAAAAATAAATTTATAATACAAATCAAAACTTAATAAAAATATTTATTGAATTTAGTTCTATAAAATATATTTGTACTGAACTGAAGGGATTTTTGAAATGTTGGTAATTGAAAATTTATTTGAATTCTGTTATTGAAACTATTCACGTTCTTCTTGTCTGATATTTTCTGTTTTTTTGAATGTCTCGTGTTTTTCTAGATATTTAAACAAACTTTTTCGTTTCTATTGAAATAGTAATTTTGTTTTCTTTTTTAAATAATTTATTATTATATTTTATATTTATATCTGTTGTTAATAATTATAGATTTCGATAAAATTCCACTGTATTATAACTATAATTATATTGGAATTGTATGACCAGTACATTATTATTATAAATTATTAATTTTTATTATTATTATTATTATTATTATTATTATTATTATTATTATTATTATTATTATTATTATTATTAATATTATTATTAATATTATTATTATTTATCATTAGGAATTATTATTAATAAAATTAAAAATATACTCTTGACATGTGTAAATAGTGTAAGTAGCGTGACATAGATACATAGCCTTACCTTATACTATTAGTATATAGATAACTTTTTTTTTTATTTATAATATATATTTTATATTTTTTAGTTTTGTTTTGTCATATAAATTTTCAGTTTCAGTTCTTCGAAAAGGGGTCGATCAAATATTTTCTCTGATTCTTCGTGGTACATTAAAAGTATTAATTATATGGGATTCTGCAAGTACTCATCGTGCAAAAGAACTGAAACAGTTTTTATCACGTAGAAGAGTTTATCAAGTTATGATCCCTTCAGGAACGACTTCGTATATTTAATCTTTAGATATAGGCATCAACTACTTATTTAAGAATTACATACACAATGAAATTAATGAATACATTGAGAAGAGAATGGTGCGAAACGAAAAGGAAACTTTATTAACACAAGATTATTCGAAAGCGGGGAAAAAATAACAGACAATGTGCTTCAAGCAAGCTATTTCCAATTTCTCTATAAAAGAACCATTTTTGTGACTTGATTGTGACCTTTAGTTCGTAAAACTCTTAAAGAAAGAATAACCTAATCAATAAACCTGGATGACTTATCCTTTGATTATGTCCTTGAAGATGATCAGATGGATTTATTTTTATAAGTGACTTAGTTGGTTTTTTTTAAAATTTTTTCGTAATTTTAAATAGTGATTAAATATAAAACGTATAAGGCCTATTTCAGATTTATGGTATTTCTTTCAAAAACATTAATATAAGCCCGGATAGGATGACGAAAATGAAGATGCAGTGATAAAAATAGATTAAATTTAAAATATATTACTTTTATAATACTTTTTTAAAAGTTATACCATAAAATTGACCTATGTTATATACGGCTGAAGGGCTGGAAAAAGAGAAAAAGCTTCGAATTTTGGTTTGTAATAAGGGTTCTTAAACAGCGGCATGTGAAAGGATCGATGAATTCAGTCAAATTATGTGAAAACCCACATATAACCAATCCAATGAAAATCTTTATTTCGAACACAAATAAGTTAGTTATACTCACAAAAGGAATCACCTTAATTTTGAATGTTTCTTTGTGTTATGAACTTGTTTTATGCTAAATGAATTAATTTTTTTATAGTAAAACGATAACAATCAATAGTTTATAAATAACAAGGAACTGGAGCCGCTGAAGGTTTAAGGTATGGGGTACATCACTATGAAAAGATGAAGAACTACTGCTATACCAGACATTAACTAGTACTGCTGCATTGAGTCTAATGCCACTTTGAATCTGTAAAATTAAACTTTTTCCATCTGAATTCTAAATAATAGAATAATTTCTAATTCTCTTCTATTTTGATCAATTTTTATTTATAATTTCATTTAGTTTTGAATAATCGATGAAAAAATAAAATATAAAGTAACTATCTAAAGTAGGAAACTAAATGAAGATAAATGAAATTGTAAATAAAATCTAGAGGCCTAATACTTTTTTCTAGGAAAAAAATACAGTTCTTGATAATTTTTGACTCTAATGAAATAAATTTCATGTAATGTTAAAATTAAATTTAATTATTTTACGACTAATTTCAAATCTTTTTTTCCAACAAAATTATCTTACTGCATGCCAAGTTGAACCTGAGGTTAATTCAGATTTTTCCAGCAAAACGACATTTTTAATTCCATATTTGGCTAAATGATATGCCGCACTAACTCCGATAACCCCTCCTCCGATTATCAACGCTTCGACATTGCTATCGTTTCTTTTCTTAATAGGATGTTCCGACTGAGTTGAGCAACCAAATTTTGTGAGACTAAAACAAAATATTGGTATTTAAAATTCTCAATCAGAATTTATCAACTAAACGAAATTCGTACTTGTTTAACTGTTGGTTTCGTCGTGCAAACGCAAAAACATGATTGCACTTTAACATTTTAGTGAGTTTTTTAGTAATATAATCAACTGTTGTTTTCTTAAATAATTCTTGACCTTAGGTACAGCTTTTCAATATTTATTAAACTGTTTATAATAAAATAATAGATGATTTGTTTAAATACACCAAAATGTTTAAACAATTATAAACAAAACTAAATATTTATTTTATTTATAATTCTTTTGATATAACTATTTATATGCCAACTGCGTTCAAACACGTATCCTATGAAAATTATTAATTTTATCAAGTTATTCCCAAAAGGAAGTTTATCTTAATAATAATAATAATAATTATAATAATAATAATAACAACAATAATAATAATAATAATAATATTAATAATAATAATAATAATAATAATAATAATAATAATAATAATAATAATAATAATAATAATAATAATAATAATAATAATAATAATAATGATAATAATAATAATAATAATAATAATAATAATCACAGCAATTTTTTGGTGCAGGATGAATTTAAATGAAAAATAGTTTTGTTAAAAATATGTTTAAATATTTTTTGAAGGTTATATTTAAATATTGTTAATGTCTCATTTTTGTAAAATTTTAGAAAATTAATTTGTTTAATTTTGTAAAATTTGTGATTCATAAAAACCGGATTTTTAATTTTTGATAAAATAATTTGAGAATTTAAAATCAGAAATTTATTTAAATAAAAATTGTTTATTCTAAATAGTTTAAAGTTCAAGGAGGGATCAATGACGGAGAAAGTCACTGGGAACAAAAGAATCAAAGAAACATGTTGCAAACGTGTTTAGATAACTAGTGAAGAGAATTGGTCTACCAAGTAGAAAACCATAGCGGAGACACATTCTTCCTTACAATTTAACAAGAATTAAACATCTTTGGAGAAAAAACGAGTTGAAAGCAAACATCAATATAAGCGCACAAACACAAACTTCGAATGAAAACGAAGACATTGCAATGAACAAACAAAGCAATGAATTATAACCGACCTCACAAATTGTCTATCTGACGAGGATAAAAAATTGCTGTCACTTGGACCAAAATTCAGTCTAAACAAAAAAGTCGAAGACACAACCTTGCTCATTTTTAAAACGGCTCTTTGCCGTATTGCATACCAAATCAAATGAGAGAACAAATTGATAAGCTCTCAATATATACAAACAATTACAAACTATACCTTCCCAATTCCGATTCAGAATTTAATTCAACACTTTCAATGGTTTGTTGAAAGATTATGAACGTTGTTTTTATAAAATGCTTTTATAAAAATATTAATCTGGATATGCTAAAGATTGTAATGTTAACATCTGATGGAGCTGCAGTAATGTTGGGAGTCTATAATGGAGTTACAGCTCTATTAACGCAAGAAATTCGTCACTTAACAGCTCAGCATTGTGTGGAACATAGAAAGAATTTGGGAATCGATGATGCCTGGAAGGGTATACCTCTTATTGCCCAAGTAGAGACGTTATTGCGAACAGTTTATACCATATTCCATCTATCATCTGTTAAGAAACATAATTTTGAAGAAATGGCAAGTCTAATGGATTGTGAAGTTTTGATGTTCCGACCTCTTAATGAAATACGCTGGCTTTCTCGTCATTTTGCGATTATTCCGTTTATTCCGAATTATGATGTCTTAATAGAATATTGCAAAGAAAAGCTTGATAGTTCCAATTCAGCTGATCCAATCGCGAAATATTGCTTAACAGCTTTAGAAAAATAAGGTGAATGGTATAAACTGCTTAGAAAAAAGATTGGAAGCCAATTTGTTAAAAAAGGAAATGTATACCTAGAATATCATCAAACTTCTTATTGTTATCCTCGAAAGCACCTATTTTACCTTTGAAAAAAATATATATAAACAAATTAAAGGTATGTCAATGGGCTCTGGCATATCAGGATTGCTAAACAAAATGCAAAAAAAAAATGCAAAACAATGCTTAATAGTTTCAATGGAAACATCAGACCATGCATGATGTATCATGTTTGCACATTGTAGTAAATTTATATTAGATAAAACATCGACATAATCCAATTCTTCATGCAAAATAATTTTTTCGACTATCAGTGCCCAGTACTTTGATTTAAATGAGCGAATGTTTCGATGCTCCAAATCATATCTTTTTCGTTTCTTTTGTGGAGATTTCATGGATTGAAAATACAAAATATCTAAATGTAGACATTAATTAATAATTAATAAACTATATCATGAACTTGTCTAATTAAATGTTTGCATAAAAAAAGCTAATTATTAATTATACGCAAAAAAAAGATTTTTAAAACAATCTACATAAATTTGAAATTTATATAATTATCATGTTTTATAATATCTTTCTTGTCAATAAAACAGAGTTTTCTTGTTCATAGATAAAAATTAATTGAGTTCATAATAAACAAACAAATAAATAAATATATATATATATATATATATATATATTTGTCAAATGAATATTATAGAATTTGATAAATGTTCATAATAGGAAGATGTTCATATAAGGGGATGTTTATATAAGAAAAAGTTGACTGTATATAATGTCCGGTAATATATCATGAATTGCCAATTTTTTAAAATTGTTTTAAACTAAACTTTTTTTAAATAATTTTAATTACATTGTTCCAGTTTGTTCTTCCCTTATTCACGGAGAGGAAGAATCTGATAAAGCTCTTGAAATAAACTCAAATTTCATATTTTTTAGAAATTAAAAATAAGCATAATACATTATTACTGCCGTAATTTTTGTCTTCTCGTGTGCAATTTTTATTACCGGGCTTAAGTCTGCAATGTACGAGTGTTTCTAATTTATTTTTGTAACTAAAAATATTTTTCTGTGCTTCTATGGTGAATTCACCTAAAATATGCACCTCACCCACAGCTTGTGTTTTAATTTCAATTAGCTATATAATTTTACTATATGATGAGGTTGCTTAAAAAAATAATGGAAATAAAATGAGTGCGCGGAAAATCGAAAATTATTAAAAACCATCAAAAATAATTAAAATACAAATATTAATTTTAAAAAATTGAAAATTAATATTGATGGGGAAAATGGATTCAAATATGATAAGAGAAATTTAATGAAGGGTTCTTTAAGAAAAAACCTTAAGCACTAATAAACTTAATTAAATTATGTTTTTATAAAATGTTATGCATAAAGTGAATGTCAAAATAATTAAAATGGTTTTTGTATTGAAAGTGATATTATTAAATTATATTAAATTTATACATAAAAGTTATTTAAAAATAAATTTAAAATAGTAAAGAAATCGCCAAATGAGAAATAATTTCTTTACTTGTAGAGTAAAAACAATCCAATATAGACTGAAAAAATTCATAAAACGGAACTGGGTTTATAAATACAACCTGGTATACATATACAAAAACAAATTTAATCCAAATAAAAATAAATTTTCAAATATATTCAAATTATAAAATAAAAAAATAATTTATTATAATTAAAACTTTTATTATATATCAACATAAACACTTTTGAACACAAAACATTTTTAAAATGTTAGTGATAGTTTGCATCCAAAAGTCGCAGGAATCACATTTCTATGACGAAATAAAGTGATCGTGGAGAAAATTACAAAATTAATAGAAACAACTTTCATAGAAAGAAATCCTAGATTGAAAGAAAAATATTCCAATAAAATAAAATTGCTAAAAAATACAAATCTTAAATTATTATATTATATTTAATATTTAATTATTAGTACCGCTAAAATTTTTACAAATATTTGTCATATGAAAACATTATTCAGTTATATTTTTCATTTCATTTTCCTTATTCTATATTTATATTTTCTTCCGTAAATTATAATCTAATTATTTAAAATTTTAAAATTTGTAATATTTTTATTTTTTGAATTAGTATATTAGATTATATTATATTTAGTAACTAAATGAATTCAAAATTTATTTATTATTGACACTGTAATTGAGATGACAAAATCAGATTTAATTAATAATTTGAAAAAAATAGAAAGATCGGGAACTAAAGGATAATTAAACGCATTTCAAGCTTGAACTGAAATTTCAATGATTATACGATTTGAGAATGATTTTAATTCACAATAATAAAATAATATAAAATATTAAAATAATTAACTAAAATACACGAATAAAATAATTAAATGCGATTATTAAATAAGATAATTTCATTAGATAGTTAAATAATAAAGTGCTTAAATAAAATATTTCAATAAAATAATTAAATATAATAAATAATTCAATAAAATAGTTAAATGAAAAAAATTAATTATTTATTTAAAAATATATATAATAAAAATATAATTAAATTAAAGCAGCTAAATAAAATAAAGAAATAAATAATTTAGGAAAATAAAAATGAAAAATAATTAAATAAATAAAATATTAAATTTTAAAAATATATATTAAATATATATAAATTAAATAATAAAATAAATAATTAATTATGTAAACATAAAATTTAATAAAATAATCAAACAAACAATAATATGCATTAATTACATAAAATACTCAAATTAAATTATTATATAAAATAATCAATAAAATAAATAATTAAATAAATAGATAAAGTTTATTATCCACCACTCTATATTACATCACACTGGCGTAATCTATAAAACTATAAGGACTTTGAAAGGTTACTAAATTCAAGGTGCCCTATTGCCCATTAAACTTGCTTCAATTATAGGACTCTAACTTGGTCATGGAAAATTTATTTATCCGAACCAAGATATAAAACGTCAATGAATTAGTTATCAAGAAATTTTATATATATTTAATAGCAATAACTGAAACATTTAAATGACAAAAATATTTTAAAATAATGATATTTATATTGTTATATGGTTATGGTTCTTCATAAATATATATAAAAACCTTTAGCACTAATAAACTTAATTAAATTATGTTTTCATAAAATGTTATGCATAAAATGAATGTCAAAATAATTAAAAATGTTTTTGTATTGAAAGTGATATTATTAAATTATATTAAATTTATACATAAAAGTTATTTAAAAATAAATTTAAAATAGTTAACAAATCGCCAAATGAGAAATAATTTCTTTACTTGTAGAGTAAAAACAATCCAATATAGACTGAAAAAATTCATAAAACGGAACTGGGTTTATAAATACAACCTGGTATACATATACAAAAACAAATTTAATCCAAATAAAAATAAATTTTCAAATATATTCAAATTATAAAAAAAAAATAATTTATTAAAATTCAAACTTTTATTATGTGTCAACAAAAACACATTTAAATACAAAAGATACAATTAGTAAAATTAACAACCAAAGGTCGGAGGAAACACATTTCCCTTGACAAAATAAGGTGATCGTGGATATTATTTTTAAAAAAACAGTCATTGAAAAAAACTTAGATTATACATAAAAAATATTCTAATTTCAACCGAACATTTTAAAATAATGTTTATAAAAATAAATAATAATAAAAATCAATTTTATCAGATTGTTAAAAAAATATAAATTTTAAACTGTTGCATTAAATTTAATATTTAATGATTTGTACCTGTAAAGAATTTTTACAAAGATTTTACATATGAAAATATTATTCAGTTATATTTTATATTTCATTTTCCTTATTTTATATTTATATTATCTTCCGTAAATTGCAATCAAAAATTTTTTTATAAAAGTTATTATTCACATTAATAATAATTTTATATTGTTTGAATAAATAAATTAATGTGTATTATATTTATTAACTAAATGAATTCAAACAAACAATTATTGAACAAGGAAATTATTTCTGAAATTTCCGAAGCTTTCAAAAGAAATTTGAAATTCGATCTAGTCAAAGATCATTCAAAAGCAACTCCGAGACATCACTACAACGCCCTCGCACAAACTGTTTGGGAACAAATTTGTAGTCGATGGATCAAAACTGAAGAACTTTATCAACAAAATGATCCAAAACGAGTTTATTATTTATCTTTGGAATTTTACATGGGCAGAACATTGAGTAACACCATGATGAATGTAGATTTACAAGAAGAAGTTAAACATAATCTTTATGATATGGGTCTCGAAATCGAAGAATTAGAAGAAATGGAAGATGATGCTGGGCTTGGAAATGGAGGTCTTGGGCGTCTAGCAGCATGTTTCTTAGATTCCATGGCAACTTTAGGAATCGCTGCATACGGATATGGGATCCGCTATGACTATGGAATATTTCAACAAATTATCCATGATGGTTGGCAAGTTGAAAAGCCAGATGATTGGTTGAGATATGGTAATGCTTGGGAAAAATTAAGATCTCAATATAGTCACGAGATTAAATTCTATGGACACTGTCAAAATACCGAAGATGGAAAAACTCGTTGGGTTAACACAGAATCTGTCCAAGCAACACCATATGATACACCGATACCCGGATATAAAAATGACATTTGCAATACTTTACGGTTGTGGTCAAGCAAACCAGTTAATAGTTTCAATTTCCAATCATTTAATTCAGGACAGTACTCAAATGCAGTTCATGAAAGAAATAACGCAGAGAACATTTCTCGTGTTTTATATCCAAATGACAACTGTGAAGATGGAAAAATACTCAGATTGAAACAAGAATATTTTGTTGTCGCTGCAAGTTTGCAGGACATCATTCGACAATATAGAGAATCAGGACCCCGTTCAGGTTTCGAAGAATTTCCAAACAAAGTTGCAATACAACTCAATGATACTCACCCTAGTATTGCTATTCCCGAATTGATGCGTATACTAGTTGATTTGGAAGGTCTAGATTGGGATAAAGCTTGGGATATTTGTATTCGAACATTTGCTTATACAAATCACACAATTTTACCCGAAGCTCTTGAAAGGTGGCCAGTTGCGTTACTAGAGTTTCTTTTACCCAGACATTTACAAATTATTTATCTTATCAACCATTTCTTTATGATATCGGTTAGAGAAAGATATCCCCATGATAATGACCGCTTACGACGGATGTCAATAATTGAAGAGGGAGACGAGAAGAAAGTAAACATGGCTCATCTCTGTATTGTCGGATCTCATGCAGTTAATGGCGTTGCAGCGATACATTCCCAAATTATTAAAAACGATACATTTAGAGATTTTTCTGATTTTTGGCCTGAAAGATTCCAAAACAAAACCAATGGAATAACTCCTCGTCGGTGGCTATTGTTATGCAATCCAGATCTTTCCAATTACATCAGTCAGAATATTGGAAGATCATGGATAAACAACTTGAATGATTTGTCAGATTTGAAAAGGTTTTGCGATGATGAAAATGTGCTTGAGTCCATCATGCAAATCAAATATGAAAACAAAGTAAAATTTGCAAGTTACATTGAGAAAAACATGAACATCAAAATCAATCCCAATACAATGTTCGACTTTCAAGTCAAGCGGATCCATGAATACAAACGGCAATTGTTAAATTGTTTATATGTGATTGTATTGTACAACCGATTGAAAAAGAATCCACATTTGGAAATCACTCCAAGAACTGTGATGTTTGGAGGAAAAGCTGCTCCTGGGTATCATATGGCCAAATTGATAATCAAACTTATCAATCAGGTCGCATCTACCATTAATCAAGATCCTGCCATCAGTGAAAAACTAAAACTTGTATTTCTTGAAAACTATCGAGTGTCGATGGCGGAGAAGATCTTTCCGGCTGCAGACCTTAGTCAACAAATATCTACTGCAGGTACGGAAGCATCTGGAACCGGAAACATGAAATTTATGTTAAATGGAGCTTTGACTATTGGCACAATGGATGGAGCGAATGTGGAAATGTGCGAAGAGATGGGAAAAGAAAACATGTTTATATTTGGAATGTTAGTAGACGAAGTCAACTCACTCAAACCAAGATATAATCCCAAGGAATTTATAGAAAGAAACGAAGAACTCAATTTATGTTTAAACCAAATTCTTGATGGCCATTTTTCTCCTAATCAGCCACATTTATTTCATGATATCTACAATTCTTTGGTTTACCATGACAGATTTATGCTGTGCGCTGACTTTGAAGATTACGTTAAAGTACAAGATGAAGTTGGAAAGATGTACCAAAATAAAAGACAATGGGCTAAAATGGCTTTATTAAACATTGCATCCAGTGGAAAATTCTCATCTGATCGAACTATTTCTGAATATGCACGAGACATTTGGAATAGTGAACAGAACTTTCATTCATCCATTTAATGAATAATTCAATTATTAATCTTAAAAATATAATAAAATTTTGACTAAATATAAATTGTTCCTAAATTTGATATAAATTTTTGATGTTATTGTGAGCAATTTTTACTGCTACAGAAATTTCTATTTAGATTCTTGAAATACGCATTTTTTTCTGACAGTTGATTAAAAATTTCTATGTTTTTAAAAATACAGACAAATTTTCATCAAAATTCATGTAGCTAAACCAAAATGGTTTCTATGTACTTTATAAGATAGATACAATTTATGTAGGGCAGCACAGATACTTACAAAACATTTTTATATACAAGGAAAATAATACACACAAGATATTTTTGAATTTCTATTATTACTTTAGGATTATAAGGAAACCTGATACAGTGGCCTCCCTTTATTATAATCACGGTTAATGTTATCATTCGGTTAATGCTATCACTTCCACTAAATCCCGGCCGCATATTCCTTTTTATACTGAAAATAATCTGCTTATTGTTATCAGAATCTATTAAAAAATTCAAAATCTATTAAGAAATTTTGAAGGGAGCAAAACTAAATGAAAATTTAAGTTGTATGCGAAAACGAGTTAGAAAGGATTCTCACGTTGAATGTGCTTTAAAACTTTGGTTTACTCATGTTCGAGAAAAAGATGAACGTATTGATGGGCCTCTGATGAGACAGAAAGTTGAAGATCTTACCACTAGAATGGGAAAAGATGATTTTGTTGCTACAGATGAGTAGTTTAATCGGTGAAAAAAAGGGAAAACATTGTTTACCAAATCGCTCATGGTGTGCAAAAAGATTCTGATTTTTCAGCAGTTGAAACATGGGTCATTGTGGAGTGGCCAAAGATTATTGCAGAGTATTCACCGGAAAAGTTTTCAATGCAGGTGAAACTGGCTTGTACTATCGTGCCTTGCCTGAGCACACTTTTATGCTCAAAAATGAGAGTTCCAAAGGCCGCAAAACCTCAAAAGAACGTTTGTCTATTAGGGAGATTTGAATTAGATATTCGTGTTCAACATCGAATCTAATACTTTTATGAGTTACATTTAAATCTAACCTTATTTCAGGTTCATTATCAACATTAATTGAACCCTCTATCTGATTATTAATATTATCATCATCATCGCTAATGATGATTTCAACCCTTTTAATTTTAGAGGGAACACACTGATTATTTGCAGCATGTCATTTATAATTATAATTATTATTATTATTATGTCTCGATGTATTATTTCGCTTATTATTATTATTATGTGTTGTATTATTATTGTTATTATTGTTGTTATTATTATTATTATTGTTATTATTATTATTATTATTATTATTATTATTATTATTATTATTATTATTATTATTATTTAGTTTATTTATTTTTCGAAAAAGAGATATTTTATTTAGAGTAAATTTATTTAAGTGGGTAGAGTGCCTCTTATAAAACTCTAAATAATTTATATCTTGGGCAGTCTCGCATTTAGAGCATATGAAAAAATTGATGCCAAAGAATTCATGGTGAAGTATCGCTTCATTTCATCATGACATTTTACCGTATGGCATGTTGAAGCGATGCAATATTTCGGATATAATCGACCTGATATAAAATATATTTAAATCTTATTATTAAAATTTAATTATTTCAAATATCGATAGATATAACTTTTCAATAATTATAACTTTTTAATAAATATAAGTTTTCCATCAATTATAACTTTTTCATTGAATATAAGTTTTCAATCAATATCACAAATTTAATAAATATAACTTTTCAATAAATATCACAAATTTTTTTTTTATTATTATTATGTGTTGTATTATTATTAATATGTCTCGAGTTATTATGCCTCGAGCTATTAAATATAATAAATATAAATTTTCAATAAATTTTTCATCAATTATAACTTCTTTAATCGATTATAACTTTTTTCATCGAAAATAAGTTTCAATCAATATAAGTTTTCCATCAATTATAACTTTTTTTCATCAATTATTAGTTTTACAATAAATATAAGCTTTTCAATACAATATAAATTATTTCAATAAATATAAATTTTTCATCAATTATCGAAATTATTAACATTTGTTTTTATTTAATCCAAATGGATTAAATAATAAACTAATAATAATATTAAATTAATATTAATAATAATATTATATAAAAATAATAAAAACCTAACATTTATCTGTATCATAGGTATACCCAGAAAAACTATCTAATGTGGGCATCTCCATCATCATCCACAGAAATGTGGGCATCATAAGAAACGGGTGCATCCAAATCTACTAAAACATTTTTTATAATATAGAAAAATAAAATTAAAATTTACCGAGATCATCATTGATAATAATAACATCATCATCTTCCATATCGTCGATAATGATAACTTCATTTTCTAAATTAATTATTTTAAAATAAACCAAAATTAATTTAAAATTTACCTATTTCAAATTTGTTGACTCCATCGAGCTGATTTTGCATTTCAGTAAATAATAAAAGAAAAATAAAATTAAAAATCCTTACCGGTTTCAGAAGTCAGAAGACTTCTTAAAATATTATTTTGTCCTGCCATATTAAAATTTTTGAATTAATTGTGACAGATTTGGAAATTGTCAATATTTATAAAGAGAATCAAATTTTCAGGATTTAGCCAATCACATTTTAGCAATATACCCATAAAGGTGAGATATTTTGATTCATGCAGTTTAGGGATGTGTTCTTTTTAAATGACATACAAACAAAAGTATGTATGTGTTTTCTTTGTAAATCACATAAAAACAAAGTATGTATGTGTTTTCGTTGTAAATTACATACAGTCTTGAGTGTGTATGCATGTTACTAATCACGCACTTATCATGCACTGGCTTTGTGAATAATGTCTTTGTAAATCATGTGCTGATGATGCAGTGTCATTGTAAATCACGCATTAGCACTGGCTTTGTTAAAATTAATTAAATATTAATTAAACACATAATAATAATAATAATAATAATAATAATAATAATAATAAAACATAACAAATCATTAATATATTTATTAAACATCAAATCGCTTGGATAATAACCAAGCTAAACAATTTTTACCACATGTTAAGGTCCATGGTTTTTGATACATAGTTTTATTATATACAATAGGTTTACCCATTGTTTGTAGTTTTGAAACAATTAAAGCCGGATAATAGAAACCCATAGGGTCAAATACAAATATCTTGCTAGATTTCATATATATTGCTAACCAATGTTCTCCTCTGAGATGAGACGATTGAGCATTGACGATTATGACTTAATTATTACGTAAATATGGAATTTTATCAAGAGGAAAAACCCCTAAAAATTCATGTCCTAGTATTTGTTTTCCAATTCGATAGACCTGAACAGAACTACATCAATAATATTAATAATACATGAAAACCTTACTCCATGACAAATTATCGTAAATTATCTATACATTTATACCAACTTTTTCAAACCAACAATGTTCGTTCAAACTAGTAAGGTTCTGTTTGCAGGTATTTGAACCTCATTTTCAAATACTCCATATATTACAACATGTACCGGTTCAGTTATAGCTTTAGCAAACTTTATATTTAATCGTAAATTTCCATTTTGAGGTAATTGACTCTGATTTAAATTAAAATCGGGAGCCAAAACAAATGTAAAGAATGTATATTTGCTTTTAAAATCATCAAGAGTAATATCACAATCAAGGTTTTTATCCAAATAGCCTATATTTCTCACTATACTCTGCATATATGTAGCACAATAATTATCATTATCGAAATCTTGAGTATATGTTTCTCTATAATCACTATTTTTCGATAAACTTTGTGATGTTACACCAAACGTTTTGAAAATTGAGCTCGATGTTAAGTATGATCCATTATATTGAGATTCACTTTGAAATTTTACCAATATAAAGTTGGGCATTCTTCTATCTCCAAATATTTGTTCGTTTTAGAAAGAATCTGCACCTTTAGCAATAGCAAATTGAACAATTTCCTTTGTTTTCAATGGATATATTGCATGCTTAGAATTAAGCTCCAGTTGATGACCGACTAATACAGAGGAATCAACACGAACTCTTCTCATCAATAATTTTGCATCAATTAATTGAAGAATAGGTGCTGTGGTAGCACTTGTTAGTGATAATGCCGACTCAGATCTTTTCAATCTAATGTGTACATTAACACCTGTGAGTAAATATTTCGGTTGATCCATAAAGTCGAGTTGCAATGATGAGCACATGGTAAATAATTTTGAACTCTTAATCCACATTTGATATCCGTCTTTGATATCCGTGCCATTTGACATAGTATTGTTTATCCTTACCCTCCTTTTTAGTTTTCAATATTCTCTGAATTCTGAACACTGTAGGTTTGGAAATAACTTATAATTCCTGTTCATAAAATTTCCCTTGTATTACATTGTTGTCATTGTCTTTAATAACATACATTACAGGACTCTGTTTAGTATTAATTTTTCTAATTCGAAATACTTCATCACTCCAATTACTATCGAAATTATTGATGAAAAGTGAAGCAGATATTTTACTAATTCTAACGTGATCACCAACCCTAACCCTATGTTTTTGACCTGATATCTATAGGTCTCAAACCATTCACACCTCGATGTGATGAATTTTTATAACTAACAAGTATTTTCGGTAATAGATTTATCCATATTTTATTACCTCAATGCACGAAATATTTCTTCAATCTATCCATCAATGTTCGGTTAAATCTTTCAACACGAGCAGCTTTGTATTGAGACGATCCAGGATTTGCTTAACTTTACTATTGTAAAACTCCTTGCCTATAATAATAATAGGATTTCGTCTTTGTTGGTACACCGCGGGCAAAACGACTGAAAACATCAATACACGTTAAAATATATTTATAACATTTGTTAATCTTTGAATACGGTATCATCTCCATCAAATCCATTTGCCATAAATCATTAATACCGAATGTCTTATAAGCTCTTGTTTGAAATCTTTTCCGCATCGGTTTGTTTAAACTGTACGCAAGCTGATCTGACAACCACTTTTGGGTTTCTTTTTTCGAATTTGGGACTCCTTTTTTTAACTTTGCCACTCCACCAAAACCTGCTTCGTCTTCTGGATTCGTCCAAATCTTCTCCATTACAACAAGATGATTTAAATTTTATTTTGACATTAGGCAATGATTGCCCCATCGTTTATTGTAATCCACCTAATAATGATATTGCTAAGGGTAATATAGTGCCGATGAAACCGCCTTGTTGTTTATATATGATTTTTCTCATTTGCTTACGATTTTTATTATTTACTAGCGATAACAAAGGTTTTCAATGTTTATTCAACACTAGTTTCTTAGATTTACTGATTTTAATTTTACCTCTGACTACTTTTAGTCGAATTTTGAGTAAATCATCGACAACAAAATTTGGAAATGATTGTAAAATAGACATTCTTTTCATACTAGATGCCTTTAACAATGCATTAAAGTATGGGAAACTCCGATGATTTTTTTACAATTTTGACTCTGTTCTTTTTATTACTCCTTTTAATAGGGTTTTTCGAAATTAAATTCATTGCTGGGAAATTCTCGGTTATTAGTTTTTTCGGTTAACTAGTTTTTAGTGGAACATT
Source organism: Schmidtea mediterranea (assembly GCA_022537955.1). Classification (NCBI taxonomy): domain Eukaryota; kingdom Metazoa; phylum Platyhelminthes; order Tricladida; family Dugesiidae; genus Schmidtea; species Schmidtea mediterranea. The sequence continues at coordinate 238,320,532 of CM039680.1, read as the reverse complement.
TTCAGTCTTTATTTTCTTTTTAATACTTTGTATAAGTTTTCTGACATTTTTAAGCCTGGATTTCAAAACAATTTTTACATGGTTATGTTTTCAACTTTGTTTATCAACCATGGCAAATTCTTTTTTGAAAATATCTGATTTTACCCGTAAATCATCATTGCATTGTTGTGTAAAATCAAGAAATATATATATCCATGTGGTGAGTTTGTAGCATCTTGAAATGCACTGATAAGAAAATTACGATTATTTGGGTATGCTGTAGAGCAAGAAAATCAATAACTGTTGCATCTCTAGGATTCTTGAAAATAACTAAATATTGAACATTTAAATTCCTTGTTCAATGTGCGCCACCCTGATGAAATAGATTTTGAGTAATAAAAATCACAGTAACTCCAACATGTCGACTGATTATTGTGAATAAATTATTGAAATCCTTTTCTTTGTTAGCTTCCTCATACAAATCATCGATAATGATGACATCGCCTTTCCTTAATCGACTTGACCAGTTTTTATCGAAACCCTTTACTATTTTCATGTTTTTCAATTTACAGAAATTATCTTGAGTTAATCCATAGTCTTCATCTGCACCCCTATGCCAATAAATCTTGTAGAATTTTGTTTGGAATAAATAAGATTTCAGTAATTTACACACAAACATAGTTTTACCACTACCACTTGGGCCGACGATTTGATATACCGCATCATTTCTTAATTTCATTATTAATTTGTATAATTATAGTTTTTATTTATATTATACAATTTAATGAACTCTTTCTAAAAATCATATATATATATATATATATATATATATATATAGATTAATATTTCATTATTGTTTAATTATGTTATCAAATATAAATTATAAAGGAACTTTCGACGTGTTAAAAATGGTGGGTTACAGGGTTTCGTTATTTGTTTGAATTATCCTGTGGTTGCCCCGTAACGCCATACAAAAAGATTCTAGCGGCCACTTGGCACCCGTTGCTAGGCAACGTTGGTAATGTGTTCAAGTGGTGGATTGCCCGCAAAAAGTGAGTGTTATTGCTAATACTATAATTGCTCGGACAATCCTTGGGTTCACGAGCTGTCGATAGAAGACCTACGCTCGCTTTTAATCATTTGGTCCCCTTGCGTTTAAATTTCTATCGTCTATCTAGCCGTTTTACTGGCATTAGTTTGGGAAAACAAAATGAGTGGTGCTTTTTATTTAATCCTTCTGCAATGTTATTTCAAGACCTTACGAGGACATAAATGCAATAAGAGATATGCGGAACTACAATATAACTAAATGATGGTTTATTTATCTATTAAATACACTGATTAGAGAATCGAGCGGCTCGGCGCTTAGCCCGCTCCTTGCGTCCAGGTCGTCGACTAGTTGTTGAGGGAGTTATCGGAGCGGTGGTCTCGATAGTGATTGGCGTTGTAGATGAGGTCGGATTCGCTTCACGATAGGCCAATTGAGCTGGGGCGAAAACTAGAGGGTAGGTTACCGCTGCTCCTTCTTGACAGGCGGATAACGCTACCTCTAGCCCCCTGATTTGAGTTTTTAGGTCTTGCACTAACTGTTTTCTTCGGCCCACCCCTTCTGGGCCGCAGCTAGTTTTTGATATAATGGCTTGACTCTCGTGGGGTTTATCCACGTCGCTTTGATTTGTTGCGTTTCTCGGACCATCTGGACGAGTTGGTCGTGAAGATTCTTATTTGCCTGTCTCGCTCGGGTCAATTCATTTTGGAGTAACTTCACGGGATCCATCTCTAAAATAGTAAGGGTTGAATTTGATGGAGACTAATACGAAAATAAGTATTTTTACTTAAACCTATTTATGAAATGAAAACTACAATAATGACAAAAAGAAGAGACAGAAGAAATTTTTCTAAAATCTATCATACTAATACTATAACAAATGATAAAATGTTCAAGTCATTGAAGATTATTCGTCGGCGAGGAATCGTTTGATCCCCTCTTCAGGAGAATATCCCGGGATCACGAATACCGGTCGCTTGAGATTCCGGATTGGTCTTGGAGAAGGCGGGTAATTGCTAGCCAGCCGTCCAGCCGCCAGGTCATCTTTGACATTGGCCAGGTATTCCGTGGCCCGTGCTACATCTGCCTCGACTTGGCGCTGAGGCTGTAGAAGGCCTTCCAGAAGCTCTTGGGCCTGCGATAGGATGTCTCGGGACGGATTGGGTTCGTCAGACGTCTTCCTGAACCGTTTCATAAATTCCTCCGGTGATATTTCCTCCGGTTAGTCGTCTTCAGGCACATCAGGGTATCGCTCTTGATACACCCGATTCCATGCCTGCCTCCATTGTTCCACGATGTGAGCGGGCAGATCAACCATAGCTCCAGTGTGTCCTGAATGGAAAGATATGTTTTCACTCAGTATCTCTCCTGACATTTTGAGGGAAACGGTGGTCTGATGGTTCGGTAAAATGCAATCTCTCTTGTTGTTTAAGAAAATCTCGTTAACTTGATCTTAAATGCGCTACGATTCATGGGACGTTGGACGTGTTTTACGAGTAATGCGTCTGGGAGAGAGGGAGACTGGTACTTCATGCGTTCTCATGCCGTAAGGGTGCGTTAAAAAACATCTTTGGTGTGCTGCAGAATAACAGTGCAATTTATTCATAATTGCGTTTACGTTAGTACCTAACGGTTTATTAATAGCGTTAAAATTGTAATACGTGCCCGTTAATTGACTAGGCATAAAAAAATATAAAACGAATGAACAACTCTGTGATGACATTTTACAAAACAACCTAGATATTTGTTTAAATAAAGAAAAATAAAATGAATGAATAGTGTTGCAATAACATTTTATAAAAATATTCTTTACATATTTATTAAATTTTCGGAAGGAACAGAGTTCCATGGATTATCTTTCACAAAACGTTAATTTGGTACTCACGCAAGATAAGGAGATTTTCCATTGTTGTTTCATTACTTGAAATTACAACCGTGATACAGGCTTCTAGATGCATATGTAATGTCTGACCCATTGATTGGTTATTGGGGTAATTAGTTGAGAGATTCATTCAACGAGAATTATAAATTGTTGGCGACTTCAAATGTAATCAAGATAGAATCGTCATTTAATGATTTTTAATCAACTAGTTGTAGTATGGTAGATCTATAGCGATTAACGAAGGTATGTGGTTCAAATTTTCGTGTTTAGTGAGAGAGTGGTTGGATTTGGGGTTTATCTGGGTAAGAATCTTAATATGTTTCGTCAGGTATGGTTTGATGGTTTTGGGGTCGCTCCTGTAACTCGAATGCGAACGTAAATATATTATAACAGTAATTAATTAAAATTTACCTAAGGGATCTTCCGTAATATTTGGGTATTCGAGCTCTAACTCCTCATCAGAAATATTTGTTGAATTCATGGTTTGGTGAATGTGAAAAATGGAGAAATGATGTGGTTCGGTTGTTGACGATAATTATAGTGTAGGTTGTTGAATTAAAGTTAGATGGCAGGAAGTGGATGCCGATTATAATTTGATTATTATGGCGAATTACCGGAAACGTCAACGGTTAGATTGTTTACTTTCCAATTTGCAATCTACTATATTTATTTTAGGCGGATGGATTTGTTTATCTTTTCATTTCGAATCTGGTGAAGTTCATTTTTCGGTATATGAATTTTCATGTTCACATGGTCGTGAATTTTCGAGTGAGTGATATATTTTCATTATATTTGAATATTTTCTAACTTCGCTTTTTAGGGAAAAATACCTGTATCGTGCTTTCTGATTTGGCTCTATTGTGGATTTTGGCGTCTGGAATTTATACTTTGGGAATTTTCTTATCATATCTTGGGGAATTCGGATCATCTCATCACTATGGTCGAAAAATCAGTGGTAAGTCTTTCTTACAGTTCGATGTTTGGGGTGGTGTTAATATAACATTTTTGTTTTTGTTCATGTCGTATTGATGTTTATGATTGCTTGATTTTTCATGGCTAGGTATTAATCTTTGCATTTTAGGGTTCAGATTTGGTTTTCTTGTCGCAAAATTCACTGGGGATAATTTTCAGTTTAAATGCTACCAATAATGAATTGTCCAACAACTCCTATTACCGCTTCTCTCAATTTCTCGATGATGATTCTACTATAACGTTTGGCAGTGGTTTAATTTTAGCGTATTGAGAGGTGATCATTAAACGACGGGTTTTCATTTACTTATCTTTGTTTTGTTAATCGGTTTAGTCAATAAAACTCTTTATTTCTACATGTAAATTATTTTATTTCAAACTGATGAATTGCTATAATTTTAAGTCGATGGATTATTTAGCTAAATAAATGATGTAATTTTAAGAGTTGGTTGGTCAATTAATTCAGTCAATCAATTACTCTATAGAGTTAAAGCTTTACTCAAAGGATTTGCTGGATTTTTATCGAAACATTTTATTCATAGAGATTTAACGGTAATCGAGGAATCACTTGGTACAACGCACAATTCTCTTTATTTCTCTCAACGAATTAATTTACGGTTAGTCAACGAATTCACATTTATTGACTTAAATTCTCAATTTACCTTAACGAAGACTTCGTTTGTTAATTAAGGAGCTGTATTGATTTTTCTCAATATCTATCTTATTTAATGGAATTTAATCAATAAAGTATTTAGTGTTACTCGGTAATTATTTTCTTAGTAATCCATAATTTATAAACAATATGGCCACTTAATTTTCCTCAAATCTCTATTCTGCCTTTAAGGGATAATAATTTAATGATTACTCTAAATTTTCTTTATTTTTAAACAACAGTTACTCTAATTAACATCAGTGAATTATTTATTTCATAATCTTTACTAATTTATTCGAATTGTAAATTTATTTTAGTTCGAAATATTGATCCAAATTAGTCATAACAACGATTTCCATTTAATTTAATCCCCGTACCATTCCCCTTTAATAAGCCTTAAGCGCATATTGTGTTTACATTATATTTACTGAGTGCCCACTGGACTACTCGGTGTGATGATTTTGAGCCGTGTGTAGTATGAGTTTAGGTCGATTTTACAGAAACGAGGAACGAGGAAGCAGCCAATAGACTTCTTCCTTATTCCTCATCTCTTCTATACGGGATAATATTGACGTTCCAACCCTGCGTTCCGCACGCCGGGTCTTCACGGGCACAGATCATTGGCGATATTCCACGCACTTACACGAATCTGATTTGTGTGTAGATTTTATTTACTTGCGTTATGTATCGGCTGTGGGCCGGAAAAATTTCGACAGTTTAATTTATGAAGTATATATATAAAACAATTTATGTATAATAATATTTATTAGTTATAAACAAAAATAACATGTTACCATTCATTGCCAATCCATAAAATATCATAAATTCACATATCATAAAATAAAACCAAAATACCTCTCTCCCCACGCCGACGTCCAAGCAGAGCTCCATTGAGTTGCAAGGATGTGACGTGGAAAGAGGGTTCTAACATAGATATTTATCACCTAAAATTCTGATTCTAAAAGGGGTAAAATAGTTGAAAAATAGATTTCAAAATGAATAGTTTCGAAAATGGTTAAGATTTTCAAAATTGGTTTTGTTTCGAAAAACGGTTTTTGGTTAAGTTTAATGTGAAAATGGATCAGTATATATACCTATTTTTCTCGCATGTGAAATTTGATGCAGTAAAACAAAATTCGACCTTGTTATTTTCTAGCAAATTCTATTCTTTAATTTTATTATTTTTTGATTTATTTTTATAATTTTTTATTTAGAATTTTTATTGAATTATTACTAATTCAAATTTTCCGATTTAATTTTCATTTTAATGAACTTTTATAAATTTTTCTAATTTTGTCGAATTTGTTGTGTTTTCTTGTTATATTTGTGTTGGTATCGTGCGGATCTTGGTGCGTTTTGTTATTATTTTAATTTATTTTTATGTTTATTATTTTATTTTTGATTCTCTTTTTCTCATATTTTATAGGGTTTAATTGGTGTTTCCAGGTTTATTTAAATTTGCATGTTGTATTTGCGTGTAAGTTACTGATCCATTTAAACATTTTCCAAGGCCGTTTACGTTCTGGCCCAACAAAAATGACGTTTCCGAATGGTAAACCCTAGCAAATTGTTGATAGGAGTTGAAAATACCCTATGTGGAGTTATATGTGGTTTCTAACCTTGACCCCTTTACATACAGTTTTCCGCGCCCGCCAATGATTACCGTTGCTAGGCAACGTTGGAACTGCAACCATTGGTTATGAGATCGCCAAAAGTGAGCTCTGCTTCCAGAACTTCTAAGGCCGGTCTCATATCAGGTTCAGCGAGCTGCCGTTAGAAGGCTTCTGCCAGTTTTATTATTTTAGGTTCTTTAAGTGCTCTCTCATCGAATTAGTTAATCCGATAATCCTATACACTAATTATCGTTTAGAAAGGAAATAAAAATCAAAACATTTATTGGATTAATATTACACAAATTTTTAATATTGAGACATAAAATGTTAGTTTATTTATTCAGGCCTTGAGTACGCCGTCGTAGTCTTTCGACCCTACCTGGCCTTGCATGAGATTGAGAACGTTTACTGGAGTTTTTTGGCTGATTCTGGTCTCTGTAGGCTAACTGTGCCTAAGCGAACACCAGGGGATATGTCACCGTGCTCCCTTCTTGGCACGCTGACAGAGCAACCTCTTAACCCCGAATTTGGGTTTGTTGGGCCTGATTGAGTATCTTTTTGTCTCTTCACCCCTGTTGGGCGGTGGTGAGACTCTGGTAGACCTCCTTCATTTTCGTCAGTTCTACCCAGGTAGCTTTGATTTGCTGGATCTCTTCACATAATTATAAAAGTTGGTGATGCAAATTCGTATTTTCCCGTCGCATGTCTCTCAGTTCCCGATTGAAAGTTCTTGTCGATTCCATCTCTACACCGAAAATTATTTGGTTAGTTACGCCGATAAAACAGTATCATTAGTCTATGTAGTCCGAAGAGTTGAAGAGTTGATGACTTAGGTATTTTTGGATAAAGGGTCTCAGGTTCAACAAATTCTTTATAACGGGTCATAATGTTATTTGGTTCTTTCTATTATTTGTTTAAAATTAAAAACTCAGCTACAGACTTCTCCGGATTTCGACAGATACTTCACTTTATTACTTACGAATTATGTAGTAAAATTGTGATCCTCAACAAAAGAAAAAAACTACTGTTACGCATCCTCATTATTGTAATTCTATTTTATCAAATTAAAACGAAAAAATAAACACTTTAAAAATTTTATTACACATTCAGAAATTACAACTCAGGTCTTGCTTCTGGGTTCATCGTCGACCCTCGGGTAGACTGTTTCGGTGTAGAAGGTCTATATGTTTCCACTGAGCATGTCTTCGGGCATATGCGTGATCCCCAAACTGCCGTGGTCCGAGCCGGTTCCGAAGTGCTGGTTGTATCAGTCGATCTGGTAAGATCAGCTTGGTCGGGGCATCCATACCCATCAATCTGGGATCGTTCAGCTCATATGAAACTCCGTACTCTGGAGCAAAGCCATCTGTAATCGGGATTAGACCACTGGCGATGTCAGCGTTCACGCGGGCTAAGTGCCACTGGGCCATGTTTGCCTTCCAATGATACTTCTTCTCGAGATTTTATAGTCGAAGTAAGCTGAACTCTGCTTATTGTCGAGCCTCTCGTGCCAGATTTCCTACCCGGTTCACTCTTGATAGCGACACTGGGTAGCTCTACTTCATCATCCCGATCGTCTGGTCGTCGGGGCCAACTGGTTTCGCAGTACATGGCCAGTGAGTAGCCATGATCCCACAAGGCTTGTCGGTATTTTGTAGCTGAGTGAGCAGGTACTTGCAGGGTGACCGTGAATCGTCAATCCATCCGCCGTGAGGATCTCTGCGATCTAAATAACCATATTCATTAATATCATGGTGCGAGTGTTATATTATTGGTTAGAATAAAGTCCTACAAAATTGCTAATGTAATTGTTATCATTGTCAGCCATTATGCATGTGAATAAATACAAATCATAACAAAATCAAGAATATTTATCATTGTAAAATGGGAATGGTCTACCTCGTTTGCGTTCGACGAAATTGCCTTCAAGCCCTCCCTCATTAGGCGCTTGGTGGTCCTGGATCCAAACTCCGAGCTACTCCTTTCTTTCACGTCCACAATCCGAGTGCGGTTAATGTTGTTTAGACATTTTTGCATTGTTATTCAATTACTGAATTTATAACGCTATATATATATATATATATATGTTTGTGGCGTTGACTCAGCACCGCTCGACTAGTTTATCCCCCCATTAACGATAGTTAATTTACTTCCTGAGATTTTAATATAGTTTGTTTTACCAACTTTATTTTCTTTTTTATTAATATTATGGAAAATTTTTTTCCTATTATGGGTGATTGATTGCCAATTTTTTTTTTATTATATCTCTCTTTGCGTTATATCGACGTGATGGATGCTGTTTTCTTTGGGTCGTTCTCCATTGGTTCATCCGGACTAGATGCAGCATTGTCTTTCTTCTCTCAGTTGGTTCATGAAGGACGGATCCCCCTTTATTTTTGCTCTCCTAATTGATAATTGTTTTCCCTTTGCCATGATAATTGTCGTCTTCAAAAATTAATGCCCAAGCATCTGCTTCTCGGGGTTCACAATATTCTTAATTCTCTACCGGATTTGTTGCCTATGGATGTACAGAAGTTCAAAACCAATTCTCAATAAATGGCCAGTCAAGTAGTTTTGTGATACACCACTTCGACAGAGGCTGATTTTTCATTTACTGCAATTGCTGCATTATGGACTTCGCATTTATTTGTCTCTCTTGATTAACAAAATTCTTTATGATTATATTTTAATTGTTCGTTTCAAATATTATTTTTATATCAAGGATCGTTTTCTTCGCGAAAAGATATTCGAGTTTATTTATTTGCTATTGATAAAAAATTCTTTATGATTGTATTTTAATTGTTCGTTTCACTTATATTAAGGATCTTTTTCTCCGTGGACGAGTTATCATATCCTTATTATAGGTGGTTTTAGTTCAAATTACCTTGATTAATTTATTGTTATAGTAATTTTTATCTCGGCGAGAACATTACATAGTCATCACATTTCTTTTCTAGCATTCATTAATATATACAAAAATTATTTCCCACACATACGCTCAAGTAGGGCGTACATAGAAGAATGCCTGAATTCGTATTATGAAAAATTATTATCGATAGTTGATCCTTTGATTATGGATTCGGCTGAACAGTGATTCTCAGATTTTCTGAAGAAAAGTGACTTTTCTCACTAAGTGCGTGCATTAAGTGCATTAAAATTCTGCGAAAATGAATAGGTATATATACCTATTCTGTGACCCTAACCTTGCGTGTTATTTTGAGTGCGATAAAACCAAATTTGACTTTGAAACTATTTGTATAATCTAACTCTAATTTTTATTATTTTCTTGATTTAATTCGACAATTCGTTTCTTTATTTTTTATTTGAATTATTTCGAATTAAACTTATTTTATTTTACTTCAACTTTTCATTAATTCTTTGTTTTTACGTAAATGGTCGATTTTCGGTCCAATCCTCATGCCGAAGAAAAATAACATTCGATATGGTAAATTTATTATTTATTTATTTTCTTTTATTATTATTTTATTTAGAAGAATATGAAGCAATGATAATTGACAGAATTATATTTTATTATCTTCAAATGAAAGAGATTTTAAAGAATCAAAAGCCGTCAATGTTTCCACAGTTCATATTTAATGAGACCAGAATACAGATTTCAGAACTAATCAAGCTTGGCTGTATGGAACAACAAACCCAACAGAATGGAAACGGAAATGGCAACTGAATATCCTTGTACTCTAGATTGTAGTTGCTGCAATTTCCGTAACCAGCGATATGTTGAATGGAGCCTAGTCAAATCCGTAATAAAAAACTTTTGTAAGCTTCAATTTTTAAGACAATAAATGTTTTATGTTAACGTGTTTTTGATTTGTTTTTGTTTTGTTTTTAGTAATAACAAGTTTTATTAGTAATAATTATATTGTTTTATGTAATAAACGAAATAATAATAATAATAATAATAATAATAATAATAATAATGTAACACATAATAATAATAAAAATAATAATGTAACACATGATGATACAACACATAATAATAATAATAATAATAATAATAATAATAATAATAATAATAATAATAATAATAATAATAATAATAATAAGTATAGAAATACATACATGCAACAACGATTCTGATTGGTTATTAAGTATCTATCAAGGGTATAAAAGCTCGTCACCACCTTATAAAGATCATAAATCAAACATGACCATGAAAATAGTGAGCTTTGCTATCTGTGTCCAACCAGTTCAGATGTTTCACAATTATAAAATGTATGTTTAAAGGAGCCTATCAATATGCAATTGGTAAATCCAGTCAAACTCCATCGAACTCAATTTCAATCTCTCGCTGGGACACTCTTAATGATAGATATCAAGGATATTGATACGGTTTTCAAAAATATATATTCGAATTTAAAATGTAATGAAAATGCATTTTTCACCAGTCAATATACCAGATATTATGATGCATTTACAGAAATAGGTTTCAAAGAACAGGAAAACTGGTATTTAACAATAGCAATACAAAGATAAAAAGCTGATCAAAATGATGTGCTTTCTCCAATATGGAAAATTGTTACTGCTAGACTTTCACAATTATTTTAATGTATATTTAGTGTTTAATGTTAATAAATGTATTTAAACAGATTTTGTTTTCTTTACAACATATTCTATAAACAAAATTATAATTAGTTTTAAAATTGTTTAAAAATGATGACTGAAAAAGGTAAAATATAAAATATAAAATAATTAATTAATTTTCTGTATCTGATGATGAATACGCTACCGCCCAACTAATTTGGACACATCAAAATTGCACTACAATGTTAGACTATATGATAACTTACCTAAAATTAGACGTATTCATCCTTGCAGACTATTTTCAGCAATTTCTCGCAAAGGCTATTGCTTACAATGGTTTAGAACCTCTGAATTTTTATGGAATTTTTGGTATATCATGGGAATGCCCTCTCATGACATTAACGAAACCCATAGAACTTCTGCAGGACATGGAAATGCTTAATTTCTATGAAGGTGGTATATGGGGTGGGTTAACATTTGTTAACAAGTATTATGTTGAAAGTGCGGAAGATTCTGAACTCTTGTATATTGATATTAATAATTTATATAGTTGGGCACTTAGGCAAAACCTTCCGTATGGTGATTTTGTTTGGGTGCATGAGAATCTGAATGATGTGCTGAGTGAATGTGTGAATGCGAATATTGAATTTCTTCCGTATGACTAAACAATGGAAGTTGACATCAATATCTCTTAGCATGTACATCAGTATTTGAATAACTTTCCTCTTGCTCCGGAAAGAAATGTGTCCGCCCAATTCAAAAGTTGAGAAGTTAATGCTCACGCATTACAGTAAGAAAAACCATGTTCTTCACTGGAGACTTCTCAAGCTGTATATAGAATTAGGTGCGGAAGTTGAGTGTATTCATAGAACAATTTAATTTAAACAGGCGCCTATTTTTAAAGATTATATTCAGAGAAATACAGATTTACGCTCAAATTCAAAGTGCGAGCTTCATAGAGATTTATACAAATTATTTAATAATAGCTAGTAGTAGGATGTGAGCCCGTCAGATACAACCCCTCCCTTGGCTTACGTAATTATTATATGACATTTGACCTCTTTCCACGCTGTTGCTACCTAGTAATTGACCTTTGACCACTGACCTTATTTTTATGTCACGTGACCACTGGTCAGTTACACACTTATTACCTAACCTTGTTATGCCACGTACCCGCTGGTCAGTCACTACCCGGAGACATACTTATTACCTAACCCTTATTATGTCACGTGGACCAACACACCTATTACCAACACACCTAACAACTTCCACACACCCACCTTCTAGAACCTTCGACACACCTACCCGCCTTCTAGAGCCTTCCACACACCTACCTTCTAAAACCTTCTACACACCTACCTTCTAGAACCTTCGACACACCTACTAACTTCCACACCTACCTAACTTCTAGAACCTGCCACACACCTACCTTCCGATCCGTACCCATCCGCACCGATCCGCACCCATCCATACTTATTGTACGGTAATCATAAATTATGACATTTGATAGTCAATTTAACCAATATTTGTTGTACATAAAAATTTTCTAGTCGATCTATTTGATTTTGCTTAAATCGTTATAATTACAACTTTTATATGTAAAGATTTGGAAACATTGTTGAAGTATTCTTTATAAGGAAACTTTAGAGTAATAAATTATGGTAATTGTAGCGTTTTACAATGCATGTAATTAGATTTGGATAAGTTTTAAATAAAATAAGTTAATTATCGGTGATTAGCAACAAGTTCAACATTATATTAATTTTAAATGACTTTTGTTGATTTATTTAAAAAGATTAATCAAATTATGTTCGATTGAATAGTATGATTTCCTATCGACTAATAAATGCGGTACCAATAATATTTAGAAAATAATTTGAATATTAAAATTTGAATTAATTTGAGTCGTTGTCATTGGTAATAAATAGAATTAACCAATTAAAATCAAGTATTCTATAATTTCATTTTCAAATTATTATTTTTATGAAAACTGTAATTTTTTTAATTGACAAATTTATTAGTATTTTCAACAACCGGTTTTAGTTAAATAATAAGTTTATTGAAAAATAGTTTGTACGTTTTCAAATTATTTCAAGAAAAATTACAATAAATATATCAATAAATCTATTCAACATTTCACCTATTTTTTCAAATTATTATTTTCATGAAAATTGTAATTATTTTAATTGATAAATTTATTGGTGTCGTTGTCAATAGCAATAGTAACAGCAATCAAAATCAAGTATTTGGTTTCTACTTTTTAAAAATTAATTTTATGAAAAGTTATTGAAATATGATTTTTATGTTGTCTCAAGAATAACTTTCTATTGAAAAATAAGTTCAGTCAATATTCCAATTAATATTGTTGGGTTTTGGATTATTTCAAGTCGGTTCTCTCTGACTCCTGGTGTTCTTTAAATTAAAACAATGAACGACCCAACGTATATTGAAACAACAGGTTCACAATTTATTATCAAGCTACAATGACCAATCAAAGTTTATACGATTCTCTGCTCGGCGTTGATGCTTTGCAAACAAACAATATTCACCTTTTGATCCTTTAGTTCTGTTGACTCTCGTTTTCCTCGGTTTCTGTTTGGTTTGATCCCTTTTCGCCTTTCCGTATTCTTAATTCTATTTCTTCTTTTCCCTACTTCCCTAATTCGTTTATCACTTTTCCTACAGTCTGATTCTTCGAACCCTAGCTGAGGCAGAATGCCGATTTTCTCTGATTTTCCCTTTGCTTATATACTCCTCGAAATCAGGATGACAAATGGTTATTGCCGAGCCAATCTTTCGTTTGACATTTTCTCCTACGTGTTTGCTTCGGCTGTCATCCATAATGGTCCAACGAATCCAGATAATTAATGGCCCTACCGGTCTTCCTACGCGCGCTATCTTCTCCTTACTCTTTTCCCATTAATCATTGTGTCAAGCTAATGGGCCCAAATCTTCCTTTTGTTTGCCTTTCTTCTTGTTTACCCAGCTCGGGTTTCCTTCATCTCTCGGGTTCTCCATTGGCTCGGGTTTCCCATTAGCTCGGGTTTTCCATTAGCCAATTAATTAATTAATTAACGTTTTCTGTTTTCATACATTTGAATGTTTTTCAACCCTTTCTAACCCTTTTCTGATAAATCCCTAACCGTCATCTTGTTGACCATTAGCTAATCTATAACTGTCCCGTTTTTCCCATTCGATTTCGATGATTTTTCCATTTATTGATTTTTCTCGGATTTCCGGATTCTCGCCTTTCGTAATTGCTTTTTGCATTTTCTGATACTGTTTCCATCGCACTTTCCTTTACTATTAATTCTGTGCACGATCCCGCTTTTATTTGCCTTTTTTCTTCGCTTACTTTCCATTTGAATTATTATCCTAAATTTTATTTAAATTTTTAATTTTAATTTACAGACCTCAACAATATTTCTAATTAACAATAGCATTTAATCAATCAATAATTTTACGAGTTTATTTAAATTGACGATTAACAAATTTATATACTTTTTAATCTAATTATTAATAGAGATTTTCAATTTAATATTCTTAAATTAAAATATTTATTCATATTTTCAAATCATTTTTAACAGGTACTTAAAAATTGTCAACGATTTTTAAATATATGTATGTTTTTTACCAATTAAGCAACTACTCTTTATTAAAGACACGTATTTACTTGGTATTTAGTAATTATTGGTTTACATAAGGTCATAACTTTTAGTCACATAATGTTAAAAGTTATCTTTCATCTTTTAGGGTTAAAATTATTACTTCTTTCATTATTTAGAGGTAAAATTATTAAATATTTCATTACTTTGGGTTAAAATTGTTACTTCTTTCATTATTTAGGGTTAAAGTTATTACCTATTTCTTCACATAGGGTTAAAATTCTTAACCTTTTAAATAACTTTATAACAAATCATGTAATAGTTTATTCATAAATTTATCGAAAAGTATTATAATATACCTAGTTTGAATCATAAATTATTGAAATATTTAATACGTGGTACGCGCATTAAGTCCCCGGACTAACTATGAAAGGTAAGTCACAGAAACTTCATATTTCGCACAACAAATAAGCAACATTTATACCATCATTTCTCAATGTAAGACTCATTGTTGTTCATACATATAATGCAGCGCTTCAGCAGTTCCAAAAATGCCGTTTTAAAGAAATTTTGGTCACATTCAGAGAGGAATTTCACGACGCTGTCCTTGACACTATCGAGGGTTTCAAAGATCTTGCCTCGCATCGTCTTCTTCATATGTCTGAACATCTAAAAATCCGACGGCGCTAGGTCGGGACTGTATGAAGGGTGAGGCACGATCGTGAAACCGGCATCGTCGATGGCCTGCTTGGAAACAGCATTATTGTGACTGGTGCATTGTCTTGCAATATCCACAGTGGAGAGCCTCTGAGTTTGCGTCGAAGTTTTCGGGTTTCAGCAATCAAGTCGGCATAGTACGCACTGTTGATTGTCACATCTTTCTCAGCGAAGTCGACTTTAATGACACCACGGCTGTCCCAAAAGGTGGTTAACATGAGACAAGGCCAATGGGAAGTTCCAGCACGCATTTTTCGAGGTGCTCTTTCATCAGGGAATCGCCATTCTGAGGATTCCCTCTTGCTTTCTGGGAGGTAAAGACTTAGGGGTGTCTCATCCACAGTAAAGATGCTATCCAAGAAGCGAGATCCATGTTGATCGTTCAGAGACAGGCATTGCTGACAACACTTCAGACAAGCCTGGCACATCTCACTGGACAGAAATCGAGGGACAAAACGTGATGCCAGCTTCCGGATGCCGAGGTCTTTCAATATTTCTCGTACTTTTCCATCGCTGATATTCAGTTTACGTTGCAGCTCCTTCAGGGTGATCCGCCGCTCATCCCTAACGATGGTCTCGCAACGTTTTGCGAAATTTTCATGGTCAATTTCCACGGGTCGTCCAGGTCTTTCGTCGTCGAAAACACTTTGTCGTCCCCCACGATACTGAGCAATCCAGTAGTAGACTGTCGTTTTTGAAGGCGCAATTGTTCCGTAAGTTGCTGAGAGTTGACTGAAAATTTCGGACCTCTCAGTTTGGCGTAGCACCAAAAACTTTATGACGCTGCGGTACTCGACTGGATTCATAGCAATTTTGACGAAATTTTGAATATGCGTGAGTTGAAACAATAATAACAATGAAATATTAAAACAAATGTTATATTATTAACCTATATATACATAATATATTAAATATAAAATCTCATTAACTTCTACTCATTATTTCTTGCTTAGTCCGGGGACTTAAAGCGCGTACCACGTAAGTATCACAAAATACCTGATGAATTTTTAATGGTTATATAATCAATTTTTGGTTATATAAAGCTTTAATGTCAGAAATTATCGGTTAATTAGCATGTTGTTAATGAATGTAAATCTAATTTTACACGTTTTTTGGTATCAACATTTAATTAGTATTTAGATATTTTCAAAGCTCTTATTAAAAACAAAACTTTATTTAGATATCATCAGTATCCACTTGACTGATATTGACAATGTAATACGTGTTTGTAATAAATTTACGTGTGAAAAATTGTTTGTCTTTTTTTATTGTGAAAGTTAAATTATTATTATTAATAGCATTATCATTAATTGTGTGAATTTTTTTAGCATTAATTAATCCAGTATGCATGAATTTTTAAAAAATATTGATATAAAACTCATGGATCGATTATTCTTTATCAATTTATATAGTGAGCCCAATGACTTTCATTTGTAAACCCAGTGACTTATTTTCATAAAAACACTAAATCTAAAATAGTTGTTACAACGAATTTAGTTTATGGTATCGCTAATAATTTATAGAGTAGGATGAACTTGTAAATTAAGTACTCATTTACCTGCAATGGTTTCGGATTATCTTTTGGACACTTCGAATTGGTCATCCTTTGTATTCAAGAAAACTTGACTCAGTAATAGGTAAATTCAAAGATGAGAGTAAGGGACTTGGATATAAGAAATGTGGCTTCCTTTGACCAAAATGCTATAGTCTTTTAGGTGAAACTGAAAGTAATAAAGCAAATGGAATTACTTTGGAAGGAACTGAAATAAAGCATATTTCTTATCTTGATTGTTATAGAAACGATACAATTTTTTCTGTTCCTCAAACGAGAATAGGGACGAGAAATCATCAGTTGTTTACTTTTAAAAATTGTAAAATTGCTTTAAGTAACAACGATGATAAACGTCAATGGGTAGGTAAAAACAAAAGTTTTGCATTCGGACATTATTTAGGTATCAATGCCACAGAAGATATTGAAGCTCTTATTTAAATAAATGTTGTCTTATAATATGTTTGTCTTTTTATTCTATTGTTTTGTAATTATTATTATTATTATTATTATTATTATTATTATTATTATTATTATTATTATTATTATTATTATTATTATAAATTTGGGTAATAAAATATAAATCTGTATATTTTATTTGTTGTAAATTTCAAATTTTATAGAAATTGGTAAAGGAAATCTTGTATAATTTAATTTTTTACATATAGTTAAGTTGAAATTTTAAATTTTGTGAATTATATTCTTAAAATATTGAATTTTTTAAATCTAGTGTTCAAATTAAAATTTTGAGTGACTTATTTTTAATTAAATAAACTATCAATATACTATAATTGTTGTAAACTTAAATTTTCATGAAAATTATAAAAGTTTTATGATTATTTTGATAAAATTGTTACGTAATATACTACTAACAAAATAGTCAGTAAGCTAAATAATTTAGGATTGAACATTTATTTTACGACGAGTTTGATGTTAATTTATTATAGGAGTGTTAGGCGATGATTGGTGTTGATTAGTGTTGATCGGTGCGGATGGGTATGGATGGGTGCGGATAGGTGATAAAGTGTGTGTGTGAACGGTTTAAGAACTGAAGGTTCTAGAAGGTAGGTTTGTGGAATGTTCTAGAGGTTAGGTAGGTGTGGAAGTTAGTAGGTGTGGCGAAGGTTCTAGAAGGCGGGTGTGTGGAAGTTGGTAGGTGTGTTGGTCCACAACTATATGATGTAATAACATTAGGTAATAGGTGTGTTGGTCCACGTGACATTGTATTTATTACTAGTTATTATTTGTTTTATATTATAAGTACTAGTAATAATAATAATAATAATAAGTAATAATCATTTTAATTATAGTATAATATTATTAATAATAATAAGTAATAATAATAATGTTAATAAAAATTAAAAAATATAAATTATTAAAACACTACTTATAAAAATGAGCAGTAAATTTAAATTACAATTTTTTTGAATGACATTGAGAAAAATTTTGATGAAACATGGTCTTTGTTAAAATGACCTTGAAAAATATGATGATTCATCCAATGACCTTGAAAATTTGATGACTGATCCAATGGCCTTGAGAAATATTGAATGAACTGGAGAAAAATTATGATGAGTCATGGTCTTTCTTTAAATTAACTTGAGAAAATTTTGATGAGTCATTGTCTTTGTCCTACTTTGTCCTATCAAAAAAAATTTATACTTTAAAACTCAGAAGAAAAAAAATTTTACCCGGGGGAAGGGGTATTTTTCTATGTCCCAGCGGGCCTGTATACCACTACTTTTGTAAGTATCTGTGCTGCCCTACATAAATTGTATCTATCTTATAAAGTACATAGAAACCATTTTGGTTTAGCTACATGAATTTTGATGAAAATTTGTCTGTATTTTTAAAAACATAGAAATTTTTAATCAACTGTCAGAAAAAAATGCGTATTTCAAGAATCTAAATAGAAATTTCTGTAGCAGTAAAAATTGCTCACAATAACATCAAAAATTTATATCAAATTTAGGAACAATTTATATTTAGTCAAAATTTTATTATATTTTTAAGATTAATAATTGAATTATTCATTAAATGGATGAATGAAAGTTCTGTTCACTATTCCAAATGTCTCGTGCATATTCAGAAATAGTTCGATCAGATGAGAATTTCCCACTGGATGCAATGTTTAATAAAGCCATTTTAGCCCATTGTCTTTTATTTTGGTACATCTTTCCAACTTCATCTTGTACTTTAACGTAATCTTCAAAGTCGGCGCACAGCATAAATCTGTCATGGTAAACCAAAGAATTGTAGATATCATGAAATAAATGTGGCTGATTAGGAGAAAAATGGCCATCAAGAATTTGGTTTAAACATAAATTGAGTTCTTCGTTTCTTTCTATAAATTCCTTGGGATTATATCTTGGTTTGAGTGAGTTGACTTCGTCTACTAACATTCCAAATATAAACATGTTTTCTTTTCCCATCTCTTCGCACATTTCCACATTCGCTCCATCCATTGTGCCAATAGTCAAAGCTCCATTTAACATAAATTTCATGTTTCCGGTTCCAGATGCTTCCGTACCTGCAGTAGATATTTGTTGACTAAGGTCTGCAGCCGGAAAGATCTTCTCCGCCATCGACACTCGATAGTTTTCAAGAAATACAAGTTTTAGTTTTTCACTGATGGCAGGATCTTGATTAATGGTAGATGCGACCTGATTGATAAGTTTGATAATCAATTTGGCCATATGATACCCAGGAGCAGCTTTTCCTCCAAACATCACAGTTCTTGGAGTGATTTCCAAATGTGGATTCTTTTTCAATCGGTTGTACAATACAATCACATATAAACAATTTAACAATTGCCGTTTGTATTCATGGATCCGCTTGACTTGAAAGTCGAACATTGTATTGGGATTGATTTTGATGTTCATGTTTTTCTCAATGTAACTTGCAAATTTTACTTTGTTTTCATATTTGATTTGCATGATGGACTCAAGCACATTTTCATCATCGCAAAACCTTTTCAAATCTGACAAATCATTCAAGTTGTTTATCCATGATCTTCCAATATTCTGACTGATGTAATTGGAAAGATCTGGATTGCATAACAATAGCCACCGACGAGGAGTTATTCCATTGGTTTTGTTTTGGAATCTTTCAGGCCAAAAATCAGAAAAATCTCTAAATGTATCGTTTTTAATTATTTGGGAATGTATCGCTGCAACGCCATTAACTGCATGAGATCCGACAATACAGAGATGAGCCATGTTTACTTTCTTCTCGTCTCCCTCTTCAATTATTGACATCCGTCGTAAGCGGTCATTATCATGGGGATATCTTTCTCTAACCGATATCATAAAGAAATGGTTGATAAGATAAATAATTTGTAAATGTCTGGGTAAAAGAAACTCTAGTAACGCAACTGGCCACCTTTCAAGAGCTTCGGGTAAAATTGTGTGATTTGTATAAGCAAATGTTCGAATACAAATATCCCAAGCTTTATCCCAATCTAGACCTTCCAAATCAATTAGTATACGCATCAATTCGGGAATAGCAATACTAGGGTGAGTATCATTGAGTTGTATTGCAACTTTGTTTGGAAATTCTTCGAAACCTGAACGGGGTCCTGATTCTCTATATTGTCGAATGATGTCCTGCAAACTTGCAGCGACAACAAAATATTCTTGTTTCAATCTAAGTATTTTTCCATCTTCACAGTTGTCATTTGGATATAAAACACGAGAAATGTTCTCTGCGTTATTTCTTTCATGAACTGCATTTGAGTACTGTCCTGAATTAAATGATTGGAAATTGAAACTATTAACTGGTTTGCTTGACCACAAACGTAAAGTATTGCAAATGTCATTTTTATATCCGGGTATCGGTGTATCATATGGTGTTGCTTGGACAGATTCTGTGTTAACCCAACGAGTTTTTCCATCTTCGGTATTTTGACAGTGTCCATAGAATTTAATCTCGTGACTATATTGAGATCTTAATTTTTCCCAAGCATTACCATATCTCAACCAATCATCTGGCTTTTCAACTTGCCAACCATCATGGATAATTTGTTGAAATATTCCATAGTCATAGCGGATCCCATATCCGTATGCAGCGATTCCTAAAGTTGCCATGGAATCTAAGAAACATGCTGCTAGACGCCCAAGACCTCCATTTCCAAGCCCAGCATCATCTTCCATTTCTTCTAATTCTTCGATTTCGAGACCCATATCATAAAGATTATGTTTAACTTCTTCTTGTAAATCTACATTCATCATGGTGTTACTCAATGTTCTGCCCATGTAAAATTCCAAAGATAAATAATAAACTCGTTTTGGATCATTTTGTTGATAAAGTTCTTCAGTTTTGATCCATCGACTACAAATTTGTTCCCAAACAGTTTGTGCGAGGGCGTTGTAGTGATGTCTCGGAGTTGCTTTTGAATGATCTTTGACTAGATCGAATTTCAAATTTCTTTTGAAAGCTTCGGAAATTTCAGAAATAATTTTCTTGTTCAATAATTGTTTGTTTGAATTCATTTAGTTAATAAATATAATATGATTTAATATACTAATTCAAACAATATAAAAATATTATTAATGTGAAAAATAAATTTTATAAAAAAAGTTTTGATTGCAATTTACGGAAGATAATATAAATATAAAATAAGGAAAATGAAATATAAAATATAACTGAATAATATTTCGTGCACTCAAGCTATAATTCACTGTTAATGTCCTTCTTTACATATTCTACTCGACTACTGATTGATTCATTGCATTATCTTTACCATATGAATCGTTATCTAAAATCCCTCTTCTCTAATCACCATGGCTTTTTAATGCACAATCGAGTGAACTAAAACGCCGTATAATGCCATTTCTGCGAATCCATTGCAAGTTCAAGCTCTCTCAGGATTCTCAATAAATCATTAATGCTTTTGATATCAATCAAATGAACCAATACAATCACATAATACAATTCCTATAAATTTTGGTGCAATCGGAAAATTGTGCACAAAAAACAGCATTTATTTTCTTATTCATTTTGATTTATTCCTAAGTCTATTATTTTTTCCTGAATAATCATGCAACGCCCTGAGCTTATGTGCCGCATAAAATATATAATTGCATTGAATTGATTGACCCATCTTTAATGTCTTAAATCTTCTACTTATCATAATATTTCACCCTTCCTTTACTTTTTAATCATCCTAACTTACTTATACTCCTCTCTTCGACAGAACTTCAAATATTTTCTTAGTACTATTATTTTCTAAGGAGTAATCCAGGAATTTTTTGAACGCATTTACGGTAAAATTCAATAGAAAATTTGAAACAATTAAAAAGTCAAAAGATAAAATTTAAGTGAAAAAATGAAAAATCTTTTACTCAAAATAAAAAACAAGCAACAACCGGTATAAAAATCTAACTATATTCTGTTTTATTGCCGTTTATACGGCGAAAGTTAATGACATTGCTACCGTCAATCTGTGACCAGCTATTTCCTGGTTTTTCACTTGATTTTTACTTTATTATGTTTTACTATTTTCTTCTATTTGTAAGAATGGTGAGCTAATTACTGTAAAAAACTCGATATATTTTTCTCAGCATATGAACAAATCTCGACAATTCGCTTATGCTCAATAAACCGTTAATATCGGACAACACATCGGGACCTTCTTTAAGCCACATTTCGATATGTCAGTAAAATTATGAATTTAATTAAAGAATAAGTAGCACATTAAATTGATTTTAAAAATGTTATTTAATTTTGGAATAATTTATCATATAGACCGCGCTGGTATAAAGGCCGCAATATGATTTTTAATTATAACCGTTGAGGCATTTATTCCGGGATTTACGGCAATAGAAAAAACGTAAAATAATTTTGCCGTTGACATAATTTCTTTTATGTTCAGGGAATTATAAAACTTAAGGAAGTATTTTAAGTTATTCGAATGGATTGGCGTTAGTGCTTTATAAAAAATGCACGGGACGTCCTGTACTCCGGTGTTAAACTCTTTCAATAACCATAATTATTCATTTTTTGTCACTAGTAAATATTCAGCAATAATTTCTATAAGTTAACATATTTCGATAGTTTCATCTATGTAGAATAGTTGATATTATAGAAGATTTAAATTTAAAAATCTGGGTGCAACTAATTGTCGAATTATTTTTAATTTTTACTATAGAAATTTTGCAATCGAAGATTGAGTGCAGGTATAAATTCTTTTTCTTGTATGAAATTTTTTTATCCTCCTATACTATAGAAGGATATCAAGAATAATAGTCTTAAAATAAACACTGGATTCTCAAAATGCATTAATAACTCTTCCTTGCCTTTTCCACCAAGAAAAATTTTGACTTCTTGCAAAAAGTCCCAAAATTCTTCTTTAAAGTTATTCTTCACTTCAAATTGAATCCAAATTATGAGCTGTTCCATGTCAGTTGTATCGCAAGATTCATCCAACGCTAAACTGAATCGAGATCCTTCCTTGAAATTGCTGCACACCTGCTCACATGTCACTAGATAACATCTCAATTCGTCTGGTAACAGCCTTATGGATAACTGATGATCTGAAATCTGTTTCTTGATCTCATCTTTGTTTTTAAACTTATCAAAGAATCGGCATATTCTTGAAAACATTACATAACTGTGACACCACCTGAATATGGCTTTTGCTTTTTAGCCAAAATCCAGCTGACTTTTAAGGATGCCTCCGTACACAGTCACTTGAGGTCAGAAATCGTCTGAAAACATGCTACTGGTCAAGTAAATTCTTTTTTAAAGAAACATTTTCTTCTCTCACCTTCGTACCAAGAGAATAATTCTTTTCAAAATTACTACAAATGAACGTGTACTACACGTCGTATAGTGTTGCTGTAGATTGCCTTTTTCAAAACTAAGATGGAATTTTAACACAACAAACAAACCGCTTCTCACCAGGCATTGTAAACAAAAATTCAAGTTCCCAAGATGAATTTAACAAACGATTTTCTTAATATTGTTTTTCAGAAAACTTAAAAAATAATAAAATATTTAATTCTGCACATGCACTTCTGGTTTGATAATAACTGGTAAGGGTGGAGGTAAGTAAGTAAATAAGTTAGCTAATTAAACTCAGCTATTTATAAATTTATTAAATAGGCCTCCTAGTAGTTAAGTAGTCAGTTTAATTTTAATATATTAAAAATGTTGAATTTGGTAGTCGAAAAAATGCATTGAGTTTTGATAAGTGGATTAGTTTGCTCAAAATTTCAGCTAATATTTTGTACAGGGGGAATGGAAAATTAAATGTGTTTTGAACAAGAGCAAGCACTCTGGCGGCCGGCTTAAGATCATGCGGTGGACCGCAGATTGGACTGCACTGTCCTATAGTATAATATCCTATCTAATGTTCCCAACCCACCCAGATTTATGATAGGTTCGGTTTTTGATTTATTAATTAAGATACAATATCATATCTATTCAGGTACAATTTAATGTCCTTTGATGTATAATTAATTCACCAACCGACAAAACAAAATCAAACTATTTAGTGAGCCAATCACATTTCCTTGACTGTCTTCAGCTGTAGAAAATTCGGCACAGCAAAAAAAGTAAGAATATCATTATATTTAAGAAAATAACATTACAATCTAAATTTGAACATAACTAATAGCAACATCAATATAAAAATAACGCATTACGAAATAATTCCGAAAGGTGACGAAGAAATGACCAATGTTCCTTGATAAAATGATTTATTATTATTATTTTGTATTAAAATATAGATTTTCCAGGTTAATTTAGACTTGGTTCCTCGGTGCAATTTTCCCACCGAATCGATATTGTAGGCCACTTGGTTCTCAAGCATTTGAGCATTTGTGAATCATTGGCGCTGTAATCCTTGGTTTGAGAGTTAAAATCTTCAACTATAGCTTCACCGACTGCGTAACGAACTTCTTGGTTTTTATTTGATCTACTGAGACCGTTATAATGAAACACTTGGAATTTATAACTTGTTTCATTGGAATTGAATTCTTCGGGAAACAAATATCTCAACAGATTGGATTTGAGAAATAAACCTAATTTCTCGGGATCTACTGTTTCTTCCAGTTGAGAAATGCTGAATTTGATTGAATGAAATCAATGGTAACAACAACACCAATAACAATAACAAACACTTCGGTGAATTTTTGACAAGTGTAGAATAAATAGAGCAAGAATTATATTGCGTGGGATTATAATTTTTATTACAGCATTTGTTAGGCTGTTGCATATGAAATGGCCGATTTTTTAGAATTATGTAAAGCTTATTTATTTGTTTAAATGCATATATTATTAATCTAAATAAGCTACATAATGATAACGAGATAAAAGTGCAGAAATGCAATTGTAATAAAACTCCGTTTCGTTAAAGGAAATAAAGTTTTCAACGACACTTTGGATCTCTGATTCGTTTCGGAAGGTTCTATCTTTTAAGAAATGGTCTCTAGATCGGCGAAAGGTCCGGCGAGTACGGTGGACGAGGAAGTGATTCATACTCCATTTCATTTAATTTATTTTCCGTGAATTTTGCCACGTGTGGACTGGCATTATCATTGACAAGTATTGCTTTATATGTCGATTAACTAATAACTGCAATCCCAGAAACAATATTTTCAGAAATTATTTGCGAATGAAAACATTTTTATAAGAGATTTATAGAAAACCAAATTTTAACGCTCCATATTCATATTCTCACGATATTGTGCCATCGGATTCTTATATATTATTATTAATATTAATTATTATTTAATCCATTAATAATTTCCATAATTGATGAAAAATTTATATTTATTGAAATAATTTATATTGTATTGAAAAGCTTATATTTATTGTAAAGCTACTAATAATTGATTGAAAACTTATATTCGATGAAAAAAGTTATAATTGACGGAAAATTTATATTTATTGTAAAATAAATAATTGATGAAAAAAAGTTATAATTGATTGAAAACTTATATTCGATGAAAAGAGTTATAATTGATGAAAAATTTATTGAAAATTTATATTTATTATATTTATTAGCTCGAGACATATTAATAATAATACAACACATAATAATAATAAAAACTATAATTTGTGATATTTATTGAAAAATTTATATTGTATTAAAAACTTTTATTAAATTTGTGATATTAATTGAAAACTTATATTCGATGAAAAAGTTATAATTGATGGAAAACTCATATTTATTGTAAAACTAATAATTGATGAAAAAAAGTTATAATTGATTGAAAACTTATATTCGATGAAAAAAGTTATAATTGACGGAAAATTTATATTTATTTTAAAACTAATAATTGATGAAAAAAAGTTATAATTGATTAAAAACTTATGAAAAAAGTTAATATTGACGGAAAATTTATATTTATTGTAAAACAAATAATTGATGAAAAAAAGTTATAATTGATTGAAAACTTATATTCGATGAAAAAAGTTATAATTGATGAAAAATTTATTGAAAAGTTATATTTATTATATTTAATAGCTCGAGACATTAATAATAATACAACACATTATAATAATAAAAACTATAATTTGTGATATTTATTGAAAATTTTATATTGTAGTAAAAACTTATATTTATTAAACTTGTGATAATTATTGAAAAGTTATATTTATTGAAAAACTAAAATTTGTGATATTGATTGAAAGCTTATATTTATTGAAAAGTTATATTTATCGATATTTAAAATAATTCAATTTTAAAAATAAGATTTAAATATATTTTATATCAGGCCGATTATATCCGAAATATTGCATCGCTTTAACATGTCATTCGGTAAAATGTCATGGTGAAATGAATTCTTTGGCATCAATTTTTTCATATGCCCCAAATGCGAGACTGCCAAAGATATAAATTATTTAGAGTTTTATAAGGGGCACTGAACCCACTTAAATAAATTTACTCTAAATAAAATATCTCTTTTTCGAAAAATAAATAAACGAAATAATAATAATAATAATAATTATAATAATACTAATAATAATAATTATAATAATAATAATAATAATAATAATAATAATAATAATAATAATAATAATAATAATAATAATAATAATAATAATAATAATAATAATAATAATAATAATAATAATAATAATAATAATAATAATAATAATAATAATAATAATAATAATAATAATAATAATAATAATAATAATAATAATAATAATAATAATAATAATAATAATAATCCCTCATCATTCATATTCTGACGATATTGTGCCATCGGATTCTTATTTGTTTAGAAATTTACAAAATGGTCTTGGTAAAAAATTGGAAACATTTATTGGAATTAAAATGCAGTTTTGAGCACCAATAAGGAATTTCAGATTCAACAACAATTTATTCGAAAGAAATACTTTCGTTTCATTAAAAATGTCATTAACATAAAAAGATTAAAAATATACTTAAAATCTTTAAAATGTAAATTTAATGAAAAATATAACGTTTTAATTACCAACAGTCCATAATATGTTCCAAGATTATCAAGCAAATTATTGGCAGTTAGCATTTAACTGCAAAATTTCTAAAATTTATTATTGAATAATTTTAAGAAAAATTAAATGAACAAGATTTATGGGAAATTATATGTAAGATAAATAAGTTACTTGATTTTGTAAAATAACTGATTTATAGTTAAAAAATTGTAAAAATGAAATATTTTAAATTATAATTAAATATGATTTTTTTTTTAAATTTATGAATATGAAAATGCATTTCAACAACTCACTATTGATTATCGGTTGGTAATTCCAGTGATTGCATGAATTCTGGCAGTTGATCTGGCATTAGAAATCCTTGATCGTTCACATCAATTTTACTAAAGCTTTTTTCAGCTTTCCGAAGAGAATTATTATCTTTTTCTATTACATTGGTGTCTTTGGAGAATAACACGGTCAAATGAGTTTCACTTGCCAAAATCCATATTGGAATTTTTGGATTTTTCAGATTCCAGCCTACTTCACAATACCGTAAATATTCCATTATGGTCAGAAATCCGATTTTAGGCTGATGCAAAATTCCCGATATAACTGAAAATTCGTGAAAATATTACATATTTGTTCATTTTTAACTGATAGTTGAACTTAAAATTTCAATCAGTGCAATAAACTATTGAAAACTATAACTAATATCTCGCATTTTTCAATTATTGATTATTAAGTATCCTGACTATTCCATAAAAAAGTAATAGTATTTTAACAATATTCTACTGAAATCATGTGTGAAAACCGGAGGGAATGCTGACAGACAAACCTTATCTTTTATGAACATTGTTACCAATTCCTCAGAAATATCATTACTGTAAATGAAACCCTTTTATCCATTTATGTTCCTAAGACAAAATGTGAGTCCAACGAGTAAAAATTCCCTGGATAAACGAGTTCAAAGTAGATATAATCTGGAACGTGTCATCGAAAATAACTTGTTTCAAGTTTTGGGATCAAAGTGGCATAATCTGTACCAATTTTACTGGAAAAGATCTGTGATTTAATTTCATCTACTACAGAGGGACACTTGTAGATGTAATCGCTGAAACCCACGTGGTCTGCTTCTACAGGCTCCTCCACAGTTCGTAAAAGTGAACAAACGACAAATTAATTTGTTCTCTTAGAACACCCTCCCTACAGTCTTGTTTCCAGCAATTTTTATTTATTCCGGTATATGAAGTAGCATTTGCGAGGAACAGCCTATCAAAATACTGCGGATTAAGAACTTTTTTTAAAAATCAAAAACAAATTTTCATGGAACCCGTAATTAACTCTTTGAACTAATGGTTTTCTACAAAGTGCCTCGAGTATATTAAATAAGTATCGTGAGCTCTATAAGATAACCAGACAAGTTTTAGTTAAAATTTAACTATGTTTCTAGATTCTTATGCAATACAATGTAACATTATTCTGATTTAATTGACTAATAGGCTTATTTTCAATAAACTTTCTTATTTTATAAGTAGCTATTTCAGTTGCATTATTATAAACTAACAGTAACAGTCAAAAAATACGGAATAAAATAAAAATTCTTAGTGTTTTCTATAATGAAATATAATGATTATAAATATAAATGTTTATTATTATAATAATAATAGAATGCCAAATAAACGAAATATATTTCGAGAAAATTATCCTCGTCATCAGTCGCTCATCGTAATCTATGTCAATGCTATATACGGAAACAATAATGATGCAATAGTTATGATTTAATTAGTTAATTAAATAATATCAATAAACTTGTTGTAAATATCGTGATTTAATCACTAATGTCTCACATGAAATTCTTTCCCATTCATTGTTGTTTTTATATACAATCTTTTAAATCAGTTGTTCCTTCACACATTATTCTCAATAATACACCTGTTTCAGTTCATTAAAAACTACTATAATAAAATGAAAAAATCAATAATTTTATAATATAGGGACATACATACTGAATAAAACTTATATTACAGGAAGGAAAGAATTTGAAGAAAAAAATTTTTTTAACATCAAAACATAATACATAGTAAATAATGCATGCAAACTTTCAAGATGTAGAAATGTTCAGTTCAATAAAACTTCTCTATAAAACTATTTTTAGTAACTTTTTAAACAATTTTATTTTAAATTAAAGCCGAAAATTTTTGAAAAAAATACCAATAATTTTACTTTGAGCTGTAGAAAAAATTAAGAAATAATTTCGTAAGATTTTTCATGAAATTCAATCCATTTAATATTTTTACAACTTTTCAAATATTTCAAAAATATCCTTTGAAACTCTAGTTTTTTGAGGAGATGAGGAAATAACAATGTAACATTTAACTTGTACTTAAAATAAATTCATTTTTTTATCTCATTTGAAATTTACCAGGAGCAGTGGAACCAGAACCTTCAAACGAGGAGTTTAAAAAACGGAAAACATAAGTTTTCCAATAACTTAAGTTTAAAAATAATATTTTTTATAAAGTATAAAAAATCCAAATCATTAATACCATTCAAAATGGGGAAGATTTTTATAAATTTGGGAAATTAACGGAAATTTCCAAAACCTCATAAAATCAATAAATATCAAAAATTTGGATTTGTCAAATGGTAAAAAAAGGTGGCAGCCAAAACGAATTTCCAAGGGACAGAGAAATAGTTTATTCGAATATAGAAACTTTTTAATAATAAATTTTAGTTTTCAATTAATCGGACTTGAATTTATTCGAAAATAATTCCAATAATTTACATAAATTGGCATAAATTCCTAAAAAAAACCCAAAGAAAATTAATAAAAGTAAATTTAAAATACACGTTGATGAAAAGTATTATTTAAGAGCTTGAATAATGATCTCATAAATATACGAGATCACAATCCAAGCTTTAAAATATACTTTATTAAAATATTTACCTGTCACCCATTTTAAAAATGTCTAATTCATAAACTTAATCATAATCGTAGTTGGATGTTCATTAAAACTTCTATTATAGAAGTTTTTAATGAACTGAATCAGGTGTATTACGCAAGCCTTTCAAAGAAATGTTATTACATTAAATAATCAATGATTATAAAATTATTATTATTATCAAAAAGCGGCATGTTATTGAATTATATATTTGATAAACTTTCAATAGAGACTGACACATCCAATCACAGTACTATTTATACTACTTTTGAGTTGCATAATTATTATTATTTTAAATGTAACTATATTGTGATTCAGCTTATTCAAACACATTAGCATTGTATATTATATATATATATATATATATATATATATATATATATATATGTGTGTGTGTGTGTGTGTGTGTGCTCTGGTTAATCGATAATCCCGGAAAATGGGCAATAAATATAAATCAATTTTGAAAAATACAAAAGAGTTAGTCATGAATACTTTTTTAAAGTTATACTAAAAATACCTCATTTTAAATAAGAATATTTTAATTAAAACTTAAAAAATAAATAAATTCACAATTTAAAAATACGATGAACTTACTATATCCACCGAGATCTTTTTCGTTGTCAAACAAATAAGGTGATGCGCGACCGGTAATTAATAGATTTGTTAAACACTGGCTAGAATGCCCATAAATGGGATCGATAAGACTTGCAGTTTCATCAGACATCGCTGATCTCATTTCCTCAACCCCGTAAGTAAGAATTACTGAATAAAGAAAGCAAAGTATTCCATAGCATGAATGTAAGATCGGCTGTATTGACAATAATAATGCTTCTAATTCATCTCGAGTTTTTATTTTGGTAAACCTAAATACAATGTGTGATGAAAGCAGGAAAAACTAGATGACTTGAAAGGTATTGTTTATTAAGTCGCAATCGTCAAAAAATTGAAAAGATAAAAATAATAAGGACCATTTTACATGTAATGGTTTATATTTTAAATTAATCTGCAATTGCCTTATATTCTCCTTTAAAACACAAGACTATTTTTTTTCAATAGAATATCTAAATGGTGATTTAGATATAAAATATGTTAGGAAGTGTTTCAAAAGATTCATTAAAAATTTTGCGCCAGGGAAGGGAAAATGAAACTAAAATTAGCTAACATATTAATACGGACAGTTGTAAATCAAATTTATTTTATTATACCTAATTTGTAGTAAATAAAATAATAAATATTTTGAATGATATGGTACAAAACAGTCATTACATAAAGTTTTGCTGTGTTTTAGACTATAATATTGTGTGGGTAAACGTCAAATTATGGGGCAAAAACATAATGAGGAGCGATGATACGTTGCTTTGATTAACATAGTATAAACAATATAAATATTTTTTTTCCTTTTCATTTATGCAGTTAAACTCGAGATTCGATTAAATATAAAATTAATTTCATTTTTTAATATGTAAAATTGTACATTGAAATTTTTTGCAAAAACAATTCAATTTTAAATGAATTTTGGTTTAGAAAAACATACATAAAAATTAAATATTAATAACTTTAATTGTGCGTTTTAAAGTTAGCTTTTAGGTTGTCATTTCTTTAAATTTAACTTTTAATTATTGTGTTTATGTTTCTAAGTTTGATTAAATACTTAAATTTATTCATTATTTAAAATGTATTGTTTTAACTATCTTGTCCTTCGTCTACATATGAACCCCAAAAGATGACTAAATACGCAATGTTGTTTCGAAGTATCATGCTTTCAAAGATGAATGGACCTGGAAATAAATTTTTATCGCTATAAAGGATAAACCGCAGTATCTCATCATCAATGAAACCACACGAGTCTTCAAACAAGGCAACATACCTCGTCACTTTATTTCTAGGTATAATAAATTTAATAATGAATCGATGTCCAAATATGAAATGAAACAAAAGCAGAAGATATGTTCAAAAAATTACCAGGAAAACAAAATTGTTTTTAGAAAATAAATAGTTCTCAGAAAGCCGAGACTTATTCAAATTACATTGTGATATTGTTAGAAATAATAAAATTCTCTTTGATTGGGAGTTTGTAAAACGATGTAGGCTACAAGTCTGTGATGATTTTATTCTCAATATGATAGTGTTGGTATTGTTGAAGGTTTTAAAAGAATGGATCAGTAATGTAGATAAAAATCTTGCCAGAATATTTTTGACTCTAATGAAAATAGAAAGAAGCTAATTTCATAAATAGATTTTTGTATAAAGAGACTGAAGTAATATTCCAACGTTAGAAAAATTTAAACATTAATATTTTACTTTTATAAAAAATATAATTAAATGAGAAAAATTATGTTGTGCCATCAAAAACTTGTTAGCTGCCTTTATTTATTCAATAAGCATTCACAATAAATAACAATTGTATTATTTTATTATGCTAAAGTAAACCAGTAACGAAAATGAAAATAAGCAAATTTCCTAAATAAATTGTGAAGGAAAAACTTAAACATATAAACTGTAAGATTTATAGTTTATTGTTATGCTAAATTAAACCATACCCAGATAATGTGAAAAATTTAGAGTCAATATTTTATGTAATTGAAAATTTATGGTTTTAAGAAATATAAAATAGAGAATAGATTTTCAAAAAATTTATCAAAATCGTAAACAATCGTCACAGAAGAAATTTTTTACTCTGATAACATTAATTTCATTTAATAATGGAAAATAAATACGCCGCTTAAAATTATTGAATGCATTTATGCTTAGTATTGCATTTATAAATGTATGTTTTACTCGTTTAATAGAATTTTCTTCGATAATTCTCGTTTTTGTCAATTAAAAATATTAGGGTTTCCATAGTCTTTGCGAATTGTCCAATATTCACATTGACAGATTCATATTGAAATATCCAAAGAATAAATATTCCCCATATTTTAACTATGCTATTTGTGAAAATGGTTCAAACTATAAGTATTAAACAAACTATTAAATGGCGTGGAATACACGCATATTAAATTTGGTACTCTAAATTATAAATTTCTTACGATCTTTAGTTCTGGTAGACCATCTGCTATTGATGACATTTTAAAGGTAATAGAATAGGAAAATTTACGGTAAAAGACAAGAGACTTTGCACTAATCTTTAAAGTTGCCTAAACAAGAGTCTTCAATCATTTGAAAGTTGTCAACGTGGTTTATATGTTTTGGTACCACACAAATTAACTAAAAATATGTTAGACCGATAAATGGCTTGTTCATCCGTCCCTCATCATTCATATTCTCACGATATTGTACCATCGGATTTTCATTTGTTTAGAAATTTACAAAATGGTTTTGGTAAAAAATTGGAAACATTTATTGGAATTAAAACATGTGGGTGACTATTTTCATTCAAAGCCTAAAGAGTTTTAAAAAAATGTTAGTTAAGCTCCAATGCAAATAGAGAAAGGTTATAATTGTAAGTGTAAAATAAATTACTGAATAAATTATGTATTTTTAACAAAGGTAATCGATTGTGTTCTTGGAATTATTAATTATTTATAGAAACTAACTTATAGAGAAAGTGTTTGAATTTAAATATAAGTTGATTTATCGTTCATTGACTTTATGCAGTGTAATTCATTGAAAAGTGTTGATAAATTGGTTGAGTTGTTGATAAATAAAGGGTATTCGAAATCCTTTTAATTATTAACGACACTGTTAACAAATTGATTAAGAATCCTAAAAATCCATGTTTGAGATTGTCTGATCGTAATTAGACTAATGAATTTAAATCGATTGCTGATGTAAATAATATAAAAAGTGTATGCAAGAATGATGAGCTAGATTTGTGTTGGTATTAGCGTACTTGGAATGTTTTACATATTATAAAAGGAAGATAAGCCAGCAGCTGGGAAATTTAGATTATAAAATCGTTTCTAATTCGTGTGCGATACACAATGAGTTCATTAATAAGTCAAAAAATATGTTCAGATTGATTTTTTCGCATCTCATTTATCAATTAACGTGTAATAGATGTAATGCCATATACATTGGAGAGACTTACTGTAATCTCTGCACTCGAGTTCTTGAACATTATCATTTGAAAGGATTGACTAATATTAGTGAGCACAATAGGAAGTGAAACAATTATGTTTGATTTTAAAATTATATTAAAAAATTTCAATAATTATCGGGAGCGCGCTATATGTGAAGCGTTGCTTATAAGGTCATTAGGTGCAAAATGATGTGACTGGGAATGGTTTTGAATGTTTTTAAATAGTTTGATTATAGAAAATTGTTATTAAATTATGTTAATGTTTAAAAAGAATTTTAATTTTTAATATTAATTTGAGTGGTTTTTATAGTAGTAAATTTATTTTATTTATATCAATTTTAAAATTAATTTTAAAAATTTAAAACAAAATATATTAAAATCTTTGTTCGATATTTATAATATACTATGATGAGAGGGAATCTATTGAAATATATCGTTAACCGAGAGTTTGAATAGCGATTTCTTTTTTTTAATTTTTAATAAAATAATTAATATCTTTTACGATACATTAAGTGATATCCAGTAAATTTCCCAATAGTATACTAGTTCCGAGTTAATGGCTCTCATCAGTACTATGCGGGAGGTGCTCAGATTTCTCTTCGCGCCAGGTAAGTGTAAAAACAGTGTCAAGTTAACACTGTTATACACTTATCCTAGTGCGCTGGACATCAAATAAGTTTGCAAAGTTTGGTTTTAAGGCAAGAAAATAAGACGAATCTTTATCTTGAACCTCCTTTCACTTGAAACTATGGTAGATACAATCATAGCACTGAGGACTATAAGTTCAACACAGAAAATGGTAACAAGCTATCAGACTGCCAAAACTACTTGAAAAACTTAATTTCAGACATAGTGATTAATGAATAATTAATATCTTTTAATTATTAGAAAATACGCAGTATATTAATTTACTATTAAATTATCAGTATTATCAAAATTATCATTCAAAGCTTTATGACTTTATTTGGTGATGTTTTTAGGTGATTGGTCATGAAATCTAGAAAAATATAAGCATACAAAGCATCTTGATGGTCAAATGCTCAGATTCTATATCATTCTCCTACATAAACTAAAAACCATCAAAATTCAGAAAAACAAACAATTGTATAATTAAATAAATCTCAAAGTTAAAAAACCAAATTCTTTTAATGCCTGTCATTTTTATTTGATGTATTTGTGTCATTTGACATTTTAAATGAAGAATAAATCATTTTTGTGATAAAAACAAACTATAATGGCGCTTCTTTGATGATTTTTGAAACGTTATATACTTGTCATTTATTATTATTTATTATTTTAGAAATTTATGAAATATCTGATTAGGAAAACATAAATTTTCCATAAAATTAGACTATTTCACAAAGCTGATTCGTGTTCTATCTGTGATGCATTGTAACGGACAACAGTCAAAACCCATAAAACTGCAATGGTCATTCTTCAAATAAAACAACAAATTTTAATAACATTTTTATCGTTTCAAATCACAGATCTTGAAAAATAAATATCGCTCTTGAACATTATTTCTAGCAAAAATAGTATCTACAGGCAATAACTTATACGGAGTTTGGGTAACATTGTATTCATTAGAAAAATTAGAATAAGATAAATATATGCAAAATAGAATTAACAAAAATTCACTTATCAAACACACAATTCTTCTAAATTAGTAACTTAAATTGTATCAAATATCGCATTTTTTTAAACGACGTTCAATTAGATTAACAATGTAAATATTTATATTTTCTTCATGTATTGATATTTACACGGGCAAATTTGGAAACAGTTTTTATTGATTGCTATTGTGCTTTATATTTCACTCAATTTCAAGTATATTTTACTCATCAAAATTTTGTATTTTAATTAAATTTTATTAATTTTCTTTTTAACACTAGATTTACAGACTTAATCAATTTGGCTCATTAAAAATTCGATTACAATACATATTGGATTAATATTATTTTTTAAAAACAAACGTTGGTTTTAAGTTACAAAATGAAACATATGTAAATGTTGATTCTTCTTCCCCACAGACCCCTTCATTATCGAATGTGCTATACCTACTTTTACGGTTGTGAGCCAATTTGACTCAGAATGATTTAACAGTTAATCACATAACATATGAATTTTATAAGCTTATAAATCTGAGAATTGTACCCAGAGCATTTATAAAAACAAGCCTAATAATACAGTTTTACTACTAAGTTCCAAAACCAAAATAATTTCAAGAAAAGATTTTATTTTCCTATTGGCTGAAGAGCTAAGAATTAAATATAAAGAGATGGCAAATACAATTCCATTCCAATGACAAAAATTCACACTGCTGACGTACGGAAGAATTGTCAAGTTCAAGAATCATGCAATTGAAATGAATGTAAAAACCTTTATGCTAGATGTGATAGAAATTCATTTCAAAGACAGAGTTTATACGTAAAACACGTTTTCAATTAACTTTTTAATAATAAATTTTTTATTTAAATTGATTTGGAACTATTTTCTTTGCAAAAACTTCAAATTGGCTCACTTAGGTAAAAATAAATCAACATCAATAAATCTAGTGTTAAGTAGCATCTTTTTGGGTGACATTTGATTAATTTTTATTGCTTGATATTTCATTGATTTTCTTTAACATATTTTGTAGGCTAAAAATAGTTTGTATTTAATGTAAAACTATTTATCTAATGGATATGTCTTAGATTTTCTACAAATTTTCCCTTGTTTTTGGTGTGGTTTTTGTATCTCCGTATATTTACGATAAAATCTAATCACTATTTTGTTGATAATCAAAAGTTATTAATAACCTCGGCTAACATATTTTAACAAGGCATCTAGTAAATGAGAAAAACTAATAATTATATTTTAAATGCATCTAGTATTGAATAGATCTATTCGGTTTTAAAAGTCTGGAAGATATTGATATTATGAGGTTATTTGAACGAAATTTTGGAAATTTATACTTATATAATTATACAAGCATAAGCTTTATTAATTTGGGTTCGATGGGTAAAATGCTAACTGAAACCAAATTGTTATCGGAAATGTCTTTTTTTCATAATTTGTAAAACATACAATATAAAATAGTAATTTAAAATTAAATATAAACATTAATATAATTTAAAGTTAAGTTAATTTAAAATAATGCTAATAGTAAAAACTGAAATTGTCAAAATAGATTTCGATGGAGTTATATGTTACCCAATCGATGGCTATCTGTATTTATCTTGCCACTAGGTTCAGTATAAAGTTTTTTTTGAACTTCACATTTGAAAAAACACATTCAAAAAACAGATTTCAGCTGCACACTAAAATAATGTAATTTAATGTTAAATCAATTCATTTAATTTTAATATTATTTATTAAAAGGATTTTGAAAAATCTAAATTAAAATTGTTTTTAACAGGGTTTCTAAAAAATTTAATGTAAAATGTTGAACCTTAGACGATCTTGAAAATGTGCAAATGATATGGACTTATCCGCTTCTCCAGAATTACTGAATTGAATATCTGAATCCTCAATATATGCTATTACGTATGAATTATTTTTAGACACCAATTCCAATATTTCAACTAATACATCTAATAAAGTCATGTAAATGTCTAAAATTTTTAATTGAAAATTCTCGAAAAATCACTAGTTATTCTAACCATTATTATCATTATTTGGGCTTTCGAAAAAAATATTTTTAAAAATATGTCCTTGTACTGATGCTATTATTGAACATGGTCCACCGTGAAATTGAATCAGTGCTGATTCTTCAAACTCACTGAACTCAAAACCTATAGTTTTAAGCAACATTAATAAAATCAAAATTATATACCCTGACACCATCTTTTAAACATATCTGTTGAAATAGATGATTTACATCCCCAAATTACTTCATGAGCATCCTCGTTATTTAATTTTTCAGACATAAATTTTTTAATTCAACGAACTTAAATTAACAGATTCTTTAAATGCCAAATAATTTATTATTAATAGATTTGTTCAATTTAAATTAACAAATTACCAATATTTTAAAACAAAATTTTTATTAACAAATGAACAATCATAAGAATATTTACATATCTTGTGATTTTGGAAGAAATTTTCTGATAAATTTCATTCAAATTTAAAAACTTAGTGTGATTTTTTTATTAATATTCTTCATTAAATTAGCATTTATTTTTACATAATTAAAAAAAATGAAAATTCAAAAAATTAAAGTGAAGACAATTTGCTAAAATCAAAACAAAGTTATTTGCGCCCGGATTTTATAAAATAAACTATAAAATAGAAAATTCATATGGAAATTCTGCCATAAAAATTCTTAAATTCCTATGTAACTAATAAAATTTTACACCTAACCCCAGATTTACGCATGTTAATGTTGGGCCAGCACACAAATAGCCTTGAGAATTGTTTAAATGCATCAGTAATACAGCACGAAAACCCAGCACCAAGATAACTTAAAATACAATATGCAACACCAATAAAACATTTTAAAATCTGAGAGAATATAAATAAATATAAAATCAAAAACATAAAAGTAAAATAAAATAAATACAAAATGCATCAAGAACCGCACGAAATTTACATAAAAAATAACATAATAACAAGAAAATTTGACCGTAAAATGACCATTTATATAAAAGAAAAAATTAATGAAATAAATGAATAAAAATGAAATATTTTTAGCTGAATAAATTTATTTAAAAATGTTAAAAATAAATTACTAATTTAAATTAAGAAATAAATAAAAATTTAATTTAGATAACATAAATAATTTCAAAGTCGAATTTTGTTTAATCGCAATAAAATTAACACGCAAGGTTAAGGCCAAATTATAGGTATAAATACCGATGTGTTTTCACAAATTTTCAGTCTTATTTTTCGGAGAAAAAATTTCATTACAGAACTGTATAACTGGTTGTATAACTGGTTGAGAGCCGTGCATTCAGGCAATTAACACGGGTAAGTGTTTTGCCTGAACACGATCACTCTCAACTGGTGCAATATTATTAATTGATTTTTTCGAAGGGAATTGTGGGTAATTTTTCAATTGAATTTATGGATGATTTTTCAGATCAAATTGATGGATAATTTTTTTTTCCAATTGAATTTATGGATGATTTTTCAAATCGAATTTATGGATGATTTATCGAATTAAATTTATGGGATTTTCGAAGTAAATTTTATGGAATGGATACAATGAATTTCAAATGTATGTAGCCGATGTAATATGCTGAATAAATATTTTCTATCTATAGCCTGAGTGCATCGAAACTTTTATTCCAAATGCTATGGTAAAATATTATTTGTTATTCCTTTTCCGGCCCACAGCCAAAGACACATCACAAGTTAATAAAATCAAACATATTATTCGAACCATGTAAGTGCGTGGAATATCGCCAATGATTCGTGCCCGTGAAGGCTCCGGCGTGCGAAACGCAGGAGTTGGAACGTCAATATTATCTGTAGATAGGGAAATTGGAGGGTAAATGAGTAGTCCATTGGCTGCTCCTTCATCATCCGTTTCCTGTAAAATTGACATAAATTTTTAATAACAATCGGCTCAAAATCTCTAACACCGAGTAGTCCAGTGGGCACTCATTAACTATGAAATGAACATACATAGATCTTAAGGACAAAAAGAGGGAATGGGTAGCGGGGAAAATTGCAAAATTGTTGCAACAGTTAAAATGAATAGCCATCGGAAAAAGATTAATCCGAACGACCAAAATCATGAAAAATAATGTTTTTAAATAAGAATTAAATAAATTAATTTGAGTTGAGGCGGAAAATATGGGCGGGACGCTGCTCAGATTTTCCGAATCAATTCAAATACTTAACAAAAATAGTAACGTAAAAATGGAACGTGTAAAATAAGGGCGGAACGCTGCTTAAATTTTCCGAGTCAATGAAAATACTTTGTCGAAAACTGTAGAATAGGGATGAACCGTAAAATAAGGGCGGAACGCTGCTAAAATTTTCGAATTTACAAAAATACTTTATCGAGAACCGAAAAATATAGATGGACTACGGCTAATGTTGTATATCAATAAAAAATTTTTAACGCTGAGGAATAAGGACGGATCCCTACAAAATCTTAATAATAATAACGATAATGATAAGGGTAATGGTAATTATAATAATAATAATAATAATAATAATAATAATAATAATAATAATAATAATAATAATAATAATAATAATAATAATAATAATAATGATAATAATAATATTAATAATAATCATGTTATTTGTAGTAATGATGATAATAATTATGATAATAATAATAGTAGTAAAAAATAATAGTAGTAATAAAAATAAATATAACGGTAATTATAGTTATAAAAATAATAATAAAGGTAATAGTAGTAACAATTAATAAAAGTAATACATATAATAGCAACAATGATAATGCTAGTAACAATAATAGGGAACATTGTAGTTATGATAGGGATAAGAGTAAGAGAACTAGTGTGTGAA
This sequence comes from Schmidtea mediterranea, assembly GCA_022537955.1. Classification (NCBI taxonomy): domain Eukaryota; kingdom Metazoa; phylum Platyhelminthes; order Tricladida; family Dugesiidae; genus Schmidtea; species Schmidtea mediterranea. Next base: position 238,280,138 of record CM039680.1, on the reverse strand, counting down.
TACTTAACATAACCAAGGGTGTACCGACCAAAGAATAATCTTCGACATGGACAACGATAAGAAGGACTATGGGAATGGACATAAAGATAGATGATATGAGAGTATAGGTTAATATTTGAAAGAGATAGGAGAATAATGGGACCTAAGAATCAAAAGCGAGCACAGGTCTTCTATCGACAGCTCGTTGGACCCAGAGATCGTTCGGTCAATTATAGCATTAGCAATAACGCTCACTTTTTGCGGACGATCTACCCACTCGAACACAGTTCCAACGTTGCTTAGCAACGGGTGCCGAGTGGTAAGCGAAAGAATATTTGTATGGGGTTGTCTGGGTAACAACCATATAGTTTCAAAATATCAAAACCCAGAAACCCACTACAAGTAATATGAGGACATCGAAATGAGTAAATAAGAAGTATCTGGGATTTAGGGATATGAAAGATGAAGTTAATAATACAAAGGGACCTAAAATGTAAAAGCGAGTACAGGTCTTCTATCGACAGCTCGTTGAGCCCAGAGATCGTTCAGTCAATTACAGCCTTAGCAATAGCGCTCACTTTTTGTGGACGATCTACCCACTCGAACACAGTTCCAACGTTGCCTTGCAACGGGTGCTGAGTGGCAAGCGAAAGAATGTTTATATGGGGTTGTCTGGGTAACAACCATATAGTTTAAATATCGCTACCCAGTAACCCACCACATCTATCGGTAGTGCGTTGAACCCATCATGAGATCGGGCCTTAGCAGTTCTTTCGTAGCGCTCACCTTTGGCGATCTCATAACTAGTGGTTACAGAAACAACGTTGCGTAGCAACGGGTAACCATTGAAGGTCAAGAAAAGTTATATGCATGAGTCAAGGTTAAATACCACAAACCTCACACAACCAAACACTATTAACCCGCCATAAAAATTTAATATTTTTAAATTTATTTCATGTCTTATCAAACTTTTTATTACTTGGTTTCAACGTGGTATTTTAATTCAAACTTAGTGCTTTTTTATCGTTTTAATAAAACAATTTGTTACTGTTCTTTGTAACTTAATCAGAATATGGAAAACGCATTTATTTAAAAGGTTCAAAATATTCTTAATTTCTAATTTTATTTAAAAATGTACATTAGGTAATGTATATTATTCAATTAAGATTATTTAAATGATATGATATTATTTGCTTTTTGACAATTTAATATATTATAGCTAAGAATAGTTAAAAATCCTACCTAAAATGTTGTTTATTTAATATAAATTGATGTTTGTAATTTTTATAATAGTACAAATTTGAAATATTTTTTAAAATTAAATTTTGATTTTTAATACTTAAGTTTTAAGTTTTAAGTTTTTGTGTTAAAGAATTAGGATAATGCAAGTTATATAAATATTAATAAATTATTATGACTAACTAATGCGTTATTTTATTCTTTGTTTATGAATGTTATTTAACAGTCAGTAAATATATTTTTTAAAATTTGTTTAGAAGCCAGCTTTCCAAAATTTTAAACGAAAAAATCGTTTTTGGGAATTTTATAAAACTCATTACTCCATTATCAGTATAATAGGTGGATCATTTACACTATTTTTGGTATACTTGCGTAGGCAGCAATTAATAAAGTCGGGTCATATTAAAGAAAGAGAAAATTCAAGTGTCATAAGTATGTAAATCATATTTTAAAATATTTATTAAATTAATATTCAGATGAACGTGTTTTTCAAAGCCATCTAAAATCGACTAATAGTAAGAACTTTAAAGTAATTCACGTGCGTTCATGGAACGATATCAAAACGAAAAATTTAACAGTGGATGAAATGTTAGGATTATCCGGGAGAGAAATAGGTGAGAAAGTTAGAAGCGAGGATGAAACTAATAGTTAATTATAAAAATATATTTAGATTTTATTTGTTTTGAATTTACTTATTTGTCTGATAAATTGGTTTTTAAAATTTTTATTTTAATAATAGCAAGAATTATATTTATCCACAGTCTCTTGTCAAATGCTCAAGAAAATATTTAGAATATCCATTTTTAATTTGCAATGCAACCAAATAATCTATTTTTTCGCTGAATTGACAAACGTAGATGATAAAGACAACTCTCACCATATTTCGCTTATATTGTTCTGACATGCAAATCGATCTTCGGACATGAGTATAGAGGCGAAAGACTAATCGAACCATTTAGTAGCTGGTTCCCTCCGAAGGTTCCCCAGAATAGCTGACATTTGTGATTGTAGTTTAACCTGATAAAGCGGATGATTAGAAGTATTAGGGACGAAATGTTCTCAACTTATTCTCAAACTTTAAATGGGCTCGAATTGTATCTTTCTTCTATGAAGATGTACCTCGAATACAAATGTTTAGAGGGCCATTTTTGGTAAGAACTGGCGATGTGGGATGAACCAAACATTTGGTTAAGGTGCCTAACATAACGCTAGGACAAGCATCAGTCGCTTTTCTATATACCTGATAGTCTTTTGTTATAATAATAATAATAATAATAAAAATAAATAATAATAGATGAATTAACAGTGTATATATATGATTGATCCTGAAATACCAATTTTATCATAAATTAGAATTTGATCTTTAAATTGCATATCATAGGTGGCATATATGCTGTGATTGTAATTTTAGTATTCAAAGAAATTAATGTTTAAAAATAGAATGAAGTTAGCTGCGCTTCATAAAATTGGTTTGTGCGGGAAATTTTGAATATTTACACAGAAATAGTTATTTTAACGGTTGTATCTTTAAAGATATGAGAGGAATTTAAGGGTTAATAAAGACATTAAAAATTATATATCTTTGTATTAATTGATTTTGGAGATACGAGGGGGATATGTTCTGGACATGATCGCGTTAAGCGAAATATCGCAATCAACGGGAGTTTTTTGAAAAAATCATTTAAAGATTCTAAAAACTTGATATTTACTAAATAAACATAATAATAATAATATGACAAATAACATTAAGAATAAAAAATTAAATAAACATTGAAAATAACATTAAGAATTAAAAAAATACAATGGATAAATTAAGATTTATTCATTTTTCTCGACGTTGTATAAAGGAAGCTATATCCCCTTTCTTTGGCTTCTCTATGTTTATTGCGCAAAATTTGCTCATAACCATCAAGCAATGCATTACAGCCACAGAGAAGACTAATAGTTTCTTAAGAACCTCTAGACACACTCTGTACCACCCTCAATAGTTCGAGATGGAGAATTAACTTCCTCTGCTAATAATAAGTAAATAAAATCAATGCTGTCCCGTAATTGCATGTAAATAAGAAACCGGCATCGTTTCATAATGGTTCGTAATAGAGATTATCGCTCCTTCATTAATATTATTTGGATGATAGTTTTTTCACCCCATAGCTAAGAAAAAACTAAGTGTAATATCAGTTTGATACAAGGATTATTAAGAAACAAAGTTTTCAATAAGAAATGATACTAGATTACATGAGCCAGATTCAAACGCAACTCCATATTCAGTACTCATATTTCGGAAAGTCTCAAGAAAATCATTTTTCGCAATCTCTTAGTAACTACAGAATTCAAGGACATACACAACCCACATCTTATAAACTCAATATACTTCTTTTAAGTAAATCGAATATAATTGGCGACTTCGAAGTCACTTCACTAAAGGATACAAGAGGACAGGAAATCTGACACAGGTATTCTAACGACAGTCGGTGGAGTTTGTATTTAAATTAGTTATGGAAATAAATTTCTAAAATTTGTTGTATTTCATTTTTTCACACAATTTGGTGGACACCTTTAACGGTTTTGTGGACACACGGTTAAGAATAACTAAACTAGTGTTTAAAGGTATAAATTTTTTGTCAAAAAATTTTTTTGTCAATAAAAAAAAACTTATAAATATATTGACTTTGTCATTGAATTATAATTATAAACTATTATATTCATTTAAAATTATAAATGAAAGTACTGTTGCTATTTTTGCAAATTACAGTCTCTTTTTCAATCGAATGTTGCTTTGATGTTATTTTCTCCCAAAATTACCAAACTGTCCAAACCAAATACCTTCGGGATAAATCTGAATCCTTCAGTTTCACATCCTATATCTACATGGATTTCAATAAAACGATTGTAAAAAGTTTAGTCAACAAAATGATAAGAATTTTTACAAAAAATTATGAAATAACTTTTGAACTGAAAGGCAATTTGACCCATTTCATTAACTGCAAAGCTCATGACATTCTCGAAAGAAACTCCGGTTATTTTGGAAGTGACTTTTGCTTGAAACCTTCTAAATATGAAAACTACGTAAACGAATCAGATATCAAAGAAAAAAATTTTCATCGAACTTTTCACTATAAAAGCCCAAATGGGACTCACGAAGCCTTGAGACTGTGGTACCATTTTGATAGAAATTGCGAATTGTTAGATGTAACAAGAATGTATTCTAATTTGAATGATGATCTCCATTACTATTCTACATATTTTCCTATACGAGGAACGAAGATAATTCATGGAATGTCGGACACGTCGATTGATCAATTGATTACTTTATGTGTCAAACCTTTACCACCAAGAATATAGTTTGATTGTTTTTGGATTTTAAGAGTATTTGTGAATTTCACACAATTATACAATATGTGAGTAGCGCTATCTCTGCTGTGACTTCATAAAAATTCTACATTTATTATTTGAAAAAGAAATACAGCAGTAATTAATATTTTTATTTGTTACCATTAATAGTTTAATATGAACTATCTAAACCACTGCCCCTTCAAGGTCAAGATCAAGGTCATCTGATGTAATAGAACAAAGTCCTATTATATAATCGCCATTTTGAATTTTGTTTAAGTGGTCGAATTTCACTCAAACACCGCTTTAAATTAATTTTAGACGAAAAAGCCAATTTTAAGTTCTAAAGTCACGAAAAGTCATTGTTTAAGGGTACTTTGGACTGTTTTGGTCGTCGAAAGAAATTAGTGTGTGTCGAATTTCAAAAAAAGTCAGTTTTTTGTCAAACAAAAACAATTTGATTTTCGAATTTCCCAATCAATTTCAATAGAATAACAGAAAGATAATTTTTAAAAATCTACATTCGCACAGTCATTTAAATTTTTAAAAAATTTTACTGGGTCAGTTATCCAGACGAAGTCCTTGGATGGGAATTTTTGGTTAAAGAACCACTCATAAATTATTTATATTTATATACAACAATTAAATGTTAATTTCTGTAAAAATTGTAGTAAATAGTTAAATAAATAAACAAGTTTACCTTTGTAGATGAAGTTGCGATTAGATTGTTGTACATGATTGAAAAAGAATTTTAGGTGGAGATTAAGTGAAGAAAAAATATTAGTTTATATAAAAATAAGATTGAACCATTCAAAACTGAGGTTTGAAATTATGCAGACATACACAAGCATATGTAAAAACATGATGGATTAGGATAAATAATTAATTCTGATTTGTTGATGTGTTTATTATAAATATACAATACATTTGTTTAATTTTAACTTAGAATATGTCATCATCATCTACAGATGGTAAATTCATAGTAATTTTTTTCATTTCAGAAAAGCTTGTACAGTTTCTAATTAGAAAGATGGGCGATCGACTCCTTAATACTTTGAATGATTTAATGTACAAAGCTCCTGAAATAACACCATTAAGAATATAGATCGCTAATATAATCGATCTCAATGTTCTACTCCTTGAGCCTTTGAAGAAAATTGATCATTAGCTCCCAGTTATAATAAATCATGATGCTTGAGCTTATAGATGTGACAGCTTCAAGAATCAAGCAAAAAAATGTAAAATTTGGTTATTAAAAGAATTAAGAACATTTCAGTTCCGGTCGGTTGTTGATCTTTAATAAATTTTGTGATCATTTTGGTTTTATTGTAGAGATTAGTTTCGGTTTGCTTTTTATTGCAATATCCTTTCATGCTAGATGCAATAATGATGCAAAGTATTACTCGTGCATACATATTAAGATTATTTAGAGATTATGCACACGTTACTTTATCCAATCAAAACCGTGAATTATCATTGCATTGGTTTAACACATTAATGTTCAAGCATACATACGATTAAAAATCTAATCATCGTCACTATTTCATTCACTTTTCAAAAAGTACACCCCGATTGTTGAAGATTCAAAGACAATATCAACAATGATGTCAACCCTGTTCAAATATTTTACAGTAACCAAAGATTTTTCTTAGGTGAATGAAATCTAATATCAATTTACAAATCCAGTCAAACGGTTCAAGTCTCCATATGCCAACTTGATTGAGCATTTGAATAAAGAAGATACAATTGTTAATAAAGTTTTGAAGAAAATAAACAAGTATCTGAGTTGAAATGAAAATATATTTATCAACAACCGAAAAACTCATTTCCATAATGCCTTTAAAGAAATTCCATTTAAAAAAATGAATATATCAATCCAAGGATACAAAATCTATTCAAATTATGTTATGAACCCAATTTGGAAAGTCAATAATTCCAGAATTTCATTGGGATTTTAATAAATCTATACCCAAGTTTTTAATGTCTAGTTTTTTATTGTACAGTTTAGTTACCATCTGTTTATCATGAGATAAATTCTGTATTGGACCCGATTGACTCATCAGGCACCGCATAATACCCGTCCAAACTCTATTGTACCCACCTTTCACACCGTACCAACCAGTACTCTCTTGTATCAATTTAACATCCGATACCAGGTTACTCACCCATACCCTTCCAAATCCCAATGTTCTTATAAATTAACTTTAAATTAACTAACTTAAAATTAAAACTTTAAATTAAATTTAACCTTAAAATTACCATTTGCTTAAATTATCTACTTTACACATGTAGCGCCATTTTTGCATTTTATGAACAGTTTACATAAGAAATTGTATTCACACTTGAAACAGACAGAAAGTCATTTATTTAGTTCTTATATTTGTTAATTCAACGTAAAGATAAACATTATGAGACAGAGATTTATAGAAAACTAACTCATACTGGTCTTTATACTTCTCGAGAAATCTTTTGTGAATTTAAGTATAAGAGAAATATGGTGAAGAGATTGATTTATCGTTCATTGTCTTTATCTTCTAATTTTGCTAATTCAGTAAAAAGTGTTGATAAATTGGTTGAGTCTTTGATAAAGAATGTGTATTCTAAATCATTTTTATTGTTGATGATAAAAGAGATTGTTGATAAATTAATTAAAAATTCTAAGGATCCATGTTTGGGAAAGTCTGAGTGTAATTTGGCAAATGAATGTGAATTGAGTGTTTATGTAAATAAAAGTAAAAATGTATGTAAGAATGATGAGCCTAAATTTGTGTTAATATTGTCGTACTCGGAAGGTTTTACAAATTATAAGAGGAAGTTAGGTAAGCAGATTGTAAATTTAGATTATAAGATCGTTTTATTTTGTGTAAAGTACGCAATACGTTTATTAATAAATCAAAAACTCCCATTGGATTATGTTCTAATCTTGTTTATCAATTTACATGCAATAGGCATAATGCCACATACATTGCAGAAACTTCCCATCATCTCTATACTCGATTTCTAGAGCATAGTCGATTTAAGAGTTTGACCAATATTAGTGAACACAACAGAGGCTGTAAAAGTACAATAGGATTGTTTGATTTTTATGTTTTATTGAAAAATTATTTGGAACTCTTGATATGTGAAGCATTGATGATAAGATCATTGGATCCAAAGATTAATGTGCAAAGTGCGATGACTACCAATGTTTTGAATACTTTTAAATAGTTTTATTTTGAAAAATTGTTTTAAATTGATATTTTTTTGTTTTAACAAATTATTAACTTTTAATATTATTTCTATAAAATAATTTAAATGTATCAAGTATTTTATTAATATTTTAAAAATATTTAGCATAGTAAATGGAAAAAATGTTTATATTTAATATTAGTTGTGAGGATAATTAAATCGAAGAGTTAATTCTTGTGTTAAAAATATGTAACCAATTTTAATAAAATTATAATGATAAATTTAAATAAGTCTAAAAGTTAAATTATGGAATGATGAAATTGCTTGATTGTCAAAATAATATTTAGGAATGCATGTAATTTAAATATATTAAATATTTGTTGAATGTTTGTGTATTAATATTCCCTATAAAATTGTTAATTCATGATTGCTCAAATATCCTCAAAAGAAATTCTGAAAAACATTTATGATTAAAAACAACTTTAGATCGTTGTTTTAATATTGTTTTGTTTGCAGTTTTTTTTGAATAAAGTTTGGAATTGATTATAATTTAGTTTTTAATGAACGTGTTAAATTTACGAAATCAAACTGCTAATATTAATATAAATATTTTAAAAATATTTAAATATTGTTTCAAATATTTATTTATTGGTTTTGTAATTAAGTCGTTGCGAAACCTATTTAATTATTTATTAAATTATTATCTTATTTTAAATTTAATAGCCTTTTTAAGGCTGCAATCAATGATATTCTAATATACTAGTATATCTTATCTAGTATATCTTATCTTTGGTTGGAAGTTTGCGACATTGCATTCGTAGGCACACCTAGCTGCAAGACTTGTAAGTTACAGTTTCGGTTATAAGCCTATATGAGGTGTTATGGGAATTTAATATTGTTGTTGGAACTTGAAATGAAACTAGAATTATTTCACATTTACTAAATTTAATTGCTTTATTGAAATATCATAAAATTGTTTTTTCTAAAATTTGGCCTATGTCGTCTATGCCAGAAGTCGGCCTTGAATAGCAATAATTTATAAACTAATAGCCATTATTTATAAATTTTAGATAAAGAAAACTTTGATGATGTAAATAAATTTAAAAGAAAATTAAATTATGAAGAAAATAATGTATGAAACTGAATGGCTTTAAATTTTGTTGACGTATAATGAATGATGGTAAACTTATGTTTTTCTAAATGTACATTGATTAATTAAAGTGTAAATTATATTTTTGTAATGTATATTAATTAAATTTTAAATTAAAAAGTTTTGTAAAGTAAATTAGTAGTTAATTAAAGTATTTAATAAATCTTTTGAAATATTATTATTAATATTTTGATGATAAATTTAAATGAAGAATAACTTTTTGACAACAGAGATGCTTAAATGTCTAAGATGATAACTGATGAAAATTACAAAGCAGATGTAGATGGCTGAAGATGACAAAGCAAATTCAAATGATGACAGTGATGTTTTGTGTGTCTTATTATGTAGTTCGGCAGATCCGTTTTATCCTTTATTTAAATATTTATTTGTAAGGTGGTCGCTGTTGTGTGCGGCTGTTCTTTAGCTAGTCGGAGACATCTGTAAATATTTATGTTTTGTATCAAAAACTAATTAATTTGGTCATAGTGCCAATGATGCTTGTCATGACCGTGCTTTCACAGCGAAGTCTTGTGTATGCGAACGAATACCCAACCTGTCTTTCTAGCACATGTATTTAGTCACCTCTCAATAAACCTGGCAATATCCAAAGCAATCACTTTATTTTGTCTTGAATTGTGTGTATGTGTTTTAGTGTTGTTATTGATATTATTATTCTAATTCTTCTTATTATTATAAGTAGTTGGTCCCCGCCCGTTAAATAGGCCACGCACATTTATTTTACCACAGTAATATAAACACGCAAAACGAGGGTTCAATTATAGGTATATAAATTAATGATTCCAGAGAGTTTTTCAGAATTTTCGAGAGAATATTTCAATAGAAACTTGTATTTGAATTTCAAAGTATTCAGATTATAACTAATCAAGCATCAAGTAAGTATTTTTGACTGCATTTGACTCTGTTATTGTAATTTTATGAAATGATGTAATGTGTCAATTATATATTAATTGAGTTTTCTCATGTGCCATGCATTGAAATTTCTCCACGACCCACAGTCGAACGCATGACTGTAATAGAATAAAATTTATAATGAAAACCATACGTGTAAGCGTAGGACAATTTGTAAAACGATTTAATTAATTTAATTAAGAAAATGTCTTTCCAGGGACAGTTTTAAGTGAGAGTCAAACAAATCAAATTCACGACAGTCCCGTATAATCCGGGAAGTCGGGTCACTTTGCACATACCTAATGCTATTTATTACATTAATCCGTCAGACATTTTTGGTGTCAGTTGCAGATGGGAACGTAGCCTCGACAATAGATTAAAGGAATTAGTGTAAACTTTGTAATGACAAAGACATAAATCGTAAAGTTTGATTATATTATATTTAACTTTTTTAACTTTAATTTTTAAAAGAAGGAACATTAGTTTAAGATAGAAAATAAACTAGTGTTGACACTGGTTTAGGGGTACCAATACATGGACATTTAAAGTCCTGAAGTGAACTAGCACCACTGAAAGTATTTATAAATAAAAGCAATAACTTACCATTAAGTAAAATGTCACATTTAAAAACAGAATTTTGATCAAATTTTATTTGGAATGAATCACTTCACCGAAAACGACAAATTTCTTAAAAGCACTACTTATATTTTATAAATAGTAATAAGTTTAATAACTTAAATTATTAAATCGCAATGACAAAATGCTTAGCTTAAAATTATTTCATCCATTATTATTATAAACAATATATTTAAAAAGGCATTTTTAAAAATAAACTTTACTAAAATGTATTAAAAAAAAATTCTTTGTACATTTAGCTTTACAACTATAATAAATAAAATAATATGTTATAAGGACTTTTTTGTTTTTCACCTCTGATTTCTTTATAAGTGACAATATTTTCTACAATAGCGTTTCCCAAACCGGGGTACGCAGATCTTTTCAATCGTCTATTATCTAAATATTAAAAATAAATAAAAAAAATCTAATTAGATTAAAATATCTTTGTTAAAATTTTATTAATACAGTAAATATAAATATAATCTTGTTTTTTATTTATTGTTTATATTTTTGAATCAATAACATATTTTTAAAATAAACTAAGTTTAAAAATCAAAGTATAAAGTAAATGTAATTAAAATGTAAATCGCTTCGTTTTAAATTTATTTTTAGAATGATTTTATTAATTTATTCCACTGTTTCATAATAATAATTCTATTTCAACTTTAATTTTAGATATTAACTAGAAAAAATTTGTTTTTAGATTTTTAAATCCTATTGATTTTGATAGCAATTTTGATTTTAAAGCAAAGGAGTACATTGTATAATGAAAATGATCAAGGGGATACCAAAAGTTTGGTAAACACTGTTCTACAAAATTTGACTATGAATCAGATTTATTTAAGGTATTCATAGTCAAATTTTGTAGAAATTATTATAAAATAATATGACTCTTAAAGAGTCACCCTTTCAAATAAATATTTATGATGCTATGAAACATTAATAATTTTTGTATTTAATTCATTTAAAATTAACCACTTGCCATGCTTTAAGTCTGATGATAAGCGGATTAAGAAAAATTATTTTTTCCCCCTTAGCTTAATTTATTAAAACATTTTGTATCAAACTTATTTTTAATTATATATTTCATTCATTTTTAAAAGTATTTTTGGAAGTTTGTAATTTAAACTTTCTTAAATTATTTTTTCATACTGTAAAAATACTGTTAAAAAATATTACAATATTTTTATTTTTATCTAGAAATAAAATGAAATTGTTATATTGTCATCAAAATATTTATACGTTTAAAAAGTTTCGATTTGACTCTTCTAACATATAAACAAATAAAGCTAAATAAAAGAATAATCAAAAGTACAACAAAACATATATTTATATGACATTAAATTATATGAATAATAGTTTCTTCATGATTTTTGCAATGACCTGTAATTATATTACAAAAATTAAAATTAAAATAAAAATTATATTTAAATTTAAATATTTCTTACATTTAACTAATAGAAAAAATTATAAATTTTTAAAATTTGATAAAGTTTCTAAGAAATATTCTGAATTTAATAAATTCGAAAAATATTTTAAACTTTTAAAAATCAATATTTTGCAACATAAATGAATAATAAAAAATTAAAATATTGATCAATATAATAAATGTGAAAAATAAATAAACATTTAATTTTACGTTTTTATTATAATTAATTTTTAAATCAAAAATTAATTATTTTTTATTATTTTTAAATATTATAACACTTGAATTAATAAATTTTAATCAATAGCACTTGATAGCAAACAATAGCATAGCAAAAAAATTGTGTAAAAATAAAAAATTTGATCTTGTCACAGTAAAAAATAAATTAAACATTTTGATATTTATTTTAGTAAAAGAAAAACTAATATCTTTGTTATCATACGAACCTGACTAAAAGAAAAAAGTTCTGAATTAATTCTTTAATCAAGCTCTATTGTTATTCTTTCATAATTTTCAAAATAAATTGTGAATAAATATAAAATGCACTTTAATGCGCTTATTTGTTGTCCTTATCGATTAATAATAATTATTATAATTTGTGAAATCAAACCGATGACATTTATGAAAAATGAACCAATGTTTTTGATAAACAATTAAAAGATAAATATCAACTCAAATTCACCATTAGTATCTGATTTTTTACAATCAAATGCGGTGAAAAAAAAATTATAAAGTGCTCTTTTAGCACCTGAAATCTATCAATTTCAATTTGAAAAAACTACTCAACATTTCAACAGCATCAACATTCCAATGAGAAAATGTTTTGTAATTTATATTTTTAACTCGATTTTGCGTACGATTGTTGTTGTAAACACATTCCAACCAATATCGTGCTAATATTAAGCGTGCAATGATCGATAATTTGTGAGAAATATTTTCACATGGAATATTTGTATCAATTTTATGGGTTAAATGAAGCATTTGTAATAATTAAAAACAAATGAAAGTATTTCAGTTTGTTACAAATGGAAAATACCCATCTAGGATCATATTTTAAAAATCGGGTGATCAGACCAATCAGGAGGCTTGTGGGAACTTTTGAAAAAAGAATATTACATTTTTAATAGTAATATTATTGAATAATATCAACTCTTATGCTGATTAGTTAATAATAACATAAATTATGCTAAGTGACATTAAGATTATTTAGAATATTAAAAACATTAAAAAATTAAAAATATTGGCAATTTAAAAAGTGTTATGAACAAATTAAAGAATAAAAATTAAAATGAAAATAAACAAATTTTACAAAATACTGAATCACAAAATTAGAGATGATTGTTGTGATTAAATTGTACATGAGTTATTTTCATTTATAAATATAAACAAGAGCTTTGAATCTATTTGCGCAACTCAAAACTTTATGCCAACAAAGAAATTATAAACAACAAAGGATTATAAACAATTCATGATTAAAATAGAATTATCAAAAGTATCTAGGAACTCAGAATAAATAGAATATTGAAAATAAAGCAAACAGATGGTCCTTTTTTATATACATACTAAAAAATAATTTAACCAAAAATAAAAATATTTTAAAATTTAAAATTTGAAAGATTTTTTTAAAAGTTGACAAAAGTTTTTAAAATTCAACTCAAATTGGAAGTCTATCAAAATATATTTAATTAGAAAATGATTAAAACTCTAAAACAAATCGGAAGAATCACTTTTCTCAAATATCATTAGATGGTCATGGTAAAAATATTTAAAATTTATAAAATGTAATAATAATAAAAATATACTCAGATGATAATTGAAAAATATTCAAATTATGTCGTACAAATTTAAAATAGTATACATAAAACATAAATAATATGCGATGTTAAATTTTACAATATTAAATCTCTAAAGTGAAAAAAATAGAGATTTAAAAAATTAAAAAATATATAAAAAAAAGTAAATATATAATAAATATATATAATAAAAATATAGAATAAAACATATAATAAAAATAATAATAACAAAAATTATGTTGTATTGATTGAAACTTTTTTCAAAAAACCCGTACAAGATTAAATGAATGTTTCAAATACAAGGATTTCAGAAAGAAACAGCAACTTTAATAAACAATAAAATTAATTTTGTTAGTCAAATCATATTATTAAATAATGTACATTTTAATTATTTTTTAAATAAAACCGTCTTTTTTATTATTAGATAGTAATAAATATTTATTAAAATAATTAAATTATTAATAAAATCTTTAAAATTTTGAAAAATATTTTTCATATTAAAATTATTTAGTTTTATTTTTCATTCTGTTTTTCCTTATTTAATATTTATATTCTTTACCATTAATTACAATCATAATTTTTTTAAATATTATAATTTCCGCAAAAAATAATTTTATATTGTTTGAATAAATAAATTAATGTGTATTATATTTATTAATTAAATGAATTCAAACAAACAATTATTGAACAAGGAAATTATTTCTGAAATTTCCGAAGCTTTCAAAAGAAATTTGAAATTCGATCTAGTCAAAGATCATTCAAAAGCAACTCCGAGACATCACTACAACGCCCTCGCACAAACTGTTTGGGAACAAATTTGTAGTCGATGGATCAAAACTGAAGAACTTTATCAACAAAATGATCCGAAACGAGTTTATTATTTATCTTTGGAATTTTACATGGGCAGAACACTGAGTAACACCATGATGAATGTAGATTTACAAGAAGAAGTTAAACATAATCTTTATGATATGGGTCTCGAAATCGAAGAATTAGAAGAAATGGAAGATGATGCTGGGCTTGGAAATGGAGGTCTTGGGCGTCTAGCAGCATGCTTCTTAGATTCCATGGCAACTTTAGGAATCGCTGCATACGGATATGGGATCCGCTATGACTATGGAATATTTCAACAAATTATCCATGATGGTTGGCAAGTTGAAAAGCCAGATGATTGGTTGAGATATGGTAATGCTTGGGAAAAATTAAGATCTCAATATAGTCACGAAATTAAATTCTATGGACACTGTCAAAATACCGAAGATGGAAAAACTCGTTGGGTTAACACAGAATCTGTCCAAGCAACACCATATGATACACCGATACCCGGATATAAAAATGACATTTGCAATACTTTACGGTTGTGGTCAAGCAAACCAGTTAATAGTTTCAATTTCCAATCATTTAATTCAGGACAGTACTCAAATGCAGTTCATGAAAGAAATAACGCAGAGAACATTTCTCGTGTTTTATATCCAAATGACAACTGTGAAGATGGAAAAATACTCAGATTGAAACAAGAATATTTTGTTGTCGCTGCAAGTTTGCAAGACATCATTCGACAATATAGAGAATCAGGACCCCGTTCAGGTTTCGAAGAATTTCCAAACAAAGTTGCAATACAACTCAATGATACTCACCCTAGTATTGCTATTCCCGAATTGATGCGTATACTAATTGATTTGGAAGGTCTAGATTGGGATAAAGCTTGGGATATTTGTATTCGAACATTTGCTTATACAAATCACACAATTTTACCCGAAGCTCTTGAAAGGTGGTCAGTTGCGTTACTAGAGTTTCTTTTACCCAGACATTTACAAATTATTTATCTTATCAACCATTTCTTTATGATATCGGTTAGAGAAAGATATCCCCATGATAATGACCGCTTACGACGGATGTCAATAATTGAAGAGGGAGACGAGAAGAAAGTAAACATGGCTCATCTCTGTATTGTCGGATCTCATGCAGTTAATGGCGTTGCAGCGATACATTCCCAAATTATTAAAAACGATACATTTAGAGATTTTTCTGATTTTTGGCCTGAAAGATTCCAAAACAAAACCAATGGAATAACTCCTCGTCGGTGGCTATTGTTATGCAATCCAGATCTTTCCAATTACATCAGTCAGAATATTGGAAGATCATGGATAAACAACTTGAATGATTTGTCAGATTTGAAAAGGTTTTGCGATGATGAAAATGTGCTTGAGTCCATCATGCAAATCAAATATGAAAACAAAGTAAAATTTGCAAGTTACATTGAGAAAAACATGAACATCAAAATTAATCCCAATACAATGTTCGACTTTCAAGTCAAGCGGATTCATGAATACAAACGGCAATTGTTAAATTGTTTATATGTGATTGTATTGTACAACCGATTGAAAAAGAATCCACATTTGGAAATCACTCCAAGAACTGTGATGTTTGGAGGAAAAGCTGCTCCTGGGTATCATATGGCCAAATTGATAATCAAACTTATCAATCAGGTCGCATCTACCATTTATCAAGATCCTGCCATCAGTGAAAAACTAAAACTTGTATTTCTTGAAAACTATCGAGTGTCGATGGCGGAGAAGATCTTTCCGGCTGCAGACCTTAGTCAACAAATATCTACTGCAGGTACGGAAGCATCTGGAACCGGAAACATGAAATTTATGTTAAATGGAGCTTTGACTATTGGCACAATGGATGGAGCGAATGTGGAAATGTGCGAAGAGATGGGAAAAGAAAACATGTTTATATTTGGAATGTTAGTAGACGAAGTCAACTCACTCAAACCAAGATATAATCCCAAGGAATTTATAGAAAGAAACGAAGAACTCAATTTATGTTTAAACCAAATTCGTGATGGCCATTTTTCTCCTAATCAGCCACATTTATTTCATGATATCTACAATTCTTTGGTTTACCATGACAGATTTATGCTGTGCGCCGACTTTGAAGATTACGTTAAAGTACAAGATGAAGTTGGAAAGATGTACCAAAATAAAAGACAATGGGCTAAAATGGCTTTATTAAACATTGCATCCAGTGGGAAATTCTCATCTGATCGAACTATTTCTGAATATGCACGAGACATTTGGAATAGTGAACAAAACTATCATAAAATTGAATAGCGAAATTCGTTATTCTTGCTCACGATAATTAAATATACAAATTTTAATAAATTTGTTGTTTCTTCAAAATTTCTTTTAACCGTTTTTAATAAGCAATTATTATAAAACCCAATTTGTTTTAATAAAAATAAATATAGGTAATTTCCAATTTCTTTTAATCAGTTTGCTTTACTTATCCTAAATCAGTGGTCTTTAATCTGGGTTCCGTAAACAATAATAAACAAAATTTTTTTTAAATATTGTATTAAAAAACGAAACTTATATTTTTAAAAGTTAATTAGGGTTCCGCAAAAAAATTATTTAGGCTTAAAAATTAACAGATTTTATAAACAAATCTATATTAATAAATATTAAATAAAAAATTTATAATTATATTTTAAACTTATATTTTAATTTGGGATCCGCAAAAACATTTTTTCTAAAAGGGTTCCGCAACCATATAAAGTTTGAAGACCACTGTCCTATATTAATTTATTTTTTATTTTCTCTTGTTGAGTAGATTTGACCTAATTTCATTTTTATATATTAAAATTATTTATTTTAAATTAACTTTTAATTATAAATTTAATTCATTGGGTATTTTAGATAATAAATGATTAAATAAATTTCCAATATTTTAAGATATAACAGCAATAAAAGTTTACAGACAAATTACATCTAAATAATTGTTTTGAATTAAGTTAATTTCGAACTTTAACTTCTTTATGAATATCAGTGAGTTTTACTTAAGAAAGATTAAAAAATACTCGTAATAAAGACAAGTCACCAAAATCTTCTCTACATTAAAATTTAATTCCTTTATTCTAGAAATTTAACAATAAGAACCTGTTTTTTTGTAATATTAAAATTTATTTTTAAAATTCAATGAAATTATTAAAATAAAATAAAATATAGAATTTTCCCTTTATATGTAATAATTAAACTATTGCTTGTTGGCTAACACTTGATAAAGACATCAGAAAATTTATGGTAATATTTAATTTATTGATCTATTGTCAATGAAAAAAATATATATTTTTTACTACTAGAAACATTTTGATTTCATTATTTGAATTTCTAAAACCTGGAAAATAGAGATGAAGAGAAAAGAAAAGTTCAAATTCTTAAAGTGAAGTTTTTAATATCTTTAACTCATTTTAGATCAACATTTTTATTTATTTATAAAAAGTTTTGGCAGTTTTTTTCACAAAGTATCTTAAACTTTGAAACTTAATCAAATGAATATATGAATTAATTAACTTACTCCACAGATAAGGTGACTAGATTTTAACATTCATAAATCGGGACACCATTAACCAAGGCTTGGTTTAAAACTTGACTCAAAACTTGATTTATATTGAGATAAAAAAAATTAGAACGCGAAAACACTATTTTAATATATTTTTTATTTCAATACAAGTACAATTTACAAATATAATACATTAAAAAATTATGTTAAGTATAATTTTATTTTTTAGCATATTTCTTATTTAAGTGAATTTTTTAGTAGATTGGTGTCATGTTTTAAAGGTCATGAAGTTTTTCACATGGATTTGTTAAATTATATTTTACACATAAAATGCCTATATGGAAACCGAAAACCGTATATTCCCTTCCAGTCTCGCCACCGTTCTCTAGCTTTTCGTTCATTCTTTATAAAAATCTAGACTTTCTTAAAACCCCACCGGACGCGGGATAAATTGTTAAAAGTCGGACTGTCCCGCTAAAAGCTGGAAGTCTGGTCACCTTATCTATAGATAATAAATTTTAAATAATATAAAACTCACTTTTACGCTTCATAGATGAAAACATCAGTATTAAAACAATTATCCAATGTTCAAAGGAGTTAGTTAAAAGTTAGAAATACAATGTTCCATGTCACTTTGTGATAATCGCAACAACAAATTTAATACTCTGGAATCTTTTAACACTTTCATTGCTTTATGGATCTTAGGATCATTAAGCACTGTTAAATCAACATTATCTGGTTTAAACTTTAGTTCAGACTTTTGAAAATTTAATAAAGTTTGAATTGAATATTCTTCATTTTTCAATTGGGAACTTTGTTTTTGCAATAAGCGTACCTTGCTGACTAGATTTTCCCATTGACTGCAATTTTTAACGGAATTTTCCGCTGAGACGTTTTTGTTCAATTCAGAGATAAACTGAAAATAAATCTTAAAATGTTATTTTTAAAAGTTGTTATTAGTCTTAAGGAATATGTCAATTATCATAAATTATATTTTTAAATTTTATTTATTTTCATTTTGACAAATGAACAAAAAATAAATTCTACACAATATACATTTTCGGCTTTGCCTTTAGCAAGTGTTATCAAGTGTTACATTTTAAATATTGTTATATGAATGAATACATTTATTTATAAACTAAAAAGTTTTTAAAATATTCGAACTGTAATTGAATAAAATTAAAAAAACTGAAAATCTTATTAGTGGCAACGATGCTAAAATATATTTTTAAAAATAATAACGCTGAATTTATTTTGCTAAATTAAATTTTTTTGTTAAATTAAATTAAATTTATTTTGTACGACTCTTTAGTACACGTTTCGCATTATCGTCATAATTTTATACTTTTTTATTCTTTAAAAAATTTTTTTGCTGCTCTCGAAATAATTAAATCAGTTTATTTTATTTTTAATAATAATTAATTAACCCACACAATCTGGTGGCACTGTATGTTCAAATAGTTCTTAAAGAATAAAATCTTGCAATATAATGGGAAGTTTAAAGAATCTAACTAATGGTACATTCAATTAGGGTGGTAAGTTGGCTGAGAATAATTCTGAGCAATGAAAGCATTAGATGGTTATGTCACTTCTAGACCATGTCACCGCTGGAAAACATAACCCCACTGGGAAAATTTTTTTTCTAAGTCGAAAAGTACAAATTTTTTCCTAAGACAAAGACAATGACACATTCAAGGTCATTGAACCAAAGACCATGACTCATTCAAGGTCACTGGATGACTCATCATATTTCCAAGGTCATTTAAACTAAGACTCATTCAAGATCATTCGATGACTCATCATATTTTTTCAAGGTCATTTAAAGTAGGTCAAGGTCATTCGATGAGTCATCGCAATTTTTCAAGGATATTTTTAAGTAGGTCAAGGTCAGCCGATGAGTCATCATATTTTTCTCAAGGTCATTCAAATTTTTCAAGGACATTTAAACTTTTTCAAGGTCATGATATTTTTAAAACATTTTTAATTTAAATTTATTACTTATAAAAACAAGTAGTATTTTAATATTTTTTAGTTTTCATTCTATTCTTCTTTTTCTTCTTATTATTATTAGAAGTTATTATTACTTTTAACAATGTTATTATCATTAATACTATATTAATTTTTTTATTATACTAATAAAAAGTGGATAAAACATAAATGTTCGAGTATTTTCAACCAAAATAAATTCAAGAAAATACATTATTACAAGTTATTATTACTATTATTCGAAATCTTTATTACAATTATTAATATTACAAGTTATTATTATTAATACTATATTAATTTTTATTATACTAATGAAAAGTTGATAAAACACAAATAACTAATTCAAATAAAAACTCAACATAAAATACATTTTATTGAAATAAGTCACAAGATACAAAACATCAGTCTGATACATCATAAATATCAACATATGAGCTGTCATAGCTTGGGCTGTGTGTTCTTTGGTAGCTGGGGTTGTGCGATACTTGGTCATCATCAATATCATCGATTACTAAATAATGGCTAAATGCGAGACTAGAATTTCTACCCACCCAATTACGTTTATCGTCTTTATTGGTAAGCGCAATTTTACTGTTCTTAAACGTAAACAATTTGTGGTTTCGCGTCCATATCATAGTTTGAGGCACCGTGAATATTGTGTCATTATTAAAAAAATCTAAATATGACTGGTGCTCAATCTCTGTATCCAACAACTTCACTTCCTTAGCTCTCATTGTATCTTTAGTACCTAAAAGACTATAGCACTTGGGTCTTAAGAAAACCCATTCCTCATACACAAGACCCTTACTCTCATCTTTAAATTTTCCTATTACAGAGTCAAGTTTTCTTGAGTCCAAGGGATGTGCAGTGTCGTAATTAGACGTATCTAACAGGTTGTCTCTAATCATGCCGACAAAAGAGTCTCTAACCTACAGTGCTTAACCTCAACGAAAAATGAATCTGTATCGCCGGCAACGATATTTATTTCGCAATTAAATTCATTACGGTATTTAGCTAATTCCTTATATTGTAGCTAGTACATCCTAAGTTTAGACAAGTCTAGAACTGATTTTCCGATGTAACTAGGCCTGTCTAACATATCGAATCGTTATTCAGATGAGCAGCAATCAGATTATCATCAATTACGATAGATTTTCTGAAAGTCGGCTTTGAGGCATATACAATCAACTTTTCATCAGAATTGCATAGCCTAAAATTCATCCCTTTTTTAAGGTTTTTGACAGACTTTCCATACAAACTATTATTATAAAGTTTAAACAAGTCCCTATATAGCTCGCTAGTACTTTGAGCTCCTAATCTTGTGTTTATATGAATATATATGAACATTTGTCTATGAAGTTTTATTATTATTGGTTTGCGTACACCAAAAGCACTTGCCAGATATATTTGTTTATCTAATCCCAATGTACTAGCAAATTTCTATCAAATGTAACTTCACAAATATTATTATTCAGACTGAAATTTCATAATCCATCTTCAACAATTTCAATTGTTTTAAATATGTGTAAACAATTGAATGAAATATATTTATGTAACTCTTCAAGTGTTTCAATATGTAAATCATTAGTAAACGTAAATGTATCTTCAACTTCATTAATATATGATACAGATATTTTGATGTGTTAGTTCACAGGACTGTCATCAATAAAAGTTTTGAAACGTATTAGGTATTCAGTACCAGGAACAACAATATTAAGCTTATCATTACCCATTCGATTGGCATCATCAATACTTTCAAACTTTATTGTAAATGGACTAAAATCACAACTAACGTTCAAACCATCTTTGAAAAACATGTCACTATTTTCATCTAAAATTTGATTCGGAATATGACAATATCGATCAATATTATTGATTGAGAAAATACCACTTCATGTTTTGGGAACACGCTTCTTGTAATTGATTTTACAATGACTATAAAATTGGAATGTATTGTACACAGATGTAAAGTCTTGCAAAGCAACTTCCCAATTTTCATGTAAATAAATGGGATTTAGAAGATTAACCATAAATTTACTTGCTTGATTTTCCTGATGGACAACTATTGCACGGTAAAATAGTATAGAAACTCAATTTACTAGGTCTTTTTATGATATCCATGAGGGTTTTTGATATCCATGCCATTTGACATAGTATTGTTTATCCTTACCTACCTTTAAGTTTTCAATATTCTCTGAATTCTGAACACTGTAGGTTTGGAAATGACTTGTAATTCCTGTTCATAAAATTTCCCCTGTATTTCATGGTTGTAACATACATTACAAGACTTTGTTTAGTATTAATGTTTGTAATTTGAAATACTTCATCACTCCAATTACTATCGAAATTTTCGAGGAAAGGTGAAGCAGATATTTTACTAATTCTAACGTAATCAACAACTTTATATTTTGGTTTTGTAATTTTTACAACTTTGTTAGATCGTACTGGTGTTTTTGAGCTGGTATCTACGGGTCTCAAACCATTCACACCTCGATGTGATGAATTATTATAACTAACAAGTATTTTCGGTAATACATTTATCCATATTTTATTACCTTAATACACGAAATATTTCTTCAATCTATCCATCAATGTTCTGTTAAATCTTTCAACATGAGCAGCTTTGTATTGAGAATGTACAGAGTAATGATTTATTTTGAGACGATCCAGGATTTGCTTAACTTTACTATTGTAAAACTCCTTGCCTGAAATATTATTAACTTGTAATAATAAAAATACCTAAATCGGTTTGCAAATTGTCAGAAAGCCCATTTTTAAATCAAATATTAATTGCTTTAGATATTACCTATGCAGATTTTGTGTTTGTTGGTACACAGCGGGAAAAACAACTGAAAACATCAATGCACGTTAAAATATATTTATAACGCTTGTTAATCTTCGAATACGGTATAATCTCCATCAAATCCATTTGCCATAAATCATTAATACCGAATGCCTTATAAGCTCTTGTTGGAAATCTTTTCCGCATTGGTTTGTTTAAACTGTACTCAAGGTGATCTGATAACCAACTTTGGGTTTCTTTTTTCGAATTTGGGACTCTTTTCTTTAACTTTGCCACTCCATCGAAACCTGCTTCGTCTTCTTGGTTCGTCCAAATCTTTACATCACAACAAATCCATTACAACAAGATGATTTAAATTTTAATTTGACATTAGGTAATGATTGCCCCATCGTTTATTGTAATCCACCTAATAATGATATTGCTAATGTTAATATGGCGCCGATAAAACCGCCTTGTTGTTCATATATGATTTTTCTCATTTGCTTACGATTTTTATTATTTACTAGCGATAACAAAGGTTTTCGATGCTTATTCAACACTAGTTTTTTAGATTTACTGATTTTAATATGGGAAACTCCTATGATTTTCTAAACTTTTAACAACTTTTTATACCTCCTTTTAATAGGGTTTTTCAAAATTAAATTCATTGCGGGTAAATTCTCGGTTATTAGTTTTTTAGATGGCGTATAACTAGTTTTTGGTGGAACCTTTTCAGTCTTTATTAACCTCAATGTATACAACATGTCAACAAAATGTCTTTGTATGTTCGAGCCAGAATTATTTCCTGCACTGAGGTTTTTAAAATACAACCCAATGTGTGTTAAAGTGTTTGCAAGTGGGAAAATAGTCATATTAGGGTTGCAAAATCTAGAGTACAAAAATATTGTTACTGACATACATAATGAAATCAAGGGATTGGTCGATATCTGATTGGATAATGAGTGATTAAAACAACTTGGTTATTCATTTTATTTCATTTTTAAAATGGAAAATACAACGCCGAAGAAAAATATGTATGAAATACCGAGGAAAAATAATAGTCAATATGGTGAATTTATTATTTATTTATTTTCTTTTATTATTATTTTATTTAGTCGAATATGAACCAATGGTAATAGAAAGAATAATATTCTATTATCCACAAATGAAAGAGACTTTGAAGAACCAAGATTTTTTAATGTTTCAACAACTCATATTCGATGAATCCGAATCTCAGAACTGATCAATCAGGCTCTATTGGACAATAAGATCAACAGAATGCTAACGGAAATAGCAATAGAATACTCGTGTATTCTAGGTTGTAGTGGCTGTAATTTCGGTTACCAACGGTACGTCGAATGGAGCTTAGTCAACTCCAAAAGGAATTTTTGTAAATTCAAACTTTTAAGACAATAAATGTTTAGTGTTTTTTTGGTTTGTTTTTGTTTTTAATAATAATTTTATTAGTAATAATTTTATACTCTATTGTTTTATATAATAAACGAAATAATAATAATAATAATAATAATAATAATAATAATAATAATGTAACACTTAATAATAATGTAACACATGATGATTCAACACATAATACATACATGCAACAACAGTAGTTACAAATGAGGACTATGTTCGTGGATATTTGGCTTGAAAAAAAACCGAGACCCACCCTAAATTTTTTTTTCAGGGGGAGGAGGGGTTTCAAATTTTTTTAATTATTTGTTTTAATGAATTAAAAAAAACTTTTTTTAATTATTTGTTTTAATGAACGACAAAAAATTTTTTTATTATTTGTTTAAATGTTCAAATTTTAAATTTAAAAAAATTTTTTAATTCATGATAAAAAAGTCTAAGTATTTTTTCTCGATTAAAAAGCCTAAAAAATAAAAATTGGCTTACATCGCCTATGATTGGTCGTACTGAGGAGTATTTTCGAATAAAAATATCGAATAAAAAGCCTTAATATTTTTTCATACTTAAAAACCCATAAAAATAAAATTTGATTAAATCGCCTGTCGACTAAAAATCATGAATTTTTTATTTTTTTTTCTATTTAATTTAATTGTTAAGACAATAATATTATTTATTTATATTTTAATTACATTATTATTAATTTTAATCAAGTCAATTATTTTATTTATTTTTAAATTATATTATTATTAAATTGTTTGTTTTAATGAAGTGAATTAAATAATTATTTTTTATTTTCATTAATTCATTTATTTAATATTATTATTTTTATTAATTTAATTATTTATTTTATATTATTATTGTTTTATTTTATTATTATTAACATTTTTTTTAATTTTAATTTTTAAAATTAGTTCCAAGTCTAAGAATAATTTTCAATGTAAAAAAGATAAATCATCGATAAATTTTGAATTGTAAAAATAACAAATTTTCAATCCATACAAATATTTTTATTGACAATAAAGATTAAATAAAAAAGATTAATTTTTATTTCAAATCAAAAATATCCGAGTAATATGCTTTACGCATTTCGGCCAACAATATATGGATTGTTTGGTCACGTTTGAAATCGTGGCAACATGGACATCCATTTGAACATGTTACTCTCATACTATCTTTACAAACAATGTAATTTTCAACACATCGGTCACCAGATCCCTGAACGTTGTCGTAGTGAATCTCAGGAAGTTCTTCAAAGTTAATCCTTGTGAAATGGTAAATTTTTGTTGCGAGAAACTCTGGTGTGCAATAATCCAACGTATTTTTAATTCTTGGATAAAGTTCCTGAATTTTCTTTTATACATGTTAGTAACGATAAAAATTTTTCAAAGTAAGATGTGAAAAATAAATTAATATGAAATTTTCAAAATAATAATAATAATAATAATATTAATATTAATATTAATAATAATAATAATATTAATAATAAATTCATCAACAAACAAAGAAAAGGTTAACTTGGTAATTTTTCTTTTGAGCTGTTAGCAATTAATTTATTTAGGGGCATGTGAAAATTAAATTAAAAGGTTGACATTCATATTTGAAAATAACTTTTAGTAAATGTTCATTGTTGGATGTAATTAAAAATATTACAAAAATAATAGAAAAATTTTAAAGTTTTTAAACAAAACTATTAAGTTTTACAAAATAATTTCAATAAATCACATACAAGGCTGTAAACAAAGGAATAAATTTTTATTCAGAGAAAATACAACAATTGATTGGGCTTCAATGAGTTTGATTAATAGTTTCTTGATAGCAACCAGTTAACTAAGCAACCAAACAATTTGGAGACATCAAGGATAGATAAAAGAGTGAAGAAGTTAATAAAATTTGTAATTGAAATTGTACTTCTTTTGATTGTTCAAATTTTTATGTGCTTTTATTTAAAGATTTCTTGGTCAGTAAACATATTTTTTTTATATTGATTTGTTCAGTAACTAGTTATTGATAACATATTGTGAGTGTGTATAGTGAATAATCGAGTATTTTAAGGGGAAATGATTGAGAGAAAATTTAATTTTTAATTGGGTTAAGTTGGTTGAATATCGATGTTCAAAGGGTAAATATTAGTTAAATAGGGAATTTTAATGAATAAGATACTCAATTATTCAATGCATAGTATGTATATAGTGAGTTGTACAGTACTCAGTCATTTGTATACAATACCTAGTGATTGTTGTTCAGTTATTAATCAATTGATTGTTCAGTGTGTATGGGTTATCAGCATTCAGAAGTTGATACCAAGTAAGTTAACCTTTTCTTTGGTTGTTGATGAATTTATTATTATTTTTATTATTAATATTAATACTAATATTAATATTATTATTATTTTGAAAATTTCATATTAATTTATTTTTCACATCTTACTTTGAAAAATTTTTATCGTTACTAACATGTATAAAAGAAAATTCAGGAACTTTATCCAAGAATTAAAAATACGTTGGATTATTGCACACCAGAGTTTCTCGCAACAAAAATTTACCATTTCACAAGGATTAACTTTGAAGAACTTCCTGAGATTCACTACGACAACGTTCAGGGATCTGGTGACCGATGTGTTGAAAATTACATTGTTTGTAAAGATAGTATGAGAGTAACATGTTCAAATGGATGTCCATGTTGCCACGATTTCAAACGTGACCAAACAATCCATATATTGTTGGCCGAAATGCGTAAAGCATATTACTCGGATATTTTTGATTTGAAATAAAAATTAATCTTTTTTATTTAATCTTTATTGTCAATAAAAATATTTGTATGGATTGAAAATTTGTTATTTTTACAATTCAAAATTTATCGATGATTTATCTTTTTTACATTGAAAATTATTCTTAGACTTGGAACTAATTTTAAAAATTAAAATTAAAAAAAATGTTAATAATAATAAAATAAAACAATAATAATATAAAATAAATAATTAAATTAATAAAAATAATAATATTAAATAAATGAATTAATGAAAATAAAAAATAATTATTTAATTCACTTCATTAAAACAAACAATTTAATAATAATATAATTTAAAAATAAATAAAATAATTGACTTGATTAAAATTAATAATAATGTAATTAAAATATAAATAAATAATATTATTGTCTTAACAATTAAATTAAATAGAAAAAAAAATAAAAAATTCATGATTTTTAGTCGACAGGCGATTTAATCAAATTTTATTTTTATGGGTTTTTAAGTATGAAAAAATATTAAGGCTTTTTATTCGATATTTTTATTCGAAAATACTCCTCAGTACGACCAATCATAGGCGATGTAAGCCAATTTTTATTTTTTAGGCTTTTTAATCGAGAAAAAATACTTAGACTTTTTTATCATGAATTAAAAAATTTTTTTAAATTTAAAATTTGAACATTTAAACAAATAATAAAAAAATTTTTTGTCGTTCATTAAAACAAATAATTAAAAAAAGTTTTTTTTAATTCATTAAAACAAATAATTAAAAAAATTTGAAACCCCCCTCCCCCTGGAAAATTTTTTTAAGGGGTCTCGGATTTTTTTTCAAGCCAAATATCCACCGGGCATAGTCCTCATATATGTCAATACTAACAACATTTCTGATTGGTTAATCAGTATCTATCAAGGATATAAAAGCTCGTCACCACCTTATTAAAGATCATAAATTCACGTTGTGATTCAGAATGTCAGAGTGATGATGATAAGAAATTGTTAATGATGAAGAAATTATTAATAATGAAGATACTGAAATTATTAATAATGAAGAAACTCCAATTTTAATTGAGCCTAACGAATTTAAGACTTGTTTTGAAAATTATAGAAAATATTATGATAGAATATTGTGGTGATGAAGCATGTACATGTAATAATCAATAAATCTTTAAAAATGTAGTTTTTATTAATAATTCAGTAAATAACAAAGAATAATACATTTATTAAAATTTATGGTAAACTTTATTACAGATATACATGACCGATGCTCCAGTTAATAGTTTTAATAAAAATTTACAATGTGAAATATAAATATCTAAACGTTTGACTTCTGCCGCAACTTTAATAATTGTTACCCATCCACCGTTTGGTTCTACCCATGGATCAATTTTTATTTCTATTACCTAAATTATGATAAAAATAAAATAGTAATATACCTCTATAGACCATTGGAAATAATTTTCATAGTCGGATCCGGATTTTAATATCATGTGTTTCATATACATTAATCTTACTATTATTCGCATCCATTTATTATTTTTATCAAATATATAATTAAATATCGATTGGAATGATTTTTTCCTTCTCTCCAATGTTGGAAAATTGAGAATAGGCTCAATTGGGATGTCTTCTACTATTTTTTCGGTACGGTTTACCATGCATTTTATGTTTTTAACGATATCATTTTCATCTCCATTATTAGCAACCAGCTCATTCAACAAAGTTATAAATAATTTAGTTTCTGGCATTTTAGAAAAATATTTGGAAGTGTAAGCTTATTTATACTATATTCGACTAATCAGAATCATGCATGGACATTGTATTTAAGTAGCAATGTATTTATTTAGGAAAATATGTAAAAATATATAATGGGAATGACAATGATGATTTGTTGGCACTGTTAACCAGTTGCATTTGCTGTTGAACTTCTTTCATTTTTTATACTATATTGAACATGATTTATCATTTTTTCATTAATTTTATAATTTTCATTCAATTCAAATATTCATTTTCTTAATTCATTTTTGATAATACCTATGGTCCGATTTAGATATAGAATATCATCATATATTGCGTTCCGCGCTCTTTTTAAAGTTTCATATGCGCGTTCAAATCGGACTTCAAAATTACTCATTCTTTCAGATAATCTTTTGACTGGAGTTTTCGAATATCTAGGCCTATCTATCATATACAAAATATGCATCAACACGGCTGTATCAAGACATACCCATCTTTTTGAATTTTTACCTTGATGATGACCTTGAAAAAGTTATTATGACTCATCGAATGACCTTGAATGAGTCATCGTCTTTGTTTAAATGAACTTGGATGAATCATGGTCTTTGTCTCAGGAAAAAAATTGTACTTTTGGACTAAAATTTTTTTTTACATAGGGGAGGGGGTATGTGGTCTAGCGATAACATGGTCTAGCGGTGACATAACCATCTACTGAAAACAGGATTCTTTTCCACAGGATTTCAGTGACTATAATTAGACATCACTAGTAACTTATAAATGAGGTTACCAAAAATGACAGCATCTTCTTTTCTCTACAACTGGCGTAGTTGGCGGAAAACCAAGCAGAGATTTTGACGCGCGTTTCAAACTGATGATTAAAGTCTAGGGCGTATTTTGGCTACGTGAGAATATTCTAAAAACAAATTAAGAACGGTAGCTTCTAACATTATTTGGAATGGAAAAAATCAATTATTTCATTTATTCGGAAAACCCAGAGACCTCTCGAAATGCCATAAAGAATGTTGTAGGTAATGAATACAAATCTACCAATCTGTTGTCAGTTAAATTGGAAAAATGAGTAGTTGTTGATAATAACTAGAAAAGACTAGTGGTGAATCTAGCTTCTTGACTATCGTTGATTGTGTGCCGAACAGATTCGTCATTAGGAGGAAGATAGCATTCGAAGACTCACAAATAATTTTCAAAAATTTGGAAGAAGTTTGTAGAAAAAATTCCCAGCTCATAAGCTACTTATGAACAATGAACCAAGTTTTCATTCTACATCTCTTAACGATTTATGTTGTATATAGAATGTAAAGCTGACCTACATGTATACTTACTACTAATCTGAAAACGGATGCAACCACGGATCGAACGACTTTTTAATGAATTTTTGGAAGCCCATATATTTTTGCAGGCTATAACCCGATTTGACGAATAGATCTACCCAAACAGTAGTGGGATGTGTCACATCCAGCACAGTACCCCCTCCCCCCCCGCTGAGAGAAAATTTTTCTAAGTCCAAAAGTACAAAAAATTTTTAAGACAAAGACAATGACTCATTCAAGGTCATTGAAACAAAGACCATGACTCATTCAAGGTCATTGAAACAAAGACCATGACTCACTCAAGGTCATTGGATGACTCATCATATTTTTCAAGGTCATTTAAACAAAGACCATGACTCATTCAAGGTCATTGGATGACTCATCATATTTTTTCAAGGTCATTTAAACAAAGACCATGACTCATTCAAGGTAATTGGATGACTCGTCATATTTTTTCAAGGTCATTTAAACAAAGACCATGACTCATTCAAGGTCATTGGATGACTCATCAAAAAATTCAAGGTCATTTAAACAAAGACCATGACTCATTCAAGGTCATTGGATGACTCATCAAAAATTTTCAAGGTCATTCAAAATTTCACAAGGTCATATTATTTTTAAACATTTTTAAATTTAAATTTACTACTTATAAAAATAAGTAGTATATATTTTGTAAATTTATTTTATTATTATTACTATTATTATTATTATATATTGAAAACCGAGACAAATACAACAAATTTATTATAAAGAGACAATTCTACTATAGTAGTATTGTCTAAGAGCTTTATTCAAAGCCCATTCCACATACTTCCGATATCGGGCGGCGCAGCAATGACATCCATCACCACAAGGGTATTCGGGTTCCATATCTTTTGACAAATTGTTTTGTTCGATATCCCATAGGAACTCATCTATTACAGTAAATATCCATATTGATGTATGATTGAATATCAAATCTGGAATTATTGATGCAGGCTTATCCATGATTCCATGTATTTCTGGATAATAGAATTCCAGACGTTCTTTAATAACTTTAAAATAATCATCTAAAAGCAAGTAATAATAATAATATTAATAATAAATTACCGTAATGTTTAATTTCATTCATAGCTTGAACTGCGCTCGGTACAACCATTTTAATGATAAAAAATGAAATAACAATTACTTTTATACTAATTTAGAGACACACACACACATCTTTAGCTATAAACAATAAATATTAATTTATATAGATTTAAAAATGATTAAAGAAATTTTATTATTATTATTAGTTTTTAATATGGCCAACTCAATTGTTGTAACCGTTCAAGGTAAAAATTCAACAAGATGTGTATGTCCAGATACCGCTGTATTGATGGATATTTTGTATATGATAGATAGGCCTAGATATTTGAAAACTCCAGTCAAAAGATTATCTGAAAGAATGAGTAATTTAGAATTCCGATTTGAACATACATATGAGACTTTAAAAAGAGCTAAAAACGAATTATATGATGATATTATAAATTTAAATAAGACCATTGGTACTATCAAAAATGAATTAAGAAAATCAATATTAGAATTGAAAGAAAATCATAAACTTAATGAAAAAATGATGAATCAAGTTCAATATAGTATAAAATTTTATTCTAATAAAACAACTGATCAGTTCAATCGTATAATGAAATTACAACAACACCCAGTTAACAGTGGCGGCAACAGCTTGAAAGAAGTTAATAGTGCCAACAAATCATCATTGCCATTTCCATTATATATTTTTACATATTTTCTTAGTATTACATGATTCTGATTGGTCGAATATAGTATAAATAAGCTTACACTTTCATATATTTTTATAAAATGCCAGAAACTAAATTTTTTATAACTTTGTTGAATGAGCTGGTCTCTAATAATAGAGAAGAAGATGAAATCATTAAAACATGAAATTTATGGTAAACCGTACCGAGAAAATCGTTGAAGACATCCCATTCGATTATGAAAAAATTCTCAATTTGCCACCATTGGAGAGAAAGAAGGCATTCCAATCAATATTTAGTTACATGTTCGATGAAAATAATAAATGGATGCGAATAATAGTAGGATTAATGTACATGAAACACATGATATTAAAATCTGGATCCGACTATGAAAATTATTTCCAATGGTCTATAGAGGTATATTACTTTATATTGTTATTAATTTATTATTATTTAGGTGATAGAAACAAAAATTGATCCGTGGGTAGAATCAAACGGTGGATGGACAGCTATTATTCAAGTTGCCGCAGAAGCCAAACGCTCTGATATTTATATCGAGAATTGCAAATTTTTATTAAAACTATTCACTGGAGTATCTGTTTTATATTTATGTAATAAGGTTTATCATAGATTTTAATAAATATTTCTTTATTATTTTTATTAATAAAAACTATATTTTAAGGATTTATTGATTATTACATGTACATTCTTCATCACCACAAGATTCTATCATAATATTTTCTATAACATGATTAATACAATTCTTAAATTCGGTAGGCTCATCTTTTTCGGTAGCTTCTTCAACATTAATAATTTCTTCAGAATCATTAATAATTTCAGTATCTCCATCATTAACAATTTCATCACTCTGACATCCAGAATCACTCTGACATTCAGATTCGCAATCCGATTCTTTACTCAATGCTTCAACTAGAGTCAACATATCTCTAATTTTTACACCGGTTATTTCTTCAAGTTTATCAAACAAAAAGTTTATTAAATATTCTAAACCAAAATTAATTAATTATTTATATTTTATATTTTACCTTTTTCAGACATCATTTTAACACTATTTTAAAACTACTTATAATTTTGTTTATAGAATAACAAAGAAACATTAATACATTTATTAAACACTATACATTAAAATAACTGTGAAAGTCTAGCAGTAACAATTTTCCAGATTGGAGAAAGCACATCGTTTTGATCTGCTTTATATCCTTGGATTGTTATTGTTATATACCAGTTTTCCTGTTCTTTGAATCCAATTTCTGTAAATGCATCATAATATCTGGTATATTGACTCGTGAAGAAAGCATTTTCATTGCATTTTAAATTGGAATTGATCTTTTTGAACGTATTATCAATATCCTTGATATCTAACATTGAGAGAGTACCAGCAAGAGATTGAAATTGAGTCTTATTGAGTTTGACCGGATTTGCCAATTGCATATTAATAGGCTCCTTTAAAAAATACATTTTATAATTGTGGAACATCTGAACTGGTTGGACGCTTATTTTCTTGGTCATGTTTTATTTATGATCTCTATAAGGTGGTGACGCACTTTTATACCTTTGACAGATACTGATTAACCAATCAGAATCATGCATGATAAGTGCATGATAATTGCATGTTAAGTGCGTGACTGTATGTAAATTAACTAGTTGAGTTTTATGATTTTACACATATCATCTATATAAAATGTAATATTATTATTATTATTACTATTATTATTATTATTATTATTAATATTATTACTATTATTATTACTATTATTATTATTATTATTTTTATTATTAATATTATTACTATTATTATTACTATTATTATTACTATACTAATAAAAATTACTATTATTACTATTATTATTATTACCAAAACTAACAAAAATAAAACTATTACTATTATTATTATTAATATTATTACCAAAACAATAACAATAAAACTATTATTACCAACACTAACAAAACAAAACAAAAAATAAAATTCAATACATTTATTTTCGAAAAAGTTGGTATTTCGAAGAATTTCTAACTGATTTTGCCAGGCACCATTCCACATAGCGCTGGTATCGAAAATCGCAGCAGCTACAACCCAGAATACAAGGGTATTCGGGTTCCATCTCCTTTGGTCTTCTGTCAAGCTTAATATCCCATAGAGCTTGATCAATTATGTTAAAAATCCATATGTTGGTGGTTGTATAGACCAAATCTGGAATTACTGATTCAGGCTGGTCTTTGACTATTGCTCTGAGTTGAGGATAGAAGAAGAATAACCTTTCCAGTAATACGGCCTGATATTTATCTGGAAACAAAGATATTAATATTAATAAATAATAAATAATAAATTTACCATAATTTTCGATCTCTTTTTTGCTTAATTTTGTGCTTGAAGTATTTTCCATTTTAAAAATGAAATAAAATGAATAAGCAAGTTGTTTTAATCAATCATTAGCCAATCAGATATCGACCAATCCGGTGATTTCATTTTGTATATCACAAACAATATTTTTGTACTCTAGATTTCGCACCCCTAATATAACTATTTTGCCACTAGCAAACACGTTAACACACATTGGGTTGTATTTTAAAAGCCTCAGTGCAGGAAATAATTCTGGTTCGAACATACAAAGACATTTTGTTGACATGTTGTATAGATTGATAGATTGTCCTATATCCATGGTAACTGTAATTGACTGTATTTTAAGATCCTTTATTCTATATTGTAATTTATTGACATCTAAAGGTTTCTTACATCCCATGATTCTGCATTTGCCTGATTTGAAAAATATTATAGGGTATTTTCCACTCCTATCTACAATTTGCTGGGGTTTAAGATTTGGAAACGTCATTTTTGATACATCCAATGTTCCTTTATAATTTATATTTGATAACATAATTAAACAATAAAGAAATATTAAGCTATATATATGAGTTTTTAGGAAGAGTTCATTAAATCATATAATATAAACAAAAACCTATAATAATACAAATTAATAATGGAATTAAGAAATGATGCGGTATATCAAATCGTTGGCCCAAGTGGTAGTGGTAAAACTATGTTTGTGTGTAAATTACTGAAATCTAATTTATTTCAAACCAAATTCAACAAGATTTATTGGCATAAGGGTGCAGATGAAGAACATGGATTAACTCAAGATAATTTCTGTAAATTGAAAAACATGAAAATAGTAAAGGGTTTCGATAAAAACTGGTCAAGTCGATTAAGGAAAGGTGATGTCATCATTATTGATGATTTGTATCAGGAAGCTAATAAAGAAAAGGATTTTAATAATTTATTCACAAAAATCAGTAGACACGTTGGTGTTACTGTGATCTTTATTACTCAAAATCTATTTCATCAGGGTGGCGCCCATCGAACAAGGAATTTAAATGTTCAATATTTAGTTATTTTCAAGAATCCAAGAGATGCAACAGTTATTGATTTTCTTGCTCGACAGGCATACCCTAATAATCGTAATTTTCTCATCAGTGCATTTCAAGATGCTACAAAATCACCACATGGATATATATTTCTTGATTTCACACAACAATGCAATGACGATTTACGGGTAAAAACCGATATTTTCAATAAAGAAGGTGCCATGGTATATAAACAAAGTTGAAAACTTTAACATGTAAAATTGTTTATGAAATCCAGGCTTAAAAATATCCGAAAACTTAGACAGAGTATTAAAAAGACTATAAATAAAGTTCCACCAAAAACCAGTTATACACCATCTAAAAAGCTAATAACTGAGAATTACCCTGCAATGAATCTAATTTCGAAAAACATTATTAAAAAGAGTAAGAAAACAGATAAAATTGTAAAAAATCATAGGAGTTTCCCATATTTTAATGCATTGTTAAAGGCTTCGAGTATGAAAAGAATGTCTATTTTACAATCATTTCCAAATTTTGTTGTCGATGATTTACTCAAAATTCTATTAAAAGTAGTCAGAGGTAAAATTAAAATCAGTAATTCTAAAAAACTAGTACTGAATAAACATCGTAAGCCTTTGTTATCACTAGTAAATAATAAAAATCGTAAGCAAATGAGAAAAATCATATATAAACAACAAGGTGGTTTTATTGGAGCAATGTTACCATTAGCATTATCATTATTATCACAATAAACGATGGGGCAATCATTACCTAATGTTAAATTAAAATTTAAATCATCTTGTTGTAATGGAGAAGATTTGGACGAACCCAGAAGACGAGGCAGGTTTCGGTGGAGTGGCAAAGTTAAAGAAAAGAGTCCCAAAGTCGAAAAAGGAAACGCAAAAGTGGTTGTCAGATCAGCTTGCGTACAGTTCAAACAAACCGATGCGGAAAAGATTTCCAACGAGAGCTTATAAGACATTCGGTATTAATGATTTATGGCAAATGGATTTGATGGAGATGATACCGTATTCGAAAATTAACAATGGTTATAAATATATTTTAACGTGTATCGATGTTTTCAGTCGTTTTGCCCGCGGTCTACCAACAAAGACAAAATCTGCCGAGGAAATATCTAAAGCAATTAACTCAATGTTTAAAAATGGGCATCCAGATAATTTGCAAACCGATTTAGGTATTATTATGATTATTATTATTATTATTATTATTATTATTATTATTATTATTATTAATATTATTTTTATTATTATTATATTTATTATTATAGGCAAGGAGTTTTACAATAGTAAAGTTAAGCAAATCCTGGATCGTCTCAAAATAAATCATTATTCTGTACATTCTCAATACAAAGCCGCACATGTTGAAAGATTTAACCGGACATTGAGGGATAGATTGAAGAAATATTTCGTGCATCAAGGTAATAAAATATGGATAAATGTATTACCGAAAATACTTGTTAGTTATAATAATTCATCACATCGAGGTCTGAATGGTTTGAGACCCGTAGATATCAGCTCGAAAACATTAGCTAAATCAGTACGATCTAAAACAGTTGCTATTACAAAACCAAAATATAAAGTTGGTGATCACGTTAGAATTAGTAAAATATCTGCTTCACCTTTCATCAAAAATTTCGATAGTAATTGGAGTGATGAGGTATTTCAAATTACTAAAATTAATACTAAACAGAGTCCTGTAATGTATGTTATTAAAGATAGTGATAACAATTTAATACAAGGGAAATTCTATGAACAGGAATTACAAGTTATTTCCAAACCTACAGTGTTCAGAATTCAGAAAATATTGAAAACTAAAATGGTGGGTAAGGATAAACAATACTATGTCAAATGGCATGGATATCAAAAACCCTCATGGATATCATCAAAAGACCTAGTAAAATGAGTTTCTATACAATTTTACCGAGTAATAGTTGCCCACTAATCCATCCGGAAAATCAAGCAAGTAAATTTATGGTTGATCTTCAAAATCCCATTTATTTACATGGAAATTGGGAAGTTGCTTTGCAAGACTTTACATTTGTGTACAATACATTCCCATTTTATAGTCATTGTAAAATCGGTTACAAGAAACGTGTACCCAAACCTGTAGTGGTATTTTCTCAATCAATAATTTTGAACGATATTGTCATATTCCGAATCAGATTTTAGATGAAAATTGTGGCATGTTTTTCAAAGATGGATTGAATGTTAGTTGTGATTATAGTCCATTTACAATAAAGTTTGAAAGTATTGAGGATGCCAAGCGAATGGGTTGTGATAAGCTTAACATTGTTGTTCCTGGTACTGAATACCTAATACGTTTCAAAACATTTGATGAAAAAAGTGTAAC
Organism: Schmidtea mediterranea; assembly: GCA_022537955.1. NCBI lineage: Eukaryota > Metazoa > Platyhelminthes > Tricladida > Dugesiidae > Schmidtea > Schmidtea mediterranea. The sequence continues at coordinate 238,242,694 of CM039680.1, read as the reverse complement.
AATCGAAAACATCAAAATATCACTATCATATATTAATGAAGTTGAAGAGACATTTACATTTACTAATGATTTATATATTGAAACACTTGAAGAATTACATAAATATATTTCATTCAATTGTTTACATATATTTAAAACTATTGAATTTGTTAAAGATGGATTATGTAAATTCAGTCTGAATAATAACATTTGTGAAATTACATTTGATAAAAATTTGGCTAATACATTGGGATTAGATAAGCAAACATATAGGACAAGTGCTTTTGGTGTACGCAAACCAAAAATAATAAAACTTCATAGGCAAATGTTCATATATACTAACATCATCGATCCTATAATTGTTGGTGATTCTTTGGTTCCTCTTTTGAAATCTGTTTGGGTTGATAAACATGATCAAGATGAAGTTGTCAATATAAATATCGATAATCCCATGTACTTACCGGTATCAACATCATGTATAAACAATATAGAAATAAATATTCGTGATGATAGCGGTAAATTTATTGAATTTAGTAAAGATACAAAAACTCATTTGACATTACATTTTCGTAAATTAGATGGCCAATAACGATATTATTAGTATGTATAGTGGTAGCCAAAGTGGTGGCGAATTACCATATTTTATTGGTAAACAGTATGGATCAGGTTGGTTGAGAACAATTGGTAGATTTGCACTTCCTATTCTTAAACGCCTTGGTAGTTTTGGTATGAAAACTGCTAAAGATGTGATAATGAATGAGCAGAAAATATTGCCATCTCTGAAATCAAATGCATTATCCGAGTTAGGGAAAGTTCTACCTAGTGTTGCAGGTATGTTTCAAAAACAAGAACCTGCACCAACACCGATTCCAAAACGTAAAAGACATCATAAACATATAAACAAACGAATGAAAGGACATGGAACTATATTTCAAAAATGATTTGTGGTAAATCTGAATTGTGCTTATTTGATAGACCGTCTCCCCAAGCAGTAATTGAAATGGGGGCCTTTGAAGAGGTATTCCCGATGAATTCTATTATGGATAGTAGAACCGATATTGAATTTTATATTAATGGTTCCCAAACTGAATATTTAGATTTGAATGATACATTGTTAACTGTTCAGATCAAAGTTGTAGATAAAGATAGAAAACCGTTGGGTGAACCTAGTGATGTAATACCAAACAATTTCTTGTTTCATACACTTTTTAAAGATGCAGTTCTCGGATTTAATAATATCAAGATTGAGGGTGGAAACAGTACATATATTCACAAAGCTCTAATAGAAACTATTATAAATTACAATAGTGATACTAAAAATACATGTTTAACTCCTATGGGTTATGGTAGTGATGATGATAGGAAAAAGTGGATTAAAGGATCGAAATTATTTACCATGTGCTCATCATTACAACTCGATTTTATGGATCAACCGAAATATTTACTCCCAGGTGTTAATGTACACATTAGATTGAAAAGATCTGATTCGGCATTATCACTAACAAGTGCCACCACAACACCAATTCTTCAATTAGTTGATGCAAAATTATTGGTAAGAAGAGTTCGTGTTGAGCCTTCTGTATTAGCCGGTCATCAATTGGGGCTTAATTCTAAGCATGCAATATATCCATTGAAAACAAAGGAAATTGTTCAATTTGCTATTGCTAAGGGTTCAGCTTCTTTCTATAAGGAACAAATATTTGGAGATAGAAGAATGCCCAACTTTATATTGGTAACATTTCAAAGTGAATCTCAATATAATGGATCATACTTAACATCGAGCTCAATTTTCAAAAACTTTGGTGTAACATCGCTAACTTTATCGAAAAATAGTGATTATAGAGAAACATATACTCAAGATTTCGAAAATGATAATTATTGTGCTACATATATGCAGAGTATAGTTAGAAATATGGGTTATTTGGATAAAAACCTTAATTGTGGTATAACTCTTGAAGATTTTAAAAGCAAATATCCATTCTTCACATTTGTTTTGGCACCCGATTTCGATTTAAATCAGAGTCAATTACCTCAAAATGGAAATTTACGATTAGATATAAAGTTTGCTAAAGCTACAATTGAACCGGTACATGTTGTAATATATGGAGTGTTTGAAAATGAGGTTCAAATAACTGCAAACAGAACAGTGTTGGTTTGAACGAACATTATTGGTTTAAAAATGTTGGTATAAATGTATAGATAATTTATGATAGTTTGTCATGGAGTAAGTTTTTAAATGTATTATTAATATTATTGATGTAGTTCTGTTCAGGTCTATCGAATTGGAAAACAAATACTAGGACATGAATTTTTAGGGGTTTTTCCTCTTGATAAAATTCCATATTTACGTAATAATCAAGCCATAATCGTCAATACTCAATCATCTCATCTCGGTGGAGAACATTGGTTAGCAATATATATGAAACCTAGCAAGATATTTGTATTTGATCCTATGGGTTTCTATTATCCGGCTTTAATGGTTTCGAAACTGCAAACAATGGGTAAACCTATTGTCTATAATAAAACTATGTATCAAAAACCATGGACCTTAACATGTGGTCAACATTGTTTAGCTTGGTTATTATCCAAGAGATTTGATGATTAATAAATGTATTAATGTTTATTGTTATGTTTTAACTATTAATATTTTTATTTATTATTACTTTTTATAAATATTATTATTTTTATTATTATTATTATTATTAATATTATTATTATTATTAATGTTTTTATATTATTATTATTAATATTATTTTTATTATTATTATTATAAATATTATTATGTGTTTAATTAAAGCTAATGCATCATCACAAAGACAGTGCAAGATAAGTGCGTGATCACAAAGACAGTGCATGATAAGTGCGTGATCATCACATGATAAGTGCATGCATACACAAAATTGAATAAAGAAAACACATGCAAACAAAAGTATGTATGTGATTTTACAAAGAACGCATGCAGTCACAGTGTAGACTGCATGTGTTTTACAAAGAAAACATGTCTAAAAATCTCTCACCTATATGTGTGTATTGCTTAAATGTGATTGGCTAAATCCTGAAAATATTATTCTCTTTATAAACATTGACAAATGTAGAATTTGTCACAATTATTTCAAAATTTTACTCGCGGGATTTCAAAAATTTTAAAATGGAGAACTCAAGAATTTTACGCCAATTGTTGGTCGATGAAAATGGTAAGGATTTTTAATTTATTTTTAATTTTATTATTATATTTTTCTAGATTGGTATACTTTAACAGAAATACAAGATCAGTTAGATCGTGAAAATGATGTTATAATTATCGAAGATGATGGTAAATTTTAATTTTATATATGTTTTATTTATAAATTATTTTAGAAGTTATTTTAATCGAAGATACAATTGTTATCAGCGATAGCGAAGAGGATATTATCGAAGATGGTAAATTTTAATTTAATTTTATTATATATTTAAAAACATTTTAGTTGATTTGGATGCAGATGATCATCATAATGCCACCGTTTTTGGAGATGCCCCCATTTCTGGGGATGACAATAATTATGCCACCGTTTTTGGAGATGCCCCCATTTCTGGGGATGACAATAATTATGCCACCGTTTTTGGAGATGCCCTCGTTACTGGGGAAGATATGGAGGACCTCTCTTCTATAGAGGATGATGATTCGTCGGAATCAGGAGATAAATGTTAGTTTTTTATTTATTTTTATTTATCGAAATTAAGTTAATGATATTTGAAGTATTATTAAAATATTACATCAAATATCAATAATTTATAATAATTTATAATAAATTTATAATAAGGATCTATTTATTTCAAAAGTTTTATGATAAATATATTTTTATTTATCGAAATTAAGTTAATGATATTTGAAGTATTATTAAAATATTACATCAAATATCAATAATTTATAATAATTTATAATAAATTTATAATAAGGATCTATTTATTTCAAAAGTTTTATGATAAATATATTTTGAAATTGATGAAATTTAAAGTATTATTTTAATAATACTTCAAATATCATTAATTTATAATATATTTTAAAAAAGTATTATTACTGAAACATATATTAACATAATAAATTATAAACAAATATAGTTGAACAAATAGTTTTTGAATTATATAGGCATTTTTATTATAGATCTTACGTAATTGAATTATATATGAATTATATAGGAATTATTTTAATAGATATTTTATTTAATAGTTTGCAGTTAGCATGCAAATATTATTGTATTTAAGGTTTTATTTATTAGAATTATTTAATAGTTTGCAGTGAGCATGCAAATATTATTGTATTTAAGGTTTTATTTATTAGAATTATTAAATAGTTTGCAGTGAGCATGCAAATATTATTATATTTAAGGTTTTATTTGTTAGAATTATTAGATATTTTATATCATAGTTACTTTATATAGGTTTTTAATTTAATATTTTTATTAGGCACTTTTTATCCAAGATATTGCATCTCATCATTGCAACATAATGAAAGTTGCCATGAAGAAATGAAAAAATATTACCGCCATAGATTTAATGGCATCAACTTTTTTATCTGCGCCATATGCAAAACATCCCAGAACATTAAATATAAAGAATTTTATAGGGAACATGGGGTTCATTTAAATTCTTTCAAGTCGAGTAAAATAAATATGTTTAAGAAAATTAATAAAAATAACGTCGATGTTTTGAATATACTACAAAATAAAAAAACATCAAATAAAAAGAATAAAAGACCTGCTGCACCTATTAAAATTAATATCCCAAATAAAATAATTAAAAAAGAAGTCATCGAAATCAGTGATGATGATGACTCTAATATTATAAATAATGAAAATATTATAAATAATATACCTATTATAAATAATGAAAATACTATAAATAATGAAAATATTATAAATAATATACCTATTATAATTAATGAAAATACTATAAATAATGAAAATATTATAAATAATATACCTATTATAATTAATGAAAATACTATAAATAATGAAAATATTATAAATAATATACCTATTATAATTAATGAAAATACTATAAATAATGAAAATATTATAAATAATATACCTATTATAAATAATGAAAATATTATACAATTCGGAGGTTCTGTATTAGAGAATGAGCCGAACATTTCAGTAAATTTAAATGGCGCTATCAAAACTTTACGTTTTGATATATCTAACGCGCCACTAATTACAGTAACTTTAACTGAGCGAATCAGTAATAAATTAATTTTTGAGATAAATAAAATGGGGAGCGTTAAAATTCAATTCGCGATATTAATTAAATTTGAAAAAGATGGGGAGATCCGTGACAATTATTTTTCAAATAATGCGGAGACATTTTCAGATAACTTTTTAAGTGAAGGGGTTAATAAGCTTAATGAAAAAATAGAACAATTCACCCATTTAGGCAGTGGATGGCGTGTTATTAATATTATGAAAATTCACTTTATTTTAACAAAATATGCTCCTATTAATCGTTTGTCTGGACATAAATATATTAAAACCCCTTCTGCATTGAAAAATAAAGGAGCCATAGTAAATATAAAAAACAATGACGACAAGTGCTTCCTTTACTCTATTCTTTATTTATTAAAGAAAGATATAATTGGTGAAAACCCCCAAAGAGTCTCTAAATATACCGAGTTTTTAGACGAATTAGAGTACGATGAGATCACGGATTGTCCCATGAAATTAATAAACATCCCAAAGTTCGAAAAGAAAAATTCGACTTTAAAATTAGCAATAAATGTGTTTTCGTACACACCAACTGTTATAATTGATGAGGTTCCAGATAATTATGTCTTTCACCATCCTCATTTAAGTTTGATCCATAGAAGCAAAGTCACTGACGGAAACCCTATTTATTTATTACTACTTGAAAATAATGATAGATATCATTATACCGCTGTGACCAATATCAACTGGTTAATGAATTGCCATCAAAACCCTTACTGTAACATTCAAATTAGATGTCGTTGGTGTCCACATTGCCTTAATGGGTTTAGATTAGATAATGCATTCAATACACATGTTGCATTATGCGCCAAAAATCAGACTGGCACAACCCTATACACGCTCCCCGAAAATAAAAATTTAGAATTCCTAAATTATTCTAAACATATCACCCCACCTTTTGTGATTTATGCCGATTTTGAATCGGTTTTACCTCCTGATGATAGACATCATCAAATTCATATGCCTATTGCAGCAGGCCTTTTATTAATTAATAATTATACTAACACAAAATCATATTATTACTTTTACGGACTTGATTGCATTCCTGATTTTCTTAAGAAAATTGAGGAAATTGCAACTGAAATTGTTATTCCGTACTATGATTCGGAAGGTGATAAATTGATAGGGCCTATGTCTTTCAGTGAGGTTCGACAGTTTAAATCTTGTCGAACCTGTTATTTATGTAAAAAACCGATTGTAAATCCGGTTAGAGATCATTGCCATTTTACTGGTAATTATCTAGGGGCAGCTTGCCGAAAATGTAATATAGCTCGTAGGATTTATCGGTTACTACCAATAGTCTTTCATAATTTAAGAGGGTATGACCTTCACCATATTTTAAAATATGGTCTCGATCGCTTTCCTTCATGGAATTTAGATATCATACCGACCTCTACAGAAAAATTTATTTCATTAATTGTTCACATTAACAAATTGGCTGTTCGCTTTATCGACAGTATGCAATTTGTTAATTGTTCGTTAGCTAAGGCTGTGAAAACGCTAACTTCTCTTCCATTGACTTCGTCTGTCTTTCAAGGTTCTATAGTCGACTGCAAAGGTATTTTTCCATATAATTTTGCTGTTTCGGAGGAAGTTCTTGAGACTACTTATGAGTTGCCTCCAATTTGGGAGGGCGTAAGTGAAGATGAGTACGATAGGGCACAACTAATCTGGACGCAGCAAAACTGTAGGACTTTGCGTGATTATATGTTAATTTACCTTAAACTTGATGTATTCCTCCTTGCGGACTATTTTCAACAATTCCGTGCCAAGGCTATTGTTTACAATGGTCTTGAACCTCTAAACTTTTATGGCATTCCGGGTATGTCATGGGCTTCAGCGCTTATGACATTAACGGAACCCATTGAACTTTTACAGGACATGGAAATGTTCAATTTTTACGAAGGTGGAATACGGGGTGGGTTAACATTTGTTAACAAACATTACATTGCTGCTTCGGAGGATACAGAATTATTGTACATAGATATAAATAATCTGTATGGTTGGGCTCTCAGCCAAAGTCTTCCTTACGCTGATTTTACTTGGGTGTATGATGGTTTGGATGAGGTTTTGAATGAATGTGCGAATGTTGTGGATATTGAAATCCTTCCATATGGATATACTATGGAAGTTGATATCGAGATTCCAGATAATTTACATGATTTTCTAAATGACTTTCCGATTGGACCGGAAAAGATGTGCCCACCAAATTCAAAAGTCGAGAAGTTAATGCTAACGCATTATCCTAAGAAGAACTATGTTCTTCATTGGAGGCTTCTCAGGCTTTATCTTTCTCTCGGGGCTAAGGTTACATACATACATAGAGCTATTAAATACAAGCAAGCTCCTATTTTTAAACATTATATCGATAAAAACACTAACTTGCGTGCAAATGCAGTTAGTGAATTATATAGAGATTTATTTAAATTGTATAACAACAGTCTGTATGGTAAATCTGTTGAGAACCTTAAAAAGAGGATGAATTTGCGATTATGTAATTCAGCTGAAAAGTTAATTACATATTCGTCAAAACCGGCATTTAGAAAAACAATAGAGATTACTGATGATCTTTTTGCCGCTCATCTTAATAAGGACTCAATATGTTTGGATAGACCTAGTTATATCGGTCAATCAGTTCTAGATTTATCCAAACTACGGATGTACCAGTTACAGTATGTTGAGTTACAAAAATATCGTGATATTTATAATTGTGATATCAATCTAGTAGCGGGTGATACAGATAGCTTCTTTTTGGAGATAAAAAATTTAAAATTAGAAATTTTATTAAAAGCTATGATTTCGGATGATCTGTTAGATACATCAAATTATGATCCTTCTCATCCTTTATATTCTAGACGACTTGACTCGGTTATTGGCAAGTTCAAGGATGAGAGTAAAGGGTTAGGATATAGCGAGTGGGTTTTCTTGCGCCCTAAATGTTATAGCTTGCTAGGAAATAAATCAACAATGCGAGCTAAGGGTGTAAAATTACCGGGTACCGACATTAAACACCAATCATATTTGAATTGTTATAATAACAATAGTATTATGTCGGTACCTCAAACTAGGATAGGGACCCGAAATCATCAGCTGTTCACTTTTAAAAATTCTAAAATAACATTAAATAATCATGACGACAAGAGAGCTTGGGTAGGGAAAAACTCGAGTTTTGCATATGGTCATTATAGAGGGGTTGATGTCCTTGATGTTGGTGGTAATATAATCATGCCTGAAACCGATCCAACAGTTCGCAATCAGCAATTTGATGAGATATTTGAGAATGTTATTGATATTTATTAACAAATTTGTATATAAAAATAAAAATTGTGAAAATTTCTCTTTGGTATTTTCATTTGTTATAATTTATTATTATTATTTTTATTAGCAATATTTTCATAATCAAATGCCAAGCGTGAAGAAACGTGAAATAAAACTTGATATTTGTTTAATTGTATTATTAATAATTGATTTACATTTTATGAAGTTGTTGTTTTTTATATATAGTTGTTTTTATATAGATGTTTTTTATATAGTTGTTTTATGTATTTGTTTTATTATATATATATATGTATTATTAATAAAAAGTAATAAAAATAATGATAATAATATTTATAATAATAAATAAAAATAATAATAAAAAGAATAATAAATAAAACTTGTAATAAAACATGTAATAAAAATTAAAATATGTAATAATAATAATAATAAATATAATAATAATAAAAATAATAATATTAATAATAAATAAAGCTTGTAATAAAAAAAAAAAAATTAAAACATGTAATAATAATAAAAATTATAATCTTAATAAATAAAACTTGTAATAAAAATTAAGATATGTAATAATCAATAATAATAAATATAATAATAATAAAAATAATAATATTAATAATAATAATAATAAAAATAATAATAAAAATAAAAAGAATAATATTAATAATAAATAAAGCTTGTAATAAAAAAAAATTAAAACATGTAATAATAATAATAAAAATTATAATCTTAATAAATAAAACTTGTAATAAAAATTAAAATATGTAATAATAATAATAAAAATTATAATCTTAATAAATAAAACTTGTAATAATAATAAAAATATTAATAATAATAAAAATAATAATAATAATAATAAAAATAATAATAATAATAATAATAAAAATAATAATAAAATAAAAAAGAATAATATTAATAATAATAATAAAAATAATAATAAAAATAAAAAGAATAATATTAATAATAAATAAAGCTTGTAATAAAAAAAAATTAAAACATGTAATAATAATAATAAAAATTATAATCTTAATAAATAAAACTTGTAATAAAAATTAAAATATGTAATAATAATAATAAAAATTATAATCTTAATAAATAAAACTTGTAATAATAATAAAAATATTAATAATAATAATAATAATAATAATAAAAATAATAATAAAAATAAAAATAAAAATATTAATAATATTAATAATAATAATAATAATAAAATAATTGACTTGATTAAAACAAACAATTTAATTTAATAATAATAAAATAAATTTACAAAATATATACTACTTATTTTTATAAGTAGTAAATTTAAATTTAAAAATGTTTAAAAATAATATGACCTTGAGAAATTTTGAATGACCTTGAAAATTTTTGATGAGTCATCCAATGACCTTGACCTACTTTTGAATGACCTTGACCTACTTTTGAATGACCTTGAATGAGTCATGGTCTTTGTTTAAATGACCTTGAAAAGTATGATGAGTCATCCAATGACCTTGAATGAGTCATGGTCTTTGTTTAAATGACCTTGAAAAAATATGAGGAGTCATCCAATGACCTTGAATGAGTCATGGTCTTTGTTTCAATGACCTTGAATGAGTCATGGTCTTTGTTTCAATGACCTTGAATGAGTCATGGTCTTTGTTTCAATGACCTTGAATGAGTCATTGTCTTTGTCTTAAAAATTTTTTGTACTTTTGGACTTAGAAAAATTTTCTCTCAGCGGGGAGGGGGGGTACTGTGCTGGATGTGACATGTGCTGGATGTGACACATCCCACTACTCCAAACCTTTAACAATAGGTTTATTCTCAGTCAAATCATTCCACGTCTTTTTCAAGAACTATTCATCCTTAATGGGAGGAATACATAAGAACATTGTATTCACATAAGAAACAGAGAGAAAGTAACCGATCGCATTCTTAGATTTATTAATTTAGCCTAAAGATAAAAATTATAAGACAGAGATTTCTAGAAAACCAACTGATACTGGTCTTTATACTTCTACAGAAAATTTTATGAATTTAAGTATAAGAGGAATATGGTAAAAGAGTTGATTAATCGTTTATGATCTTTATCTTTGACTTTTGAAAATCCAGTAAAAAGTGTTGATAAATTGGTTAAGTTGTTGATAAAGAATGGTTATTCGAAATCATTTTTATTATTAATACAGAGACTGTTGACAAATGGATTAAAAATCCTAAGAATCGAATGTTGATGTAAATAATATCAATAGTGTATGTAATAATGATGAATCTAATGTTGTATTAGAGTTGTCATACTCGGAAAGTTTTACAAATTATAATAGGAAGATAAACCAGCAGTTGTGAAATTTATATTATAGTATTGTTTCTAATTTGTGTGCACTGTGTTCAAAAGTCAAAAATTCCGATTGTATTGTGTTCGAGTCTCGTTTATCAATTTACATATCATGGATGTAATGATACATACATTGGAGAGACTTACCGTCATCTCTGTACTCGAGTTATAGAGCCTTGTCGGTTGAAGACATTGACCACTATTAGTAAATATAATATGGTATGTCTGATTTTAAACTTTTATTAAAAAGCTTCAATAATTATTGGGAACGTGCTATATGTAAAGCATTGTCTATAAGTTAAGTGGATTCAAAGATTAATGTGTAAAATGATGAGTAGGAATATTTTAAATGTTTTTGATTTTTTTATGCAAAATTGGTATAAGTAAAATTGACGTTGTTTGTGTTTAAAATTTCCACTTTTTATATTATTTTTATAATAAATAATTTATTTTAAGTAAATTATAATATTGAATGTTTGAAGGATTTAAGTTAACATTTTTAACATTAATTTAGAATTTTTATTGTATTAAAATTATTTTGAGTGAAATATAAAAATTTTAAAACAAAAAATATAAATATTTTAAAAGTTATAATTTGTTTTAAATATATAAATTAGGTTCATATTATTTTGGTTGGTTTTTTACCTGATGATGACAGTGAATCCGCCGAGATATATCGTAAAAAGTGATTTTGAATGAAATTTTCTTTTAAATAATAATAAAATATTTAATAAAATAAATTTCAATAAAACATTGCCAGTGTTATTTGTAATTTTTTTTGATTATTTATATATTATGAAATACTAAGATAATATTTTCTAAATCTTAATTAAAAATAATACCTTAATAATACCTAATCTTGCTATATATCTTGATTACTAATGATATTAGATTGTAGATTGTCTCGTAAATAACTTTTGGTGCGGTAGGTAGAATATGTTGATTGTATCTATTTTCTATGTGTCAATAAGACAAACGAGGGTTTGCTTTCGCCAAGTAGAAATAAGTTTTGTTACGTTATATAAAAGTGTTATTCCTCGCCATTAAAATGGAGAGTTCAAAAGTACATATGCATTATGTGATTTTTTAAAAATTCAAACAATCGTTGAAAAAAATGCAGTTAGAATTCGGTTTGTTAAATTTCGATTCGGATACGTAACCTTAAAGTACAAATCGTGTGGATCCTTCCAACTTTGATGGCAATCATTTAAAGGTAACCCTTAAGTATATTCACTTTAACCAACACAAGAAATGCCAAAAAGATTAAACACATTACAATCAACTATTTGTGGACCCCTGAAAAAAAAGAAAATGTTCGGAGTATGTGTACCGCAATCTTAGTGAACGGAATAAAGCAAATTCCATATCATATTTTACAAGCTTACTCACACGAAAAACATTGAGCAGTTTTTAAACAGAATCAAAACAGGTGATGAAAAATGGGTCACCTTTGAGAATTAGCACAATGACATGAGAAGGAATAATCACCTCTACTTTATCTAAAAGCAAACATTTATGGAAAGAATATTTTATTGTACATGTGGTGGGGTTACAGAGGTATAATACATCATAAGTTGCTGAAATTCAATTTAAAATTTACTGCAGATAGATACAAACAACGGCTATAAGAAGTCAAGACTAAACCCCACCAAAACAATCACAAGAAGTCACTTTGTTACAAGACAAAGCAAGACCACATACTGCAATGATAATTAAAGAATAACAATCTTGAGCCCTGATGGTCCGTTTTATGAAATCAACTTTACTTCAGAGGCATTGCCTTAACAGATTACGACCTTTCTGTTCTAATTTGTTAAAATGCTTAGCATGAAAATCTCACCAAGATCAATTAAAATGTCTTATCTCACACTAAATAAAACAAAGTAACATAAGCTAGAAAAATAAATAATATACATTTAAACAAAATAAAAAAATGGAAGAACATACAAACATTTATTCAAAATAAAATATAATCGTTCATAAACAACACCATCTTAAATCGAAAATCCATCATGGCGGCAAAATAATAAAAAAAATAAGCTTAGATTATGATTGTAATAACAGTCGAAAGACCATAATTTTCCAAGAATTGAATAATTTTGGCTTAAATTATCAAACGAAAGAGTCATAATTAAATCTGCATGTCGGATATTGAAAAAATTATCGAAAAGCATTAAAAAATTAAAATATGAATTTCAATAAGTTTCTTAATAAAAATTAATTAATTAAATTAAATTAAAATTAAATACTAATATTAAAAATAGATACATAAAATTAAAAGAACGCTGTACAAATATTTTGAAGTAATTAAAATGCTTGATCAAATCTGAGAAATAAAGGCGGATCTCTGATAAAATCTTTAAAGATATATTGGGTATTTATATTTATATTGTATTTACAATTATCTATCCGACTCCGAGCGTGTCTTATTAATAACTATATTGACGAATTCTAAAGACGTAAAACTTTATTGATTATCACAATTGATTACAACGATGATATATAAATTTCAACACACTTCAAATGCTTTGGTGCTTATTACAACCTTTCAGGAGGAATAGCACAATAACAATACTCTGATCACACGACCACTTGACTACTGCTGGTGACGAGTAATCTACCACAGTTCATTTGGTTGCTTTTTTGGATTGATTTTGGTTCTTAAACTACTTCCGATTATTATATCAATTTCTACCAATTAATAATTTCAGAAATCAGATTCATTATAATTTTTTTTCGATTCTTTTTGCTTCTTCATTATACTAGCTTGTGTCTAGCTTTTGTACTTTTCCATCTAATGGGATTACTAATAATGTATTCATTATAAAACCAGTTCCATTGGAAATTCTGCATTCTCTGACATTTGTCAAGATAAACATATTTTTTGATGATGCCATTTCTCTGTTTCCCAATGTCCTTTATTTCTCTATTTGGAATAGATAACAAAATTATTTTAACTTTGTTTTTGTTTTTTGTTTTTCTTCTTTTGAACTTGAACTAGTTAATCATAAAAGACCTTATTTCAATTGTTTGCCTTTATTGATTTTCTTCCATTTCCTCATTTTTCGATATCTCTTTTCCACTCTTATTTTGCTGAGTCCCAGAACAACAACTCATTCATTTATCATCATTACCCCAAATCATTTTACGCATTTAATAATTTTTTTTATTTTGTTATTTAAGTATCCTCAACAGATACATTAACAAATAATGAACAAAGTGTATCATTTAAAATAGGAATAGCAAGGGCATAGGAAGAAATAGACGTAAAACCTCCAAAAATAATAAACTTCATTTTTTAAAAAAATAATAAAATAAATTTCATATTCATGAAATTATGTAATTGTTAAATTTAATATTCAGTCTTGTGATTTTATTGAAAGAAGCAAAAGTTCACATTATATTAAAATTTGCTTTATTATCTTTAATTGATTATTTAAAAATAATATATTTTTTAAAATAATGAGTTTGTATTAAAATTTTACTTTAAAATATTTTTAAATATTTATTTATTTATTAAATCTGTCAAAAGTTTTTCCAAATTAAAAATGATAAATTCACAAAAATAATTTAAAATTGTTTACGAGCCCCAATGTATCTTCTGTATGTACTGAATTTAGCATCCAAATTTTGTAAAACACATTCAAAACACAAATATTCATATCAATTTGCACATGAGTTTTCCAATCTACTATGTTCAAATGAAAATGTATTCAGTATTAATTTTTGAGGGGCCCTTCTAAATCATTTACTATGCGACACCAGGTAACTATTAATTATGTCAGATTAATATCAAGCAAATACAGAATGAAAGAATTCGTCTTTATAATAAATTAAAAATTCATACAATTTTGAGTTTTTAGTAATTTTGAAGTCGCGGAGAAAAAATTTATTTATGAAATATTTGAAAAAAACTCTTTGGGTGAACAAATAAGAATATTCATTCTTTTCTTACTTTTTCTGATTGTTGGAATGACTGATATTGCTGAGATTTTTGTTGGTGAAATTTTTCAAGTATCTCCTTAATAACGAGGGACTGAAATGAATCTGGCTTTGAATGTCTAATCTCTGATAAAAATGATTCTTTGTTGAAATTTGGTTGAAATCCTAAACACAAGAACCTGAATAATTCCTGAACAAGTTTTATGCTGCAATTATTTAATGCATTTTAATTTTATAAATGATATATTCTGTTCAATTCTGTATTAAAACAATTTATTTGACTTAAAATGAAAACACTTAATTCTTCATGAAAATATCATCTTTCACTGCTACTACTACCGTTCACCATCATTCAGTCAAGAAGGCCTTTACAGGACGAAGAGAAATTAAAGAAGCTATCAAATACTTGAAAATAGTCTATATACAACAGTAAAAAGTGTAACAAATGAAAGTATTTTTAGCTTTCAAACGAAAAAATTATTAACTAAGATCGACTACATAAAAACCTTGGACACCGAAAAAGACGAGTTTTCCAAAGTTTATTGCCCTTCAGATCATCATCTTCATAAATGACAGTAATGTTGTAATGGCCAAAGAATCAGGCAATATGTGCACCGCACACTGCCCCACACTTTTGATTTTATATATAGACATATGCCTGCAATAAATAAAAGCATTTAATATAGACATTGCTAGAAAAAATAAATTGAACACACAAACATAACACATTGTAAAATATGCAGATAAACTTTCGACGTAGAAATTTTCCACTAATAAACCCAATAAAATTTTGTTTTACGAAAGACAAAAGTTAATTATTTGAGAAATACCTTATGTCAAGAGAGATTAGTTGGCTTATTTGTAATTTCAATTAAAAATTATGAGTGCGACGAAAAATATTTTTTGCAATTAATAGACAATTTGCAGCGAAAAAATCTGAAAAATTAATTTATAATTAATGAATTTAGGATTTATAAAATTGTTTTTATTTAACTGGTGATTAAATCAGTGATTCCCAAACTTTTAGGACTATCTCCAATTTTGCAAGAAAAAATTCTTTTAATGCCTCTCATTATAACAGTAAAAGAGCAATAAAATGAATGTTCTTATTTTTTTATTACTTTATTTAATAAACTCACAATTCAAGTCATTATTTTCGGTGAAATTTCGAGCTTTATTTATGAAAAAGGTTCTCGAAATACTCTCAAAAAATACACTAAGAAATTAACAATGGAGATTTTGGATTTTCGCATATCAATTAATATTTTTACTTGGTTACTTTGAATTTGAATTGAAAGTTTTGGTAATAATAAATTTAAGATATTAAATATAAAACAAAGAAGATAAGCAGATATTTTTATTGCTGCCTAATTTTATTAACAGAGTTCTATTTTAAGATTTTCTAGGGATCAACATTCTGTCAAATATTTATTATTGTTAAATGTAAACTGTGTTAACAGATAATTTATACTAAAATGTTTATCAACGCCTCGAAAGTAATTATTGGGAAAGAATAACTTGCGAGGTGTTGTTGATAAAATCTTTAAATAATATAATTAATGTTCAAAATGTTCAGTATACATGTATTTTGAATGTATTTAAGTAATTGAAAGTAAAATGTTTATATTTGAGAAAAAGTAACCAATCAAAATATAAAGAAAATGTGAACGTTTGGTTCCTAGAACTCTCCAGTGCTGCTCAATACTATAAGTATATCATACCTTAGGTAAGCTGTAATCATGCATCTCGCAGTTTAACATGGCAGTTCTTGTATAAAATATCGAATTGAAAAACAATATACGAACCATCAGGGGTCAAGCAATCTTTAGTGATGAATCACAATTTTATTTGGTTGGAATTGATAAAAAAGTTAGTTAAAAAATAACTTAGGATATAATTTACGGACAAGACTTGTTTGTTACAATATTGTTGACAAACGGATTGTACCCAGTGCAATATAATGTAATAATTTAGGTCAATTTCTAGTAATTCGTGATTCGTCAAATGATGTGATCATGATAAGAAATTAAATTTCTTGGACATACAGAAGAAATTATATTTCAATCGCACAAAGTACACTAAATCTATCACTCAATGAGCATATAGACACATTCATAACACAAGACTTGATAACACCTCTATATGATTGTGTACAGGTTGAAATAAAGTTTCTCAAGAGACTGTTAATCATTTGTAACATAGAATGAAACTACGAAAATAAACATATACTTTTACTAAAGACCAATCTCTATGCTGAATAAAAGTACAAAACTGTTATTTTTTAGTAGCAGAATAAATTTAAATTTTGTTGAAAATTTAAAATAAATATTTTAGAATTGAAAAGTTTTACATTCATTTAATATTTATTTTGCAGGAAGGGCTTACTTTATAAAAAGTTTTAATTTATGCTGCTACCAAGAAATCACCGTTTTATAATTTTAAATAGCCTCAGCTACGCAAAACATTTGGAAAAAAAAGCTATACAGAAGAAAAATTAAGCTTAGTATATTTTGCAATAAAATTATTTATACAGGAATACCTCGTTTAGCGCTCATAATGCGTTTCTGAAAATTGAGCGTTAGCAGAAACAGCTGTGAAGCATTTACAGTGTTAAAAGAGGTATTATTTACATTAAAATATGGGATTACGTTCCTAATTAATTTTTTTTTGGTACTTTGAAGGCAAAAATAAAAAAGATGATATCAATAAATTGAAGGTACATACATTTAATTCAGTTCAATATATCCTTCAAAATAAAAATATTCGATACTTCTTCAATAAATAAGTTTTCATTATGTAAATTAAATACATATGTATGTATCGAAAACATATAAAATAATAACATGTTGAAATTCAAAATAGAAAAGCTTAATTAAATTCTACATATTCCCTAAGAAAAACTGGTCTAATTTAGACTGTTGCCGATTCGATTGTTTCTCTTTTAACATTTCAGTGTACGGAGTAAGACTTTTTTAAATACCTCTCTTAATAAAACCAGCGCGTTCAGAATCAGGGTCATTGTCAGTTAGAACATTTAAAGCTTTGGCAATTATTTATAACTTTTCTTGTAAAACTTTTTTTGTCAATTTCTTTGGCGGCTCTACATTTTCATCATCTTCACTTTAGTGGTTTTAGTTTGATTCGTCTCCGATTTCGATTAATTCTTCATTGGAAAGGCCTGCATAATGCAAATTGATTATCTCTTCTTCGTCTTCGTTCATCAGATCATCGAACCCCACATCATGTGCAATTTGCACTGTTTCCACGATAATGGAGTGTAAGTTATCGGGCACAGAATTTTCATTTTCTTAAAGAAGAATTTTATTCCAAACACCTCGCATTGAATCATTTGTAACTTCATTCCAGGAGTCACTAACAGTTTCAATCGCCATCATGATATTGAAACTTTTCCAAAATTTCAAAATTGTTTCCTTTGTACATTAACTGCATGTAAAAGTTGCTTGAATGTAAGCCGAAGGTAATAGGCTTTAAAATTCGCTATAACTCCCTCGTCCATCGGTTGAATCAAAGAAGTCGTACTCGAAGGTAAAATAATAACTTCCACAGGTATGGTTTTTGAAAACGCAGCTATATTTTTTGAATTCCCAGGTGCATTGTCAATTATAAGAAGAGCTTTGGATTCCAGTTTCTTACTCTCGCAATAATCTATTACAGCCGGGCAGATTTATTTAACAAACCATAGTTCAAAAATAGCAGCCGTAACCCAAGCCTTACGATTGGACTCCAAATGACAGGTAAATTATCCTTGGAGTAATACTTCATTGCGCGAAGATTTCCCGACTGATACAGCAACAACGGTTTCAATTTAAAATCGCCTAAAGTGTTTCCACCTAATAAAAGGGTAAGTGATCTTTGGCTGCTTTAAATCCAGAATATTGCTTCTCTTCTTTAGAAATAAACGTTTTGGAAGGAATTCTTTTCCATAATAACCCTGTCTCATCTACGTTGAGTATTAATTCGGGAGATATTTTTTCTCCGCTATCGAAGATTTTAAATATTTAGTAAAATCTTTCACAGCACCTGCATCGGTGCTAGCGGCTTCTCCACAAATTCTTATGTTGTGAATATTAGCACGAACCTTAAATTTCTCGAATGATCATTGGCTTGCTGCAAACGTTTCTACTGATGAGCTGGTAGAAGGTTCGTCAGAGTTTTGTTTCTCTAACTCTTCAAATAAACCTCTTGGTTTTTCCATTATGGCTGCTTGACTCAATGGCATATTTCTATTATTTTGGCCTTCTATCCAGTAAGTCAACAGTTTTTCCATTTTTTCAATCATAGTGTTACACGTTCGAGAGGTTTTTGTACCTGAAAGTGGTGTTGTTGATTGCACAGATCTTTTAATTTTCTCAGTATTTTGCATAATTGTTCTAACAGTTGATCCGGGTAAATTCAATTCACGGCATACATCTACTTGACGTTCCCCATTTTCTATTTTTCGAATTACTTTCAATTTTATATCCATAGATAAATTTCATCTCGAATTTTTTGTTAAATCTTTCACACTTTCTTTCCGTCCCGACATTATTGATAAGAAATTATTTAGTTATTTACAAAAATAAATAGGAACATTTCAACAAGAAACATTGATTAACTGTTTAATTTTTGTTTCTAAAAAAATTCAAATGATTTATGTGAATCCCCAAAATATAAACAAAAATGTATGGAAATTTGAAATAAAAAACACGAAATTAATTTTACTATATATGTATTCTTTTTAATGATATTTTCATATCAAAGTTTTTTTTTGTTTTGAGCGTTATAACGAAACAGCATAGTAAGAGGGAGCGTTATACGAGGTATTACTGTATATCTTTTTCAAAATAAAAGTTTTACTCAATTTTGTTCACAAACACGTTAGGTCTATTCTAATCATTTTGGAAAAATAAAATAAATTTTAAAACTCTGTTTTTATTATCACTTTTAAAATATTTGAAAAAAACTCATGGAAATATAACAATGGAAAATCTCATTACGTGGCATCATTTGTGTATGTTTACATGAAAACGTTAGAAGTCTTATTGGTCGTTATGGATTATTATGTGCACTTCAATAATTACGATCTTTCTACTTGAGCAAGTGCAAGATGAATTTGTGAAGTTCAGGAGAAAGAAAGAAATGGTTTTTCTGAGTTGATCGATGATTTTATCGTCGAAATGTCAAGAGGTGGAGGATGTTATGGATAAGCTGATGCATCCTTCTTATGGATGTTTTGAGTTTAGTCAAGTGCCTTTTGTTGTGCTGATGTATTAATATGAGTTTGTTTCATTTTTAAAAAAACCTTTGATGCAATAGAAATGAAATTATGTAATGTATAATTTATTATTAGAATTTTAAATAAATGTCAGAACTTTTGAGTGTTTTAAAAAATAAATATGCTTGTTTGAAATATTGAACTTTTTTTTATTACACTTAAAGTGTTATAAACTCAAATTATAATGAATGATAATAATATCTCTCCGAAAACATTCTTAATAAAATAGCTGAAATTTACGAGTTCGTTGAGATATCAAATGATGTAGTTAATGCAGATTACATCCGGTTAAAGTTTAACATTAAAATTTAATACATTTATGAATAAAATAATTAAATATAAATATAACCTTGATTTAAAGGTTGAATTAAACCTGGTGAAGTCTGATTAGAAATATGGGACTTGCTTGAGTTCGGTGATAAATTCTGTATAGTTTGTGATACTGATTGATCTGCATATGACTGTATAAATCGAGTTATATGAGAAACTGATTTAGAGGGTGTAGAAAAAGGAGGAGGGGGGAAATTATATGGCGGAAATGCAATTGGAGGCAATTGGCTGTTAGTATGTATATTCGAATATGAATTAATTTGACTAGACGGAAACGTATTTTTCGAACCTTCTGGACTGTTGATAAAGTGAACATTTTGATTTAGTTTAGAGATCGAGGACTGATTTAAATAATCTTGCTTTTCAGTTGATTGCTTTCTTTTTCGACAACTATCTTTATGTTTGAGTTGCTGTGGACAGTTAATATTTGTGAGCAGATCTTTTTCCATAACTCGATACACATTTACCTAATAAATTGATCTTTATATGAATAAATTTAGAAATTTGAAGTTTTTAAAGAAAATTTTAAAAATATCAATTTATAGATTTTTAATAAATATATAATATTTATTAAAAATAAAAAAACTTAATGATAATAATAATAATAAATAATAAATTTTCAAGGAAATATATAAACCGTTAATTATTATAATGGTCAAATTCATATTTATAACATGATATTTAAAGATTTGCGTTTCAATAAATTTAATAAATATTGATAAGCTCAAGTAGCCAACTTTTGCGTGTTTTGCCGTTATCGATCATGTAAGTTTATCGATCAATAATGTTTATTACAGATGCCTAAAGAAAATTAAAAGTTTACAACACTGAAATGGAGTTTCTCCACTTTAAAAATAAATGTTTCATATTATAGATATTTAGATTTTTCTTATCAATTCAAACTTAAAAGTAAATATAAATGACGCATTCCAATTAGTTTTGTTGGCTCGCTTCTTATGCGTTCTAGGTTCACATGTGCACTTTCAAAAAAAAATCAAAAGAAATATTGAAAATAATTTTTTTATTATTATTTTTAATTATTTAAAATTTCATATTTTTCTGTTCTAACTTGCTACAATTTAAAATATAAAAAAATAATATTTGAGTGTTACTTGGCACATAATTTTTTTCAATACAAAATACTGGTAGCAAGATTTATGTTTATATTACAACAGTATTTGAGTTTTGGATCTAAAGATGACAATATTTGGATTTTTCATATAAAATTATATAGATTTAGTTTGCTAACGAAAATAAATCTTCCATCTAATACTTATTATAACGCCTGTAAATTACAGCTTTAGCTTGTGGATTTTATTGTTTAATGATTCAATACTGTTGGATAGAATCAGGATTTTTTTAATATGGAACTGTCATATTTGCGTAACGTTTCAAATTTACTGAACATTTTTGTAATGACATCAAATTTAAAAATTCATAATTTATTATATCCTCGAGATGCTTCAATGTTTTCTGCTTCGATCAAACGTTTTAGAAGGTTTATATAAAGCATTGTTGACTAATCTACTTACATGAGCTTATAACAAACGTATATTTTTAGGTGAGGGAACATTTTGGGTGTAAATGTTTTAAACATTTCAACGAAATATGTTTGAAAAAACTAGATTAATTTTTCGATTTATCTGTGAAAAAAATTGCAATTAATCGATTAAATCAAAATTCGATAATTTGGATGTGTTAACTGACATTCCTAGGGTATATACTCGAGAACACTCTGAAATGGATTAGACGAAGTGTTGCGATTAAATAAGAGTTATTTTGTTGGGATTTTCTTAATGTTTTTTAATGTGACCAAATATTAGTAAGCAGGTTGAGAGATAATATCTTTCGATATCCTATGAATATCCCAACAATTAGAATCGAAAATCAAAAATTGTTACAAATGATGTGTTAAAACACATTAAATACCATTTTAAATAAACATAGAAAACAGTTATTTGTGGTAAACAATAATAACATAATTGAGCGATATTCATTTCACTGTTATATGACGCTTTACAATGTCTCCTTACACTAATGAATAACAAGTGAATACTTACAACTTCTCTCTGAACTCACATACTTGACTTTTCTATAAATATAAATTATGTTGAACATAATGTTAAATGATAAAGTACTCGAATGTCGAAAACAACATTTAACAACTTTCTTTGAAATATAAAAACAAAAAAACAAAAAAAATTTAACACCATGTAAAATTACGTTAATTTTAACATAAAATTTCTAATTTAAACAATCATACCAAAATTGTCCTCTGGTCTGGTACCCATCCAAAACAAACGGATGCCGATATTTCAGAAATAGAGTACCATGAAACAAAAATGTCAAAAAATATTAAAGAACTGAAAATATGTGTTTCTAAAAGGTAAAATTTATTATCATCTTCCTTCCCCTACAATTTTGCCCTGGACATTTGGTGCGTGGACATTTTGTCCTAGCACCGTGCTGGGGCTCAAGCAACTCTAAAACAAATGCGTCCTGAAAACAGTAAAATTACAAGGATCAAAGTGCTCACATTTTATTATTACTTTAAGAATACATTATTTAATTGTATTTTTGTTTTTAATTTCTCAATTGCAATATATTTGTGTTGCTAAAAACATTGCTCCGTAATTAAAAAGAAAGTAAAATTCACAATTAAAAAATGATCCTTTTTAAGCAAGGGTTTCAAAAAGAAAGTCAATGTGCTTTGGGTTAATTAAAGTAAGGTTTGGCCTCTCCCAAAAGGCAAATCCTGAAAATAAAAATAATTATTAGAAAACATTGTATAGTTATATTTTAAAATAATTAACAAGAAATTTAGAAGTTCCTCCGACTATAGACACCAAGATACCACTATTTCAGTAGCGATCGTTTTTAATGTGAACATTTTAAAGTAAACACATGCATTGAAATCTTTGAACGTCGCTTGACCTAGGTACTTTGAGGCATGCAAATCATTCTTTCTTTTTTGATTTGATTTATTTTTATTTTGACAAAAAATCAATAATTAATGGATCAGAATAAAAATAAAAGGAAAAATAGAAAACAGATCAAATATGATCAAAAAACGCGAAATATTTTGTTTTAGTCACAATAAAAAGCTTTATTTATAGTTTTGTTTTGCTGATATAATTATTAAACTTCATATTTATATAATTTCACCAGTGCATTCTTTGTCTAAAACCTACTGGATGCCTAAATCCCTCTAAATACAGCATGACGGTTTCTTGAGTTATTTATATTCAAATCTATACTAAAAATATAAAATTTGACAAGAATATTATTTTTCTTATACGTATTTTACACAGCCGTGAAGAACCACCATACAGAAAGGAATCTAAGTATTTATTCCCCCCCTAGATTGTAATTATTGAAAAAAATAAAAGTTCATTATTACTAGAAGACTCGTACTTTACTAATCATATTTACTTCAATAAATTACTAAAAAATAACTCAAAATCATCTAAAATACTATATAATAATAAACGTAGAAAATTAAAAAATTAAATATATTTGTTTTCATACATTTGTAAGTCTCGCTTAATACAGTTTCGTTAAATATGGTAATCTAGCCGAACATATACTCCGCACTAAATGAAAGATGTGAGTAATTTTAATTTATTGATTTTAATTTTGGCAGGATGTGAGCCCGTCAGATATAGGTCAAAATATTATGCTAAAATTTTTTAAAACTAAGTCAAATAAGTAGGTTAAGATCGTTTTAAGATCATATAAGTATTTCAATGTAGTTTTACGGTCGATGTCGTTTAAAGGTCAATGTTGTTTTAAGGTCAAATAATAAAGTAATGTATTTTAAAATTTATGTACTTATTTAAGTAGGTCATATATATTTAAAATATATTTAGTTTTATATATATATATATATATATATAAAACTATATAGTTTATTTAATTTATAATCTATATGGTTCATTTATTTTTAAAACTATATTTAATTTATAAATAGTCCTGCCAACAGTAACTAAATTTAACAAAATCACGTGGTTTCAATTGGCTATAAAGTATGCATCTGCAATAATTACAGATGTGTTTCAGAAGTGTATTATTATTATTATATTTATTATACTATTATTATTATAAGCATTATTATTCTAGAGCGCACTAACCGATCTTAAAACCGATAATATAACATATAATTTTTTAAAGTCAAGTTACGCGATATTTAAAAATAAATTTGTTTTCAAAAATCTACACAAAAATAACAATTACCCTTTCCATTCATTTGAATTACCCCCGCACCCCCCCCCCCTAAAATACACAAATCATTCAAATCACTATTAAGTTACACAGATATTGTATCCTAATCAATTTTCATCTCCATTTGAGAAGTATGTCGCATTGCATAATACATCATTTCAAATACTCAAATAGAAATATTCAAGTTGCGCGGGTGTGTATGTGTGTTTGCATGTGTGCGTGTGTGTTGCTGATCTCGGACGAAAGCTATTGCATAAATTCGATACCGCATACAATATTGTGTTAACAATCGAATAAATCAATTCACACAATAAACACAAGAATTTCTAAATTTTTTACAATTTTAAAAAAATTTCTTTGATAGAATTTGTGCCTTAAAATGATAATGTAAATGAAAATTTAAAAATAACAACAAATGAATATTATAATAGAAAAATGAACATTTTTTTCATTGCTACTACTGATTAATTTATAAGTAACGATTATTAAAAATACTCACGCGAGCACCATTAAAACAATGAGTTTGACCTTCTTTCATAACAAGTTCAATTGATTTGTCATGTAGAAAGGTGACAAATGCAAAATTACGCTTATCTGGTGGCAAGAAAACGTGAATCACCTAAACAAATCGAGTTTGGATTTTATTGAGATGTTCAACGAACAATAAAAACATTACATGTCCAAATTGATGAAAATAAGCCCGAAGATCTTCTCTCGTGAGAGTATTACAGACATTGCTGACATACAATTTACTGGATTCTCTTTCTTTGATATTAATCTAAATAACAAACCACACACAAACACAATCGAATAAATTAAACAAATATTCTATAAACTTTTTCGTTTGGAATTCTGATCATAATTTTCGTTTTGTCAACAACATGGGTTGCACTCAAGCAGAGATTTTGAGATTTTATGCCACTGAATCGAAAATACGCCACTCCACGACTATAGCCGAAAACATCATCGCATTTCAACTGGAATAGAAGAATTAATTAAGTAGAATTAAATCAGTAAAAATCTATTTCTAAGTTTACTTTGCAATAAACTAATTTCCCAAACCGATTTAAATAGTCAGTCAAATCGTTTTCAGTTGTATCATAGGATAATCCAATAGCTATCAGATCAAATGTGTCCGGAAATTTCTGAAAAATTGATTTCAGTGTTTCTGGTTTTTTTTGTATCTGAGATTTCTCGTTTGGATTTTCCAGCATTTTTCGTTTGCCTGAGTCAAACATTGACAGAGTGCACAAATCAAACAATACAAATACAAACTTTGTGAACAACAGCAAAAGAATAAAAAATCATCCCAATTTAAATCTGGTGATAGGAAAAATTTTCCATCTGTTCGTCGAACTGTTCGGATTTGATTATTTTTCGAATTCCTATACTTTAATCCTGTCGAATATGGAAATTGGGATGAAAGAACTGCGAAAGATAAAGTATTATCGAGATCTAATGGCAATTCCACGATTTCTAAATTATCTATTCCTTTAACTCTTACATATTTATTTTCAATCATTTCTTATTTATTGAATCAATTACTCTTGTTCAATTTATTTTATTTCTTAAATTTGATATTTAAATTGGTGCCTATTATAATGTAAGTTAAATTGGTAAATTTAAACACTCATTAAAAAATAAAAATTATTAGTGATTTAAAATAAATTAAATTTTAAAATTTTAAAAAATATGATTAAACGAAAATTTAATGCATTTTAAAGAAATTATCTATTTTGAATTCATAAAAAGAAAATTATAATAAAAATTAATTTACATTTATTATTTAGACTTTTTATTTTGAAACATTGCTTGTTTAATTGTATATTTCAAATATCAGATGATGTAATAAATTATTTTCTCTCATGTTTGTAAAAAATTGTCATTACATTGTAATTCGGATAGTAAGAAGTTCATCAATGAAATTTAAATTCTGACCTGACTTCTCGTGTTCAACAAATCAAACCAATAAAAGAAAACTCCCAAAAAATTATATTTATTTTCACAATATTAACTAAGCAAAATTGTTACTCTTTGGGTAAACACTCGTGAGTATCGTACTTGGGTTTTCTAGGTACTGATGGGTTTCTGGGTGTTGAGATTTTGAAACTATATTGTTGCTACCCAGACAACCCCATACAAATATTTTCGCTTACCACTCGGCACCCGTTGCTAAGTAACGTTGAAACTGTGTTCGAATTAGTGGATCGTAAGCAAAAAGTGAGCACTATTACTAGTATTATAATCAACCGAATGATCCAAGGAGCTGCCAATAGAGAAGCCCTGTGGTCGATTTCGATTTTTAGGTCACATTCTTCTGTTATTTCTTTCAAATGTTAATCTATACCGATATATCATTCATTGTTATGTCATTCCGATAGTCCTTATCGTTGTTCGAATTTTACCATGGCCTGTACACCATTTGTTATGTTAAATATCCTCACAGTACCTCTCTTATCCTTATCCGTATTATAACTACTATGTTCCCTATTGTTGTTACTAGTATTATCATCGTTACTATTATATGTATTGTTCTTATCAATTTTTACTGCTATTGCTATTATTATTATTATTATTATTATTATTATTATTATTATTACTACCATTACCAATATATTTATTATTATTATTATTATTATTATTATTATTATTATTATTATTATTATTGTTATTATTATTATTATTATTATTATTATTATTATTATTATTATTATTATTATTATTATCATTTAATTTACCTGGGAATATTATTGCATATCCTTCTTTAATTTTCGTTGAAACTTTAGCTGTAGGTAAATCAATTTTAAATACAATTATATCATCAATCCCATACTTCGTTTTAATTACTTTCATCATTTTTTTAAATAAACCATCAAGTTCATATACGCCTGGAGGAACAGTAAATAAGCTAATAAATTTATCAACACCTGTTTGTTCGAACTAGAGATGTTTGTCAAACCTGTAAAGTTTGTTCAAACTAGTACTGTATGGCTTGAGATGATTTGAATCGCCTTTTCAAAAATTCCGTATACGAGTACTGAAACAGATTCAGTTAATAGATTTTCAAATTTTATATCCAATCGTAAATTTCCGCTTTGAGGTAACTTACTTTGATTAAGATCGAAATCTGGAGCCAATACAAAAATGGATATTTATTTTTTAAGTCTGACATGGTAATACCACAATTCATTTTTTTATTAAGATAACCCATATTCCTAACAATACTTTGCGTATAACTAGAACAATAACTATCATTGGCAAAATCTTGACTATATTTTTCTCGATCATTATTTCCTTTACTTAATGTTAAAGACTTGAGATTAAAGTAATCAAATATTGAAAATGTTTCTGAATAAGATCCTTCATATCTTTTATTCTCTTGGAAAGTAACAAGAATAAAATTTAGTAGTCGTCTATCACCGATATTCACCCAAATTTATTTTATATTCACCCTATTTGTATATATTCCCCTTGTTTGGTATATCCGCGCGCATTTAAGGTACATTTTCCTTATTAATTGATTTTTATTAACTATATGATTCCACACATAAGTATCTATCCACAAATATCTCCCCTGTTAAATATAATTAACCAATGAAATCTACTCAATTCTTAATAATTTTTACTTGAATATATTAGTAATTTCACCCATTCTTAAAGTACAATTCATTCTCAGTGAATATTTTTCAAATATAATTCGAATTATTCCAATGTATCATTAATTGATATTTTACCTCTTCATTAAGTAACTCTACCCATTCTTATTTGTTAAAATCAATTCTTGATTCAATTAATATTTTTTATCTTCAATTAATATTTTCCATTTTTCAATGGATGTTTTCTGTCTTCAATGATTGTTTCTCTCTTCAATAAAGGTTTTTTCTCATCAATGAATGTTTTTCCTCTTCAATGAATATTTGCATCTTCAATGAATATTTTCTCCATTCAAAGTATATTACCCTTGTAAGTTATAAATGTATCAATTGATATTTCATCTATTTAGTCGACATCATTAGCTTTCCTACTTTTTTCGGTAATTTCAACGACTTTTCCACACTTAATACACTCTCCCACCAATTTTATTCTTCACTGAAAATTTGCTTCATTGAATATATTCTCTACTAATTAAAATTCCATTCGTTGACTTGTTATTTTCAATGAAAATTTAATTAATTTAAAATAAATTAAATTACACCCTTCAATAGATTATGTTGTACTCGACAAAAATAAAATAATTCTAGGTTATGTAAATCAATTAGAGCTTTTAGAGAAATTTTATGATAGTTTAGTGATAAAAATATTTAGTTTTACGAGGTATTTATTTTACTAAATTTTAATCATATTTGTGAATTTTATGGTTTTCTGTTGAATTTTAATGTATTTGGGGGATTATTATGTTTTTAATGAAATTATTGAAGAAATGATGGTAAATCTATAATTTTAGAAACACTTAATTTCTTGATAATTTATTAGATTTGACTTGATTTTACGATTATTTTAAATAAAAGTTAAATTTACGAGCAAAATGTTTATGAAACATCTATTTATGAAAAATATTCACCAATTAGAATCCAATTTGACTGATAGATTTTGAATAGTAAATGATATTTTAATTATAATTTTATGTTCTACTTAAAAAAGTTGATTAAATCAGTTGATTTTTAAAGATATTTTAGTGCAACCTAAAATTTTAATTGATTTTATAGTGTAAAAAGGTTCAAGTAATTACTTCCATTTTCCATTTTATAGATTTCATGGATATCAATCACAAAAGTAGTATAATTTAGATATTTTTAAAAAGATGCTTGGTGTGGTTATCAGTATACATATGAAAATCATTGAATTATCTTTATGGGTTGACTGGTAATTTTTATTGAATTTATAATTGATTTACTGATTAATTTTAATTATTTGAGCAATATGATATATTTTTGTGATTTTACAATAATTTAGTGAAATTTAATTTATATGGGAAACATAGACTTTATTCGATTTTAGTCATTTTTGATGAATTTTTTATTTGCTTGAATTTGTTGCCAGAATGAAATTGTGATGATTTTTGATGGAAAATGTTGGGTATCCGGAAATTGTACAATTAAATACTGTGAGCAGTCGATAACATACATTAATTTTCATTCAACAAGTACCTATTTCTTAGCAATTACTTAACAATCTTATAAAACTTTGAAAAAATGATCAAACAAATTTTCAATTATTTTACAACACAGTAAATTTAATTAATTTTTTAATTGATAAGTACTATTTTCTTTACAATTTGTTACTATGTTGAAGCATTCTTTAAAGATTTATTCAAAGTATTAACAAATTTAGTCAAATTCTATTCACCTGCTAATCATAATTTAAGGATAAGTCTATATCAATAAAATTATACTAAAAAGTTTAGCTTTAAAAAATATTTAAAAAATTGATAGATAAAACTATACTAAACATTTTATTTTAAAAATTCTATCATGCAATTTTGTCGATTCTTTAACTTTTAAAATTCTTACCTTATGTAACTTACCTTTTTACCCTCTATTTACTTTTAAAAAATGATTACCGTAATTATCCGAATATAAGACGCTATATTTCATCACTTTTGGGGATGATAATCGTGGTGCGTCTTATACATGGGTATAACAGGAAATATTTTTTCCTACTCAGAAAATTTTCTGAAATACCGGTATGGGCAAAGGAAATAAAGTATAAATTAATACAAAATGTTTATTTTTAGTTACAGAATGTTTTTTTCATTACAGAGACCATTATTTTCATCTTCACTTTCCATCAAATTCTCAATCTCAATGGACTCGTCCACTTCTCCAAACATTAATTCATTTTCCATATTATCAATATCATCTTCCTCATTCCCTACATCAGATATATCGTCCTGCCAAATAATATCGTCTTCTGATCCATCCATAGCATTACTCAAACAACATTTCTTGAACCCTTTGATAATAATTGCCTCACTAACTGCATCCCATGATAGTTGAATCCATTTGCAAATAGTTTCTAAACCAACCTTTCTTCTGTTTCCAGAAGCAGCGTTTTGAAGACATTATAGGGAAATAAAAATTTAAATTTGAATTTAGGTAACTGAAATTTTAATTTTAAACAAAAAATAAATTTAATAATAAATTTAATGTAAGGTAATAATTATACATGCGTCTTATATTTGGGTTACTTATATTTTCTTGAATTCAGTCAATTTTTAATGATGCGTCTTATATTGGGTGCGTCTTATATTCGGATAATTACGGTACCTTATTTAATTTGCCAACTTTAACTGCTTTTAAAATTTTCATCTTTAAAAATTACTTTTATGTAACCTTACTGTTGATTCTCTATTTAATTTTAAAAAATTCTTACATAACTTACCATACTTTACTCTAGGACCCTTAATATACTTTTGGAATCTTAATTTACTTAAATTTATCCTAACGTACTTTAAATTACCCTGATGTCTTTTTGTCTACTGATGTTTGTTATTAAAATCTTTTTCCTTATTTGCTTCTTCATACAAATCATCTATAATAACGTAACTTAGACGACCAGTTTTTATCGAATCCCTTAATTATTGTCATTTTCAATTTACAAAATTGATTTTGAGTCAATCCGTGTTCTTCATCTGCGCCCCTCTGCCAATATATTTTATTGAATTTTGATTTGAACATGTTTGACTGCAATAAATTACATAAAAATAAAGTTTTTCCTCTCCCGCTTGGCTCTACAATTTGATATACTGCATCATTTCTTAATTCCATTTTAATTAATTTAATTAATTTATAATTTGATAAATATCAGAAAATGATTAGTAATATTAATTACAGAGGAAGATGTCAAGTAGCCGGAATGAAGTTCTCAAATGGAAAATCTCAACGTGTTGTAGATAGAAGCGGTAAATATCCAATCTTATTCTTCAACATTGGAAAATGCATGGTAATGGGTTGCAAGATACCGTTACAGGAAGGGGATCTCAAGTATCAGATTCAAGATTTACAAATTCAATCATTATCTTTAAACATTGACATGGGTTGTCGAATCAACTTGTAAGATTTGTTTACCAAAACAGAAAACATTTACGAACCAGAACTGTTTCTTGCATTAAGACTTGTCAAGTACAATCCACTCTGTGTGAATGTATTTGCAAGCGGAAAAGTTGTCATGGAGATAAAAAAATTGTAATACAACACTCTTGTAAGTCTAGATTGTGTTTAAATGGTTAGATTTCTGTTGAAAGCAAAAATTCAAAATTATCGATGAGCAAGAAGCATACGTATTTGAAACAATTCTGATGAAGATGGAAGAGCTCTTTCCGAATATGAAGAACCTTTCGTGTTGTGCTCCTGAATTTTTGGCAACACGCATCTATCAAATGAAAAGAATCAACATTGAAGAAATTGGAAGGATGCATTACAAATCGGTTCAGGGGTCGGGTTTGAAATGTCTAGATGATTGTATTGTTTGTGCAGATCCTTCAATGTTAACTTGTACATTTAGATGCAAATGTTGCAGGGACTACAAGAAGAAGGAAGTTGTCCAAATTCTGTTGGCTGAACTACAATGAGCTTATTATAAGCAGATTTGTGAAGATTTAAATTAAATAAATTTTTAATTTGATCTTTATCTTTTTATGTGTTTGTTAGTTTATTTGTTGAGTATCAAATTTTATTAAGTATTTACTAGGTTGTATTAATGTTGATATCATTACGAATATTTATCTGTTGTAGAATTACTATTATTATTAATAATACTATTACTATTACTACAATTGTTGGGCCAGGACTGAGTTTGTTTAAAAGAATCGGAAATAGCATGCAAACACAACAATGCAGATTTTAAATTAGACATATTAACACCAAGTAAAACACCCTAAAATATGAGAAAGAATATAATTAAATATAAAATCGAAAAAACATAAAAGTAAATAAAATTATATACAAATGCACCAAGAACCGCACGAAATTAACATAGAAACAACATGAGAACATAAGAATTTGACCGAACATAGATTAGTTTATAAAACCAGCATTTTAACGAATTAAACTGGTTAAAAATAAAATGTTTCTAATTAAAAATATTCAATTCAAAAACAAGAAAAATAAATTATCTATTTAATGTAAGAAAATGACAAAATTAGAATTAGATATTACAATTAAAATCAAGATCAAATTTTGTTTTAAAGCATCAAAAAGAACACGCAAGGTTAGGGTCACAATATAGGTAATTTTTACAGAATTTAATCACTTTTTCCTTGTGAAACTATTTTCCTAGTGAAAAGTCGCAAGCCGCTTTTCTTTGAGAAAATATCTTTACAATTGTGAAAATCACTTCGAGAGAAAACTTTAAAGAAACTTTGGAGAATCATCTTACACGACACGTCCTCAAGCAAACTACAAGTGAGTCCCTACTTGAGCGTGCCTCTAGAAGTTTAATCTAGTTGAATGATGTTCACTGTATAACCATGGAAGCTCATGTTCTGTAATTATATGTTATGACTGAAAAAAGATTTTTCTTTATTGTCGAATCTTTTCGGCCCACAGCCGATACATACCACAAGTCAATAAAATCATACACATTATCGGATTGTGTAAGAGCGATTTCTCCGCCTATAATCCTGGCCCCTGAAGGTCTGGTCGTGAGTAACTATGAGCGGTGAACGTAAATTATGAATCTATAGGGGCGTCGGGTAATCGAGAAGTGGTCTTTTGGCCATTTCCCTTTCTCTTCATGTCCGAAAAATCAACTAAAACCACTCTTACACATGACTTAAAATTCATTCACACCGAGTAGATAAGTGGGCACTCTTAAATTATAATATCAACATACATTGTACCTAGGATCGACTCAGGGGAAGGAAGAGGGGAATCTTGCGAAAATCAATGCAACTTCGAAGGGTAAATAAACTAATCCTTAAAAATTAGGATCATTGCATCGTTAACCATAATTAACGGGAGTATTTTCAACTAACATTATTAGTGAACCGAATACTATAAAACTTAACGAACGGTTTAGGGATAACATCAATATTGATGACTAGTTAATAAAGACCATAAATTTAACATAAGTTTCCCGAGGAAATATCAAGGAGACTCACATAAATAATTTAGTAAGCTAAAGATCACTAATGAAGGAAGCAAAAGCCCTGGAAGCCCAAGTAACATTTAACGCGTTGACTAAAGTATAAAAATTTGACCTAATGATCGAATTACCTTTAATCCCAAAGAGTCTAATAAAATATCATGGCGAGATGTTGACGGGAATTTTCGAAGTAATATCAAATAAAATCTAAGGTAAGACACCAACGCAGGCGCGCAAAATTCTATTAAAGGTCTAAAAATCCTTTTTTCTAATCACAATATTAATTAAAGAACCGATAACATGAGTATAGCGATTATACTCATAGGTAAATTCCATTAACCTTGATATATCCTGATAGGTGATCACACGAGAGTTTTAAGAGATATTTTCGAGCATTTTCTAATTGCAATCAATCTCCAAAATCTGAGTAGTTTTAATTCTCTGTAAGCACCACGTTAAGCAGTTGCATCATTTTATAAATTAGGAAAATTTAGGATTAAATAAATGAAACACGAGGATGTACTAAACGATAAAAATTTATACGTCATAAATAAAATTCAAATTCCAAACGAAATCAACAATATAGGTGGATATAGAGTCCAGTCTCCAAGCAAAAAATAAAACTTTTTTTGGAACTTAATGATAATTCCAATCACCATTCAAAA
The DNA here is from genome assembly GCA_022537955.1 of Schmidtea mediterranea. NCBI lineage: Eukaryota > Metazoa > Platyhelminthes > Tricladida > Dugesiidae > Schmidtea > Schmidtea mediterranea. The sequence continues at coordinate 238,208,374 of CM039680.1, read as the reverse complement.
TAAAACGTACCAAGAAATCCCCGACGAATAGGATAGCAGTGGTTCCAATAAAGGGCCAGTTAGGAGAAGCCTAAAGAATTAACTTACATAGCGGTAAAAAAACTTTAAAATTTACCCAAGCCGACGAGGCTATGAAGACATCTAAAGTATCGATTGGTGACTCACCCAGCTAGCACATAATATATTTATCAAAGGCACTCTGAGTAAATTCATTGAATTATGTGGTCAAATATGAATTCAACGAACGACAAAGGCGAAATGTTTACGAGAGAAATCCGCAATAAAGGGCAAGCTGGCAATAACCATGGAAGGATGAAGCCGCGAAATGTAAATCGGATCTACGAAAAGAGCAAGCAATTCACATCAGGTAAATTCTTTTTGTAAGATATCAAAATATAGTGAACATACAAGATTGCAAGCACCGAATATGAGAAATTTCACCATAACACTATAAAGGAAGGAACATAGGTACACAGACGAATAAGACAATTCAACAATAGCGATATCCATGTTCAATATCACCAAGATCTCTTCTTAACAATACTTCTAATCATCGAGATTATTATTGAAGCCATGTTTCATTTTTCTCTATTTCAATGGATGCGGACTACTGAAGGAACAATGCATGGAAAGACGTCGATCGGGTCACTATGAAGTTCCCGCTTCAAATGGCCGCCAAGTATCGCCAGGCCCTCTAAGATGCCGGCTACAGCCTGTCTACGATAAGTGGAGCAGATTGGCCTATCCGGACAAATTCCGGAGACGACGAGGTCGAAGTTCCTATCCTTGCTATTAAACGCGAACCTGGATGGTATCCGGCTCGCGAAGCACGCCAACGTGCAGAATTTTCTCTGTATGAATGCAAGCGCAGGAAAGAAAAGCGCACTGGAAAGTGATCATGGCCGGCAGAAGACTGAAGTGAGTGAACGCTGTCATTGCCACCGGAGAGATACACAGTACTGACGGGTAAGCGTCAGAATATGGTATATCTTTTGAATTGGATGATACGGCGCTAGGTCAAATGCGTGCACCCAACAGTGTGGTGATGGCGGCAAAAATGTTCCGAGAATCAGTTTGGAATTGTATTGGACCTTCAAGAAAAGAAGTGGATCATACCTATAACAGTTGCTATCCACCAGCAGATAGGCTAATGCATCCACTCTTACCCAATAGAAGGAAAGATTTCCCCAACGACAAGTAAAGTGATTATGGAGAAATGTAGTGTCATTTGTACTAAAAATAAACGTTTAACTAGTTGAATCATTTTTTTAAAACAAAGTTAATTTAATTTATTATAATAATGGATATTAACTAACGAATAGAAATAGATTACATTTCGTGAATAAATAGAATTAAACGGGAACAAATTAAAGTACTTCAATTTCACCTAGACGACCCATAATAACGACTTAATAAATCTTCATGTCCAATGCTAAAGATCATATTGTTCAAATTGATAATAATGTTTTAAGGGCCTCACGTAATTTCAGATATGGTGCTCATTAAATCAATTGGCCGAAAATTAGCGGAACTGAGAAAGATAAAGGCAGACCAACATGAGCAGTTACTTTAACTAAACCAAGAATACCAGGAGATAAAATCTACCTGACTAGAGCCAAAGAAAGTAAAGAAGTTGTATCAGTGACTGAACGAGGCTCAGCGTGGATGGCAAGATGAAATCAAATCACGCAGGCTCTGCGCTCTCAAATTCGCAGATTAGAGACGGCTCTTGCAGCCAGTCAAGAGGGTAACGTAGTTCAGCGCAGTTGAGCTATCAAGAAAAGGATGAATTCAAACTAGGGACAAAAGTCACACGTCCGTACTTGCGCCCTGGTAGATCAGAAAGAATCCGACGTCACGATTAGGATCGACATTAAGAAAACCATAATACTCATTTGAAACAATAATGATGCGTTATAATAAAATATTCTTTGTCATTTTGTTCTCTTTTTAAGATTTCATTTTGGACTGATCTATTGCTATTAAGACTGTATAACTAACGAGGAAAATAATTAATCACGTTAAGCGAAGGGACCGAAAGATAGAAGACGAGCACTGCATTCTAACGGCACCTCGCTGAACCCAACTGGAGGCCTAGCCTCAGCAGTTTTAGAAATAAAGCTCACCATTTGGCGGTCTCAGAACCATTGGCTGCATACCAACGTTGCCTAGCAACGGGTAACCATTGGAGGGTCGAACAGTTGATTGTCAAGGGTTCAATGTCAGATGCCACGAACCCACCACTATTATTATTAATATTTACTTTAAAATGTAATTACATATATAAAAATTTTCAATCTTAAAATATATTTCGTCTTTATATAAAAACATGTCCTAAAAATTTAAAGTTTAAATGATTTTGTGTAGAAAAAATTTCAATCTTAAAATAAATTTCAAACTTAAAGTGATATTAAAAATTAAATTTCAATAAAAAATAGAAAACTAAAATTTCATTTAAAACGTAAAATGATATTAAAAATTAAATTACAATAACAAATCAAAAACTAAAATTATATTTAAAAAATTAATATCAAATTAATATTTTGAAAAAATTTAAAATCAATATATATAAATTCAAAAATTTCGTCAAAAATTTGAATTTTAAAAAAAGCGCCAAAAAGTTCTAAAAAAAATTTAAAAAAAATTCACACAAAATCAATTATCCTTATTACATAATTGAGATTAATTACGTCATTACGTAATTTAATCCATTGCGAACCAACCCACCCTCCCCTTTTTATTATGCAATTTTTTTATAGTGCAGTGCTCCACTAACTACCTACTTTCCTTCTTCCACCAACTGACGCTCCACATCTGCTGCTCTCCTCGTTTATAGTATTTCTGGAGAATAAACCATGTTGCTCGAGAAACCGAATATTCCTCTCTCCTATTTGGATGTGCCAACAGCTGGGTAAATAGCTATTTAATAATTTGCTCGCCTTAAAATTAATTAATTACTTTGTTTTAAAGCTCCTGGACGTTCTATAAACCTCTGGTCAGTTTAAGATTATTTCATTCGTTTTCAGAATCTCATTTGTCACCGATTACCACTTTTCTAACCCAAAATATATCAATTTTTTCTTTTTTTCAAATTTTTAAATAATTGTAATAAATTTTTATTATTTCAAAATTTTAATTTCTTGTATTTAAAAGTATAAAACAACATTGACTGTAACAACTTAATTAAAAATGAAGTAAAAAATCAATAAACCAATGAATAATAACTCAAACATTTAAGTAATAAATAAAAGAGTAATAAAAATTGTAAAATTGTAGCAAAATGAAACATTTCTTAAAAAGAAAACAAAGAACTAATAAACACCATAATATAATAAAAATAAAAAATAAAGACCGTAAGAAATTAGTATACGACCAACCAAAAAAGAAAGATGAAAAACTATTGGTTGACGAATCGAACTTAATTAGTCAATAAAAAATATACAACCACTTTTCGATCAAACACACAACAACAATAATACACTTCTGAGCTTAGATAACAATTTTTACAAAAATTACTGCAGACAGTGGAATGAAATTTTACTGATAAAAACAAGTTTACACAATACACATCGTACAGGCTATGAGGATGCATCAGCATTGGCATGTATTTATCCATCTTTCTAAATATGTTTATTATGTACAAATTTTTATACTTTAGTCCACTGGAAGCTCGATCTGTGTTCAGACTGAATTATAAGAGTGATTGTTGTATGTTTGTGAACTGTAAATGATAATTTCAAAGACCAAACGTGATTGAAAAACAAGCATTTAAATTTATTAAGGATATTTTCAAAATTTCGAAAAACCACAATGTAATTTTCAAAAAAGATTTCATTCTGACTTTTAGTGGTTAGCATAATACTATACAATAAAGTTGTTTGGAATTGGCATTTCTTTTTTGTAGGAAAACCAATAGGGTAAGTGAGTGAAAACAATTATTATTTTCTTCACTGGACTGTATGTATAATATCCAACTTGGTTAAATAGCTTAAACTTTAAGCCATTCAACCAAATTGAATATTATACATAGAGTGAAGAAAATAACAATTTGAAAGTAATACTTTTGAGTTTGACGAACAATTTTAAAAAATTCATATTAAAATTTATTAGAAAATTTTATTATTTTTAATAATTTAAATAACTATAAACTAACTATATTTTTTATCATTTATAAATTTGTGTTTCAATTCCAGATATGTTTGGAAAAGGCCTAATAGATACCGCTCCATCCAAATATGCCAAAGGACAAGTGAGCACAACATTTTAACCTTATTGTGCTTTGGTGTATTTTCATTTAAACAACAAAAAATGTTACGTGAATATGATGTACAAATTGTTGGATTATAAAAGATTCAATTTGGAAATTTCGTATTTTCTTTCGAATTTGAAAGTTGTATTCTTCTTATTTCTCTTGCTGCTAATGACATAACAGTTGTATAGTTGATTAAATTATAATTTGAAAAAACTGAAAAAATTATTATATTTCAATACAAAAATTGTCCTTTATTATTCCTGGCATTTAATAATTAATTTTTAATTAATTAAAAGTATTGATTTAAATTAAAATTATTCTTATAAATGATAAAATTGGGAAGCATCCTCCATTTAGTTTTTGCAGATTCAAAATGATTAGTGAGAACTTAAGTTTTTATAATAATTGTAAATTTCTGAAGTATCAAAAATTAAATTGATCTATAGTCGCAATAAAAAATAAATGAAATGTTCAATGAAAACAAAATCTGATCCAAGGTTATCAAAAAAATGATGTGTATTTCTGATATTAAGTTATTTTTGATTAATCACAGATATAATAATCATTTTGATGAAAATTACTAATTTAAACAAATTTTATTCTTTTTAGGTATGAAATTTATTCTTTTTACATTTAATATTTGTTTAAAATGTTGAAAATGATTTTTTTTTAAAAAAAAGTCGTTAGTAATGCTGTCACAATTGATCTATTTTGAAAAATATAACTAAAGATTTTCAATAAATGACTGAATTCTGTCAATGCTAATAAAATAAGATAAGAGATGAAAAGAAATGGTTTGAAACTTCTATTTTGGTTTCTTAATATTAAATGGGTATTGGGGATCGCAATGAAAGGAATTACCAAGGATTGGAGAGAAAATGATTGAACAGCTTTGATCTCTCAATTAAAATATGTATGATAGAAAACTGAGTTGTTTGATATTTGATTTTCATTCTAATTGCCAAAAACTAATTGAACTAGAAAAAATAAATTTATAATTGAATATTATTTTTGAAAATTATATTTAAATCAAACCAAAAATTTACGCGATTCACAATATTTTACAGATCAATGGAATAAAAATCATACATCAGATCGAATAATAAAATATGTTTATTTATTTAAATTATTAATTTATTTGACATTTTTATTTTGTTTAAATTTCCGTTGTTATAGTAATGGAAAACAATGAACGACCAGGTTTACTAGCTCGGAGAAAAATCGGTTAGCGTATGAAAGTGCCTATGACATAAGGTCTCCTAAAACAAAGTACATGCTATGACCTTTAATGTAAAGTAATTAACAAATTGTTGGGTATAATTATTTGTCGGTGAAATATGAAATTAATAATTATTGATCTGACCTCAAGACGTGTAATAATAACAACGAATTTCAGACAATATAAACCTTTATTGATTAACAAAATTAAATACCAATTTTCAGTGACACAAATAATTTAATATTACTATAAAGACTTGAGTGTGTATAAGAACATTTCGGGAGGAACAGCACATTAACAATACAAGTCGGAATTCACAACCACTTGTGCAATATATTTTAAAATCTGTTTCCTTTTTTTCCTTTTCAATTCATATCTTCCTTTCTTTCTTTTCTTTCGTCCTTTAGAAATTCAACTCTATATTCAAGAAATTCTTTTCTAATTCAAGTTGCGTTTTCTATAATAGTCTGCAATCCAATGACACTGATATTGATTTTCGTTTAGATTTTTTTCCCCATACATTCCTTTTGGTCATCTCCAGTTCTTTTTATAATCTCTGATAGCTGTCGAGATATATAAATTTTGAAGACGCCACTTCTCGTCTACCCCGGTAATTCCTTTCTAGTATCTTGAAGAAACAACTATGATAAGTAAATAAAAATTTCATTTGAATTTTGGATTTGTTTTTCCTTTTTTAATATAGCCACGACATTCTAGTGGCTATGTATGGATTATTAGTAAAAAGTGAAATTAATTAAGCTTTAGTTTAAATAACGAATACCAGAAAATATAAAATTTTATTGATCAACACAATTGAAAGACACCAAATGACTATTGAATGCATATTGCAACTCCTCACGAGTAATAGGACCATTATTATAATTTGAAATGTACGATAACCTGGTTACTACTTCTGGTTTCGACAATAAGTAGGATTGCTTTCCTTTATTCAATATGAAAATATTCAATACTAGTGAGACGATTTAAAAGTTGCACAATATCCTGATAACGCTTTGATATTGTAAAATTATATCAGTGCCAGCTTACCATGTTTGTCGCATTGTATTTCAAACAATTCAAAAAGAAATACTTTACTCCAACACGATAACTGTTATTTGAACAAATATTTTAAGATTCAAATGAGTACTAGGTTTGAAAATATGTATAGGCTCATCAAATAAACAACATGACATTAAAATAAATGTTAATGTCTTAATATAAATGTAATATCAATCAGTTGCAAAACAACTGTGTCCATAACCAACAATAACAATGACATATCATTAGCTTGTGTAGTAATGTATAATAATCTAAACCATAGGCACCTCGTAAAAGTGTAATTAACAGAAAGACCACCAATACATATATTACTCGTAATACGGGTCGAATTGATTGTTCAATAACTCATGTGCATACCGATAATATACACACTTGAAATAAATAGTTATTCCCAGTGAACAATACTAGTAATTTACCTAATATATTGGTAAATATCTTCTATTCTTTTAATTATTAGCCAGCCAGACACGAACCAAGCGTGATTACAGCATATCAGCCATAATGTTGAATCAAATTACATTTAAATCGTTTAGAAACCAATAATGATCCTTCCGCAGGTTCACCAATGGAAACCTTGTTACGATTTTTACTACCTCTAAATAATCAAGTTTGATTGTCTTCTCCCAGTTATAGAAATGTTTGCATTCTTTAAATCAGAATCCAACGATCTCACTAAACCATTCAATCGGTAATAGCGACGGGCGGTGTGTACTAAGGACCGGACGTAATCAGCGCAAGCTTGTGACTTGCACTTACTATGAATTCCTCGTTCAAGTGAAATAATTTCAATCCATTATTCCTGACACGACAGTGATTTAGCCAGCTATTTAAATAAATTTTATTTCAAATAAAACTGCTCCGAAGAGACAGTGTATCCTTTTAAGGGTACTAGCCTGACCTTTCTTGGCCTGACTATATCAGGTTTTCATTGTTTGTATTAACATCTACTGAATAGGCAGTCCTGTATAATAATCGGACAAGTACGGCTCCAGCTCCAGCTCCATCACTTACTCTAGCTCCGACTATAGCTCCTCCTTCAGCTCCAAAACTAGCTCCAGTTCCGACTCAATCAGCTTCAACGATGACTTCCACTCAGTCATTTTTTATTAATTAAAAACACCACACTCATTTCGAGGATTTCATAAATAAAAAAGACAGGAAAGTACAAAAAATACATAGTAATATAAACACCAGAAAACAATAACATAGTCACAGTAAAAGAAAGCATCATAATTACCAAAAACAAAACAAAACAATAACATGTATAAAAGCAAATAACACATATACTACCAGTACAATAAAATAAAAAATAAGAAACGTTAGAACACAATCTAATCATAAATTACTAAACAACTGGATCAGTAAAAAAATAAAAACCTAAATGAATTAATTGATACCACTCGCTAACATACCGTTAAAGACCATAGATTAAACATACATTAAATTTCTAAAAATACTAAACATCGATACTCAAACATTAAAAAAACTAATAAAACAAAATGATACTTAATCAAATATAGAAATAAATTTGTAATAGAAGATAATGTAAATAGGAAAAATTACATTTAGTTATTTGTTATTAGTGACATGATTCATAAAGATCATGTAATTTGCCTCTATAGCGGCTTTAAAGCACATTCTCACCTACAATTTTATCTCATTTTCTCCCAGTCCTAATTGTAATAGATCTTTATTATTTTCGCTATCCCAAGATCATAATGATCCGACAATAATTGTGTAAACCGCAGCTTTACAGTTGGTATTTTTGCCTCTCTCAATTGCAATGTCCCTATATTTGTCTAAGTTTAGTTTGCGTGCATTTTGAAAATTGGTAGTGTCATCATAAGGAACTTTAATATCGACTAGTGAGAGTTTATTTTTATTTTTAAGTTTAGTTTTAATTATGAGGTCTGGTTTGAGAGTTGTATTTTCGTTTGGAGGAGATTTTTATATATCGATATCGTATTTGTTATTTGCGAAAAAATTGTATACTATTTCTAGTACATGGTTATGTTTATTTCTACGCGCATTTTGGGATAAAGTGTAATGTTTCAGGATATTTGTTTGTGTTTCCCATTGTAACCCGTATAACCTACAGTAGACATCTTTTTTATCTTTATGATTCAGTGGACTAGAGTTTAAGTTTAAGTTATTATTTCTTGCTTTAATTAGGAAAAAAAGATTATCACTTAGTGCTGTGCTTTTAATTAGGTGCTTTGAAAACTGGCTTTTCCCAACTACTTCTGCTATATGTCCCTTATGTATCATCTTATACCATTCAAGGGAATACCATTCGCCAATGAGAATGTGCATTATGCCTGAGGCATTTTCAATATAATCTTTATTAATTTCAGCCTTGAATTCATCTTTACAAATTTCAAGTTTAAAAATATTATCAATATGAGATAGTTTACATATAATAGTGAATTTAATTTTAAGTCTATATACAGACTTTTTAAATTTTAAGAACATGCAATGTTTACCTGGCTAATCACATTCCGTGTTATCATTTAACCACCTCATAGCAGTATCCAACTCATTTTCTACATTATTAAAACAGATCCTTACACATTCCAAAAGCTCATTTAAAATGAAATTCCTCATTGCTAGATCAATCGATATGAGCAATCTCGTGAGTTGGATAATGCTCTGTATTAGGTATTCGTCAATACTCGGAACAATACCCAAACCTCCCATAGAGCAGTGCGCATATATGAAATTATTATTAATATTTTGATGTACATCACCAATTACATTTTTAATTACCAATTAATCTTTTAATTTTTTGATCAAATCCTAGGGAAGTAATCGAGAGTGAATGCTAGTTTTGTAAGCAAATAATTTTTGTGAAGGGTGGAGATCAGATGAAAAGTTGGTTTCGGCATCAGTAAGGGCTTTCCCAAGAATGTTGTCAATATTATGGTTTCCTTTACCCCAAAACACTACCCAGAAGTATTTATATATGTTATTTTCATTAATTATAGGAATTAGTTCATCGCATATTTTTAAGGGTTTTCCTGGTGGTTTCTTTGGTTTTAAGAAGTATATTCTATAATATTATTCAAAATATTTCCAATTTTAATACGATTGTCAGAGATGAGGACAATGTCATCAGCATAGGCTAATAAACTGATGTTTTAATTTTTTACTAAGAAGGAATGGTCTTTTAAAATATTACTTATAATAAAATTGATTGCAAGAGAAAAATGTGTCATGGACATAGGACATTTTTGTTTAACTCCATTGTTGATGGGAATATTTTTAGTTGTGGTGTCTCAACATTCATAAGATGTTTTACAGTTATTATACATGTTTTTTAATAGGTTTAGGGTTATATTTTTAATTCCCATATCAGTGAGGAAACTCCAAATAAGGTCATGGGGTATGCTGCCAAAAGCGTCAACAAGATCCAGCCATACAATATTAATACTAGTTTCATTAATTAGTAACAAAACAGAGTTATGCTCCGCACAACCATCCGGATATCCAATCGCTTTTTGATTTATATTTATAAGAGTAGTGGGATGTGTCACATCCAGCACATGTCACATCCAGCACAGTACCCCCCCCGGCTGAGAGAAAATTTTTCTAAGTCCAAAAGTACAAAAAATTTTTAAGACAAAGACAATGACTCATTCAAGGTCATTGAAACAAAGACCATGACTCATTCAAGGTCATTGGATGACTCATCATATTTTTTCAAGGTCATTTAAACAAAGACCATGACTCATTCAAGGTCATTGGATGACTCATCAAAAATTTTCAAGGTCATTTAAACAAAGACATGACTCATTCAAGGTCATTGGATGACTCATCATATTTTTTCAAGGTCATTTAAACAAAGACCATGACTCATTCAAGGTCATTGGATGACTCATCATATTTTTTCAAGGTCATTTAAACAAAGACCATGACTCATTCAAGGTCATTGGGTGACGCATCATATTTTTTCAAGGTCATTATACAAAGACCATGACTCATTCAAGGTCATTGGATGACTCATCATATTTTTCAAGGTCATTTAAACAAAGACCATGACTCATTCAAGGTCATTGGATGACTCATCATATTTTTTCAAGGTCATTTAAACAAAGACCATGACTCATTCAAGGTCATTGGATGACTCATCATATTTTTTCAAGGTCATTTAAACAAAGACCATGACTCATTCAAGGTCATTGGATGACTCATCAAATTTAATAATATATATTTTTAATTTTATTTATTTTTATTTAATATACTTTAATTGTTTGTTTTAATCAAGTCAATTACTTTATTATTTTATTTTTAAATTATATTATTATTAAATTTAATTGTTTGTTTTAATCAAGTCAATAATATTATTTATTTATAAATTATACTATTATTATTAAATTGTTTGTTTTAATGAAGTGAATATTGTTTTAATCAAGTCAATAATATTATTTATTTATTTTTAAATTATATTATTATTAAATTTAATTGTTTGTTTTAATCAAGTCAATTATTTTATTTTTAAATTATATTATTATTATTATATTGTCTGTTTTAATGAAGTGAATATTGTTTTAATCAAGTCAATAATATTATTTATTTATTTTTATTTTATTTATGTAATATACTTTAATCTTTTTTTTGTTTAAATTAAGTCAATATTTTATTATTTATTTACTATTTTTAAATTATATTATTATTGTTATTGTTATTGTTATTATTATTATTAATATTATTATTATTATTATTATTATTATTATTATTATTATTTTGATTATTATTATTATTATTATAATTTTTATTTATTATTATTATTATTATTATTACTATTGTTATTATAATTATTATGATAATTATTATTATGATTTTTATTATTATTAATATTATTATTATTATTATTATGATTATTATTACTTTTTTTTTTTATTAATGTTTTTTATAATTATTTTATTATTATTATTTTTATTGTAAGTATTGTTATTATTATTATTATTATTGTTATTATTATTTTTATTATCATTATTTTTATTTTTATTATTATTATTATTATTTTTATTATTATTATTAATATTATTATTATAATATTTTTATTATTATTATTATTATTAATATTATTATTATTATTATTATTTTTATTATTATACTTATAAATTTGTACATTTTATTCTATTTTATTATTAATTGTTATAAATATTATTATTATTATTATTATTATTATTATTATTATTATTATTATTATTATTATTATTATTATTACTATAATTAATATTTTTATTATTATTATTATTATTATTATTATTACTATAATTAATATTTTAATTATTATTATTATTATTATTATTATTAATATTATTATTATTTATATTATTATTATTATTATTATTTTTATTATTATACTTATAAATTTGTAAATTTTATTCTATTTTATTATTAATTTTTATAAATATTATTATTATTATTATTATTATTATTATTACTATAATTAATATTTTTATTATTATTATTATTATTATTATTATTATTACTATAATTAATATTTTTTTTTTATTATTATTAATATTATTATTAATATTTTTATTATTATTATTAATATTATTATTAATATTATTATTATTATTAATATTATTATTAAAATTATTATTATTTTTATTATTATTGTCATGGTTATTGGATGACTCATCATAATTTTTCAAGGTCATTGAAAAGTAGGTCATGGTCATTCAAAAGTAGGTCAAGGTCATTCAAAATTTCTCAAGGTCATTTTATTTTTCAACATTTTAAAATTTTAATATACTACTTATTTTTATAAGTAATGTTTTAATATTTATTATTATTATTATTTTCAAGGTTATTGGATGAGTCATAATATTATTTCAAGGTCATTTAAAAGAAGGTCAATGTCATAGTATTTTTAAACATTTATAATTTTAATATACTACTTATTTTTTATAAGTAGTGTTTTAATGTTCTTTAATTTTTATTCTTTTAGTATTATTATTTTTATTATTATTATTAATATTATTATTAATATTGTTGTTATTATTATTATTATTATTATTATAATTATTATTATTGTTTTTATTATTATTATTGTCAAGGTCATTGGATGAGTCTTAATTTTTTTTTTTCAAGGTCATTTTAAAGTATATCAAGGTCATTTAAAATTTCACAAGGTCTTAGTATTTTTAAACATTTTTATATAAATTTACTACTTATTTTTATAAGTAATGTTTTAATGTTTTTTAATTTTAATTTTATTATTATTATAATTTTCTCAAAGTCATAATATTTTTAGTCATTTTTAAATATAAATTTACTACTTATTTTTTATAAGTAATGTTTTAATATTTATTATTATTATTATTTTCAAGGTTATTGGATGAGTCATAATATTATTTCAAGGTCATTTAAAAGTAGGTCAATGTCATAGTATTTTTAAACATTTATAATTTTAATATACTACTTATTTTTTATAAGTAGTGTTTTAATGTTCTTTAATTTTAATTCTTTTAGTATTATTATTATTATTATTAATATTATTATTATTATTATTATCTTATAAGTAGTGTTTTAATGTTTTTTAATTTTAATTTTATTATTATTATTATTATTATTATTTTTATTATTATTTTTATTATTATTATTGTTATTTTTATTATTATTAATAATATTACAAGTTTTTATTATTATTATTTTCATTATTATTTTATATAAATTTTCAACAAAGTATATAAAATTAATATTGAATAGAAAAAGTTTGTTCAATTGTGGTTCATAGTATAGAGGGATAGAACAATTGTAAATGTTTGTAAAAAGTTAAAGAAAAATTCTATATTTTTAAGAAAATATGTGCAAATAAATATCAAAACTAATTATGGCTCAAATGTGTGTGTTAAACCATCGATATGTTACAGTGTTTATGGAAAAACTTTAATGAAAATATGTGTTATTTTTCAACAATTTATGAAATATTATTTTATGGCTAATAATGTGTATGTGTTAAATCATAAAAAATAGTTCAATATTTATGTAAAGTTTGAGATTGTTAAGAAAATGTATATAATTTATGATACACACGTGTTTTTGATTGAAATATGTGTGTTTGTTTTACCGATATAAGAAAAACTATGGACAATTTTTAAGAAAATACACGTAATTTATGATTATCATGGGATTAGAATTTGATTAAAGTTGTGAGAAAGTTGTTAAATTTGAGATAAAACTGATTAATTTGTAAATAATGTTATTACTTTGAAGAAATTTTAAAATAAGACATTCAGCAAATTGGTAAGAAAATAGTAGTTATTGAGTAATACTTATTAAAATTACCAAAGTTTTTGACAAGTCTTGATAGGTCTTTAATAAAATTTGTTAGTACTTTGAATAAGAATTTAAAAAAAAAAAGTTTCAACACAGTAGCAAATCGTAAAGAAACTAGTACTTATCAGTTAATTAAATTAACTAAATTGTAAAATAATTGAAAAAAATTTTTAGATTTTTTAAAATTTTAAGATTGTTAGGTAATTGTTCTAGGTACTTGTTGAATAAAAATTAATGTATTTTATCAACAGCTCATAGTTTTTAATCGTACAATTTCTCTTCATTCCTGGAAATAATCGTAAATATTTAAATTATTCAGAAAATTGTCAATAAAAAAACATAAATAATAGGTAACCAAATATTTTTAAATACTAGTCAATTTTAATTTTTAATTTAATTACAAATATAATAATAATAAAATAAATACTTGTATACAAATAGTTATATGAATCAATCAATTTCTTAGAACTGAAATCTTATTGATATATTCTGATTAACCTTAAATCAATGAAAAAAGTAACAATTTTCCTAAGTATTTTATAAATTCAACCAACTCAATTCCCTTTAAAAAAAAAATACTATAAATTCGACTCTCAACCAATCATTCCTCTTCAAATGTCATTTTTCACTCCATTATACCAACTATATTCATAATTTTTATAAAAGCCTATCAAGTAGATAATATTTACCTTTTGAATACCAATATTCATTCCAGTAAATTTCTTTAGAAATATTATAAATTACTTTCTTGACCAATCATTTTCCATCAAATAAAAATATTTCCAGCCATATTCAATATTTTTCATAAAAAAAAATCATAAAAATACCAATTTAGATAATATTTACCCTTTAAATAACAATATTTAACCAACCCAACCCCCTTAAAAATGACAACAAACTTGTTCTTAATCGATTATTTCTTAAAATATCATAAAACTTACTCTTAACCAATCATTTCCATTGAAATAACATTTCCCCCCAACTGCACCAATAATATACATATTTTTTAAAAACCTACAAGGTAAAATTTCTTTAGAAATCTATATTTAACCGAATAAGATCCTTAAAAATTCATCATTCGAATCATATTTACTATATGTATTCAACCAATCAAATTCCCTTAAAATTATCATAAAAATTTGAATTTTACCAATAAAAATTAATTTTCTTTAAAGTATTACAAAATTGTTATCATCATTTTCCATCGAAAATCACTACAATTTTGTTCTGGCAACAATTTCAAGCAATTAAAAAATTCATCAAAAATGACTAAAATCGAATAAAGTCTATGTTTCCCACATAAATTAAATTATTGTAAAATATATATCATATTGCTCATTAAAATTAATCAGTAAATCAAGTATAAATTCAATAAAAATTACCAGTCAACCATTAGAGATATATCAATGATTTTCATAACTATACTGATAACCACACTGAGCATCCCCTTAAAAATCTCTAAATTATACTACTTTTGTGATTGATATCCATGAAATCAATATTAGATTTGAAAATGAAAGTAATTATTGACCCCTTTATTTACACTGTAAAATCAATTAAAATTTTAGGTTTCACTAAAATATTTTTAAAAATTAACTGATTTAATCAACTATTTAAATAGAACATAAAATTATAATTAAAATATCATTTACTATTCAAAATCTATCAGTCAAATTGGATTCTAATTGGTAAATAATTATCTTAAATAGATGTTTCATAAACATTTTGATCCTAAATTTATTTATTTATTTATTTATTTATTTTTTTTTTTTAAATAATCCTAAAATCAAGTCTAACCTAATAAATTAGGAAGAAATTAATTGTTTCTAAAATTATAGATTTACCCTAATTTCTTCAATAATTTCATTAAAAACATAATCAAACCTTAAATCCATTAAAATTCAAAAGAAAACCATAAAATTCACAAAGATGATTAAAATTTACTAAAATAAATACCTCGTAAAACTAGATATTACTTAAATTATAATAAAATTTCCCTAAAAGCTCTAATTGATTTACATAGCCTAAAATTATTTTATTTTTGTCGAGTACAACCTAATCTATTGAAAGATGTAATTTATTTAGTTAAATTTTCATTGAAAATAACAAGACAACAAATGGAATTTTAATTAGTAACGATTATATTCTATAAAGAAAATTTTCAGTGAAGAAGTAATATTGGTGAGATAGTACATTAAGTGACTAAAATCGTTGAAATTACTGAAAACAGTGGGATAGCTAAAGATATCTACTAAATAGATGAAATATCAATTGATATCTTAATAACTTACAAGGGTAATATACTTTGAATGGAGAAAATATACATCGAAGAGAAAAATATTCGTTGAAGAGGAAAAACATTCATTGAATAAGGAAAACATTAATTGAAGAGAGAAAATATTCATTAAAGAGGAAAGCAATCATTAAAGTGAGAAAATATGAATTGAAGCTAACAAATATTCAGTGAATCGAGAATTGCTTATAATAAATTAGTCGGTAAAATTTCTCAATGATGAGATGAAATATCAATTAAATATTGTGAAATACTTGAAATAAATGGTCTGAATTATTCAATGATCAACAAATATACATAAAAGATGAAAATATTTACTGAAAATCAATTGTACTTTAAGAGTGTATTAATTACTATTATATTAAATTAAAAATTATTAACAATTGAGTAGATTTCATCGGTTAATTATATTTAAATAAGGATATATATTTTTGATGGATACTTATGCGCGGAAGAATAGTTATTAAAAACAATAACCGTGCGCGTATACTAATTCGGCGAATTCACAAATCCAACGAATATTCAATAAATCTAAGTCTCTAACAATAGTAAATTCAAAACACATTGAATAATATATTTTGAATGAACATTATGGATATCTATTGCAATTAAGAATTATTATCTAAATGTTATTAATGTCGATAAAACTTATATTTGAAAACTTTTTTAGGTGTAACTATTGACAATATATTATTTTCAATTCTAAATTTATTCTATTATTTGAAATTATATTCGAAATTTAGTTAAAATAATTTTTTATTGATTAGTAAATAGAATATTTGATTTAGTTTTATACTCAAATAAAACTTTTTGACAAATTAAAAATATTTTGAATAATCTCTTTATAAATTGATGGTTATAAATAAATATCCAAATGTAAAATTAATTTAAATATTTTATTCAATTGTAACTATTGTCAAAATAATAATTTAAATTCAAAAATAATAAGAACATCAAAAATAATTGTTATTTCTAAAAGTAAATTTATAACATTTTATAAAAAGCAATAATTAATATAAAACATACATCAATTTTCTGAATTTATTTAATATTACAAAATACTAAATGTTTCTTATAATCATAATACCAAATTATTCATCTATTCATTGTATTGTTTATTATATTCCATTATTTGTTGGACTTTCTACTACATTCTTCCTACTTGTTATATTGTATCAGATCCACCCATATTTATAGTATTAAATTTGCCGCATTTGTTGAATATTCGTAGGATTTGTATATATTCGCCGGATTTGTATATATTCTATATACAGAAGATATATATAGGAATATTAAATTTGCCAGATTTATTGAATATTCGTTGGATTTGTGAATTCGCCGGATTTGTATATATTCGCCGGATTTGTATATATATTCTATATACATAAGATATATATATATGAATATTAAATTTGTCAGATTTATTGAATATTCGCCGAATTAGTATACGCGCACGGTTATTGTTTTTAATAACTATTCTTCCGCGCATAAGTATCCATCAAAAATATATATCCTTATTTAAATATAATTAACCGATGAAATCTACTCAATTGTTAATAATTTTTAATTTAATATAATAGTAATTAATACACTCTTAAAGTACAATTGATTTTCAGTAAATATTTTCATCTTTTATGTATATTTGTTGATCATTGAATAATTCAGACCATTTATTTCAAGTATTTCACAATATTTAATTGATATTTCATCTCATCATTGAGAAATTTTACCGACTAATTTATTATAAGCAATTCTCGATTCACTGAATATTTGTTAGCTTCAATTCATATTTTCTCACTTTAATGATTGCTTTCCTCTTTAATGAATATTTTCTCTCTTCAATTAATGTTTTCCTTATTCAATGAATGTTTTTTCCTCTTCAACGAATATTTTTCTCTTCGATGTATATTTTCTCCATTCAAAGTATATTACCCTTGTAAGTTATTAAGATATCAATTGATATTTCATCTATTTAGTAGATATCTTTAGCTATCCCACTGTTTTCAGTAATTTCAACGATTTTAGTCACTTAATGTACTATCTCACCAATATTACTTCTTCACTGAAAATTTTCTTTATAGAATATAATCGTTACTAATTAAAATTCCATTTGTTGTCTTGTTATTTTCAATGAAAATTTAACTAAATAAATTACATCTTTCAATAGATTAGGTTGTACTCGACAAAAATAAAATAATTTTAGGCTATGTAAATCAATTAGAGCTTTTAGGGAAATTTTATTATAATTTAAGTAATATCTAGTTTTACGAGGTATTTATTTTAGTAAATTTTAATCATCTTTGTGAATTTTATGGTTTTCTTTTGAATTTTAATGGATTTAAGGTTTGATTATGTTTTTAATGAAATTATTGAAGAAATTAGGGTAAATCTATAATTTTAGAAACAATTAATTTCTTCCTAATTTATTAGGTTAGACTTGATTTTAGGATTATTTAAAAAAAAAAAAATAAATAAATAAATAAATAAATAAATTTAGGATCAAAATGTTTATGAAACATCTATTTAAGATAATTATTTACCAATTAGAATCCAATTTGACTGATAGATTTTGAATAGTAAATGATATTTTAATTATAATTTTATGTTCTATTTAAATAGTTGATTAAATCAGTTAATTTTTAAAAATATTTTAGTGAAACCTAAAATTTTAATTGATTTTACAGTGTAAATAAAGGGGTCAATAATTACTTTCATTTTCAAATCTAATATTGATTTCATGGATATCAATCACAAAAGTAGTATAATTTAGAGATTTTTAAGGGGATGCTCAGTGTGGTTATCAGTATAGTTATGAAAATCATTGATATATCTCTAATGGTTGACTGGTAATTTTTATTGAATTTATACTTGATTTACTGATTAATTTTAATGAGCAATATGATATATATTTTACAATAATTTAATTTATGTGGAAAACATAGATTTTATTCGATTTAAGTCATTTTTGATGAATTTTTTAATTGCTTGAAATTGTTGCCAGAACAAAATTGTGGTGATTTTCGATAGAAAATGATGATAACAATTTTGTAATACTTTAAAGAAAATTTATTTTTATTGGTAAAATTCAAATTTTTATGATAATTTTAAGGGAATTTGATTGGTTGAATACATATAGTAAATATGATTCGAATGATGAATTTTAAAGAAGTAGAGTCGGTTAAACATAGATTTCTAAAGAAATTTTACCTTGTAGGTTTTTAAAAAATATGTATATTATTGGTGCAGTTGGGGGGAAATGTTATTTCAATGTAAATGATTGGTTAAGAGTAAATTTTATGATATTTTAAGGAAATAATCGATTAAGAACAAGTTTGTTGTCATTTTTAAGGGGTTGAGTTGGTTGAATATCTGTGTTCAAAGGGTAAATATTTTCTAAATGGAAAATATAGATGAGGAATTTATAATATTTTTAGGGGATTTGTTCAGATAGATATCAATATGTGTAAATCTTTTGAGAGAGTGGAAATATTGTCAATTAAAGAAATGATTTGTTAAGAAGAGAATTTATGATCTTTTAAGGAGAAATGATTGGTCATGAGATGAATTCTATT
>CM039680.1:237946186-238183686 GCA_022537955.1 Schmidtea mediterranea | reverse complement strand
TATCCATTTATCCATTGTGACTTTATATTTAATATTAAAATTAAAACGTAGTCTATATGTTTATTCAAATTTCTTTTTAATAATAGTAAGAGGAGATTTAAAAAAGGATTTTTTTACTTTATGTTTATTTGGAAAAATGCATTCATGAATGTGGTCAATTTCAGCAATTCCCTCGTCAGGATTTTCAGAGTTATTATTTTGTAGAATTTTAATGTTATTTAGTATACTACTCTATTTCATAATACTATTAATAGGTGCCTGTCTATTAACCCTTTATTAATTAAATCGTCTAGCCCCTTTCTAATTTCGGGTATAATAGGTATAGTTAGATTATTTCCAATGTCTTTTGTGGACACCGGTATATTGTCTGGTATTTTGTTGGTTTTATCTTCAATGGGGATAACCCCAATGTGCTTATTATGGTGTTCAATGATGTTATGATGTTCAATTGTTTCTCCGCAGTGACATAATATTTCGTTTATGTTACATGTTTTCCTTTTATGTTTTCTTTTGATGTGGTTCTCTATTTGTATATAGGTGGATTTAAAGGTTAAATCATTTTTGCAATTATTTTTCATGTTTGTGTAATGACAATTTAATGTTCCCTCGTGATTTAATGTTAGTGCCAGTACTTTGTTTTTTATGCTTAGCTCCTCTTTTGAGCAGAGAAAAGGTTTATCAGAGTGAAAAGTCTCTCTGTGTTCAGTGATGTCATTGATCAAAATAGTGCGCGATTTTATTAAGCCTTCGCATATCAGGCATAAAAAAATGGTTGTGTTTGTTATACTCTCTGCATGATTTGTCTTTCTATGCTCAGTTATGTTGTTTATATTGTGAATACCTACTTTATTCTTTTCGCAGTTCCCTCCAATGCACATTAAATAGTCAACTTTTCTTAAATTAAAAATAGTTTTATTAATTTTATTCAGTTTCAAAAAGTTTTTTTTTATTATTATTATCCGGTTCAGAAAGAGAAGACTCGTGGTCAGACAAATCACTATTTAAGAAATGTTCAACTGATTCGTTTGTTAATAAGATATTTTTAAAAATTAAATTATTATTATCTATAGTAGTTTTTATTAATAAATTATCTAATATAGGAGTTTTAGTTTTGATGATATCATCCTCAGCGCAAGCTCGTGACTTGCGCTAACTATGAATTTCTCGTTCAAGTGGAATAATTTCAATCCATTATTCTTGACACGACAGTGATTTAGCAGATTAGCCGGCTATTTCTAGCTAGGACTAAACTTGCTGTTACGGCATTTCAGTAGCAGCACGTGTGCGGCCCCGAACATCTAAGGACATCACAGACCTATGCGTTAAAACTTTGTTTTTCGTATCACTCTTCTACCTCTTAACATAATCTATGTTTCACTTTTATAATTTGTCATCTAGTGATTCTTCATTGGATTTCATTTTTACTTGCACCACATTCCCTTGAGCTATTCCTTATCCCTCAAATTTTCATATTATTTGTTGCTCACAAAATGTTTCAAAACAATCAAAACTTTAATAGACTTAAAAATGCAAATGAAAGTCACAGAGATGTAATAAAAATTTCCAATGGTAAGTAAAAAGTATTTCTCCTTGATCCATTTGATGAAAAATCGACAAATTAGAAAAATAATTCAGCTAAAAATATCAAATTTTTAATATTGAAAAAATTGTTTTAAAAACACTAAACCTAAAAAAACATAAATCAAATTATAAAAAAAACATTTTACTAGCAAATTTCCAAAGTAAGAATTGTCGAAAAATTAATAATTATATCATGTCAACGAACTGGATTTCTAGTTCTGAAGTTTATTTGCAGAAGATCACAAATGTCAGATTCTATTCAGCCGCAAAAAACCAATGAGCGTAAATAAAATCACAACAGAGTCTGTTAACAAATTTCCCATATGTTGAATACATGAAAAAATAAAATCGTACAACAAATAAATGAAGAAAATAATTTATATTAAATTTTGTTTTTTATGTCGAAGAGACAATTGTTGAACTGAATGAAATACATTACAATATATGATAAATATTTCACATTTTCACTTCTATTTCTTTGTCAGAATTTTTTTTAATTGCATCGTTAGGATTTTCTTTGATGGATAAAATTTTTTTTATCAAATTTCTTGTTTGTGAAATGTTAAAATTTTACATTCATAAAAGTGAAAAATTTACATTTAACCATTTTGTTTTTCATTTAAAGAATTTTTTGATTTTAAACATTTTTAAAGATATACATACTTTTTTAAAAATCAACATACTTTTTGAAAATTTTTTAATAAATATAATTAAATATAATGATCCTAATTAATTAAAAATATATTTTATAATAAAATGAATCTTATTTATTGTGATGTATTAAAATAGTAATAATAATAATAATAATAAATAAATAAATAAATAAATAATTAAAAATAAATAAATAAATAAAAATAAATAAATCAATCAAAATAAATAATATATTAACCATCTAATGCATGCTCCAGCCGAAGGATATCAGATAAATATTTTTAATTATTAATGCATAACTGCGACTACAGGAAATATTACCTTTATACAATGATCGATGAAAGCTTGTGACAGTATTCATAGTTATCATGTAACAGCCAGTTGAAGTTTGAATCGCTTATAAATGCAGTAAAAAATTCATGTATTAAAGCAGCGGTCTCAAAATCAAATTGCTCTGAGGGTTAGACAACAACTTTTAAATTACTCTGAGGGCCGCATCATCAGATATGCTTATAAAATTATAAAAGTCTTTAAAAAACAACATAATAAGAACGTGCTATACAAACTTTACTTAATCCATTTATTAAAACAATTTCTAATCTGGGTGCAATTACCGTATTAGGTTAACGTTGCAAAATCAGTTTTTGTTCTGGTTACTTAGCTGGCATCGTTTCGTATCAACAAGAACTTTAATATTAGGTTTAAATTTATGAGATGATACCAATTGCAGTGTTACTTCCAAAGAAAATGTTCAAACATTTGAACATTTTTAGATAATACAAAATTGCTTTATTTATTATTGATCGATAACGGATGACAACTCAAATTTTCACAACTAATTTCTCAAAATCCCTTTAACATGCTTCTTCATTCATTAAACCTAACCGTCGCATTCATATGTCACAAATGAATATGTGTAAAGAGAATGCTTATCAACTAGTGAGAGGTTTTGGTTAATTGAATTCAAATGTTTGAAAAGAATTCGATTTAAGAAATGCCCGTTTTCATCTAAATTCTAAACTGAACAATCTTTGGAGCACAATAGATTAAGTTATTTATTCGATTCGGATAGATCTGTTCAATTTCCTGTATCAATTTCATCATCATTCTATCTAAAGTTAAATAAAATTAAAACTAATTTTATACAAGCATATCCATTCTTCGATAATGTAGTCATTTTGTTCTGGTAAAATTTAATAATTAATTTATATTTATACTGGGAATTATATGTGTATGAGCAGTGAATTACACATAGTAATAAAAAAGTTATGGAACAATATTCAAATATTTTTAATCAAGTATAACCGTTAATTAAAACAAATCATAATTTCTTAAACATTAACATTCAACGATTAATAACTAAACTGCAAAAATTTACCATAAAAATATATTCATTTACCGAACATTTTAATTATCAAGTTCCCGCGATAAATAATTCAATACTGTCATATTATTTAAAATTAGCCATGAATGATGAAAATTTTATGACATTGCTATTCCAACTATTTACAGCATTTGCAACTTTCTATGTGATTCTTGGAACTTTTACAAGTTTTTATTAATCTTAATAACATCAATGATATTAAAAGACAGGAATATTATCAGATAAGTGTTGTGAATTATTTTTCACTGTATAATTATTCAGTAGAAGCCGAATAACTGACTCAAAAGAAAAATGAATAAAATTTTGGTTTAAAGCTTTATATTTTAATATTTTTACAATATTTCATTGATGCAAATTTTTATATTGAAATGCAACTTTATAACAACTTTTCAACAAATATTTATTCTGGTGAATGCTATGTTAATGTAAGATAATGTGAGTTTATAACAAAATGTGCTATTAGTTTTGAGAGAATTCTGTTGTTTGGGAAAATGATTTATTTATCTTTTGTGAGTTTTTAATAGAGGTTGCTAATAGTTTCGAATCACCATTTAGAGTCTCACTAGTGTCTTCCTACCGGAATCATCAACAAAGTTGTGTAACTGTTAATGAATGACAATATTACAATAAAAATATTTTTCAATAACCGTTTTTTATCTTCTTTCAAACTAAAAAATAATGACAATTTCTTCTCTTCATGGCAATATTGTGACTTTTATAAAATATTTTGATTTTGGGTGAAAGATATTCTATTCTAAAGAAATTTTATTTATAAAACAAAATTTTTCGAATAATTTTCACAGCGATGCATCTTTACAAGAATTAACAAAGATAATAAACAAGAATAATAACGAGTATATATTTTAATTTCTCAAAGACTGCTAAAAAGGTTAAATTCAACAAAATGATAAAAACGTTTTTAAAAATTTAAAGAATTTGTAACTGTTTTAAATATTACTTGTTATAGATTTTAAATTGTTTTAATCAATTTCTAAAATAATTTTATTTAGTGAATCAAAAAGTAACAGTTTTGTTTGTTACAATGAATTTTGAAATAATAAAATTTTACTTATTATATTTCATTGGAAATTATTAATATACAAATTGTAGTAAAAGTAACATTTTTGTGTCTTAAATATTGATATTTGTTTCTACAGATAAACACTTTTTAATTTCAATATACTTATGATTATTTTTTTTTTACTAAAACGAATTCAAAATAAAATCTTTTAAACAAAAGTGAAAATTGGAATTTCGATTTTAATATTATGTTTATATTTTAAATTTTAAAAATGAAAATGAGTTTTTATGCATGTTTTACGCTCTGAAGAATAATTTCAAGTTGATTCTTTCCATAAACTTAATTAAATTTTGGACACCAATTCTCAAGCATTGTACAAATGAGATAAATGAAATCAGAAACCATTGAAAAGTATTAAAAAAATGTTAGATTTATACAATATAAAATTAATTATAATAATAATAATAATAATAATAATAATAATAATAATAATAATAATAATAATAATAATAATAATAATAATATTAATAATAATAATAATAATAATAATAATAATAATAATAATAATAATAATAATAATAATAATAATAATATTAATAATAATAATAATAATAATAATAATAATAATAATAATAATAATAATAATAATAATAATAATAATAATAATAATAATAATAAATAATAATAATAATAATAATAATAATAATAATAATAATAATAATAATAATAATAATTTTATTTATTTAATATTATTTTATTTAACTCAATCAATTTTAACGAAATTTAGTATAACTAAACTAGTGCAAAAACTAATACAAAAAGAAATTGAATTATTTTATCAAGAGAGCTTTAGTTACGTTTGACTAGCATCCTCTTTTTGAGTTTTGACTGGTTGCTATATCCTTAGCTTCGTTTGGACATTGACCCTATCACATGTTTGTATATTTATTTCTTTAATATTCTTGACAAGTAAAGTTTTCTTCTCTCCAGTTGTTTGGTTCAATTGGTATTTCAACTACCCAAACACCAAAAACTCATTTTAAATAATTCAAAAATGTTCCAGGATATATTTTTAGAATTTGATATTTGCTTCTTGGTAACTTGATGTTTTTCATCTAGTGATCAGAAATATTGAATTTTGGTTTCTATTTCCATAGTTATCACGTTTTTGTTTTTGCATCTATTTCACTAATGCAGATCATTGACTTTACATTATGGATGGTTCTTTATACTAGTAACAGTTTGAAAATCTTTCACATGTTTCATAATATAAATCTAGTTATATCCTAAAGGCAGACAGACGTTCTCGCAATGCCTCCTCTTTCTTTATAACAATATTGAATGATTCTAGATACTTTGTTGTGTGGCACTAATCTAAATATTGCGACTTTGCACCAATTTTTATGCTTTGTAAACTTTTGATCATTCATGCAATCAATAAAGTCATTTTGTAGTTTCCCTTTATACAAAACATTTCAAAGAATTTTCGAATACAGTTGTATTCGGGATAATTATAATACATCATTGTCGCTGATAACACTATGTTAAAACTTCTTTTGGACCAAATGCTTATGATTCAAAACGTTCCTTTTCATGTATGATCTACAATATCACAGACAAGACTCTTCACAAAAGCCTTAAAGAAAAGCTTTTCGAATCATATCTGAAGCATCAGACAATAAAGTGATATGTTAAACCAATAAATTAAATTAATTTATTTTAACCAGATTATTAAAAATTGTATTTTATTTACAATAATAAAAAAACATTTAAATTTTTGTTTATCTCACAATCTTCTCAAAATTTTCTAGTTTTTCTTTCTATTTTGTCTTATTGGATATCTTGTCATTTCTCTGGTTATGCTTGTTGTCTAAGTCAATTCTTCATTTATCATTTGTTTTAGTTGATGTTTTGTTTTCACACTCCTTCTACCTGTGTTCTTTTCCTCCATGATGTCATTTTATTTACTCAAAATTATTGTAAATTTTTTACAACTACCATGAATTATTTTTCCATTCGTTCTACTCTGAAGCCCCTGAATAATTTAATAATATCCTATATATTTTGCTTCCAAAACACTTTTTTGGGTTCAAATTTGACAACAGCCAAATCTTTTAATTCGACTCTTATGTTTTTCTGTTTCTATTGTAAGTCCTGTTCCTGTATTGTCATGCTTTATTTGTCCTTATTTTGACTAAATTTTCATATTACTTAATATCATTACTGAAATTCTAAATAAAGTTGTTAAAGTTAAGTATTTAAATTTATATTATTACCATCTCCAATCTTCCTTCCAAACATTTATCGAAAATAAAGGAAAAAACTTAAGATTTCAACAACTGAGATAAGCCCACGTATCACAGATTTGCACTTCTATTTCGATATTTTTCTTTTTTTTTCTACCAATATTTTATATACTTTTTCTTGCATACCTAAAGACTCGCACAATGAGGGTTGAGAATATCTGCTTTAAACTTTATAATAAAAATTTTATTTTCTAATTTTTGCTACAACCACAAAAAATTAATTTAAGAAATATGACAATTAAATTTTGTTCTAACACTACAAAAGATAGTTGTTACCTTCTAATTACTAAACCCAAAACTTTGACTTAAGAATCATTTTAAAAATATTTGAAATAATTTTGTTTATATATTATTAATGTTCCTAAAATATGTTTGACAAAAAAATTCCAAAAGCGAAAACATAATTTTCCCAAACTGTTTTTGCTGAAATTCGATCGAATTCCCTCCCGGACTACGATTGTTATAAAAGATCAAACAAAATAAAATTGGTGTTTAAATAAAAACAATTCTAAGCAAGCCGATTTCCACTGAGATAAATTATATTTCATCGCAGGCCTTTTGCGGATTTAGCGTGTTAACACGCGCATTATGACTATGCGCATTAGGTTGACCATACAAAATGAAAGCGTAAAGGAGCTTGACTTTTTAATCATTTTACTAGCTAAGAGTAAGTGTTTTGTGTGACATAAAACTTTATTCGATCTGGGTTTTGCTCTAAATTTCCCGCCCTGATGTGAACAGCAATACACTTAATTTTCGGAGTTTGATAGGTTAGTAAATAAATTTTATTGAAATATTTTATATTTTAGTTTATTTTATTTTATTTAATATAATATTTGAGTATGCCTCTTTATAATATTGTTGAGCTTATACCGTATTAAATTTACTGGTAAAATGGTAAAATAAGCCATAGTTTTAACAAAAAATTGAATAAATTTAAACAAAATAATTAATTAAAACAATGTCGTTTGAAATTTTCAATATGGCTGCTGAGAAAATACACATGCACCTCAAGCAGAAATTAAAAATAAAATAAACACCAATTAAACAAATTAAAAAAATTAAACAAATATTAATATAATTCACAAAAAACCTACAGATACAGAAAGAGACATAAATTCAGTACATAAAACCACCAAAACGTTGTTGACACAGGTCAGGCCTTGTTTGCACTGATCTCGAGACTTCATTGTATGTCACCGTAGCGCCCATGAAAGATGGTGGGAGCGGTAAGAGGGTAAAATATGGAAGAGCGTCATAGCCAAAGAGCAGTACTACCATATGTTTTAAGTAGAAAGAATTCTTTTGCTTAAATTCTGCCAGTTTATTATATTTTAGCGGGTTGACTAAAGGTAGAATATATAGCTTAAATTGGAAGTAGTAATAAAAATCTGTGAACTTTTTGAATGTCTAGCAATGTTTCATATTTCTGTTTATAGAATTTTGGAGATAATAAATTTAAAATTGAAGTCATCATAGAGGCGCCAACAGAAAACTAACAGATCTAATGATAAAATTTATGTAGAGAGTTTAGGGTTTATAAACGATTCTGATAACACTTTACTCAATAAACCAACAACAATATGATTTAATCATTTGAAAATTTTTTTTAAAACACCTTATAGGGCATATATAATACTAAAAAATTTCACAAAACAAAACTATAACCAACAGGACGAAAGATTACAAAGTCTGGGTAGTAAATTGGGTAGTAAGTGAAGTTGGAAAAAGCGATTAAATGAATGAAACAAGAAATTTTCCATAAAATAAGGGCGCAACACTGCTCAAATGTTTTGAAAGATATATTAATAAATAAAGGGTAACGATGACAAATTGACATAGGAATTGTAGAAATAGATGAGTATGGACGATGACTATGAAAGAAAAAGACGTAAAATATCATGAGGAGTAGTTCTAGAAATGGAACTCACCTACTCATGAATTTTCAGCTGCTATATACAGCACTAATATAGGCATGCTCTTGTATATATAGTGGCAAGATTAAAATTGTGGGGCGTCTGTGTGAGATAGAATATACCCTAGGGAATAAAGAATTAATAAATAAAGGAACACACAAACGCCAAAAACACACTGCACACACAGACGCACAGCATAATAAATGTACAACTGGATTTACCATTCTATGACCTTTTGCAGAAATCTTCAAAATAGCGTCCACATAACCACACAGCGACTTTGCAAGGATTTGTAGACCATTATGCACAAATGATTACTGTAGCAGATTTGACTCAGTCTGCACATAGTGAACTTATCATATCTATTATTAGTTATTTTACATTTTATAAAAATATGTAATTAAATAAAAATATTAAAAATAAATTTTAGCGACTTATGTGACGTGATTGAAAAAAAAGTTTAAATAATAAATAAGTTGTCCTTAATAAAATCTTACAAACCTGTTAGATCAAATTCGATTTAAAAGATTTCTTTACTGTTTTCAATATAAAAATAAAATAAATTATTTATGTTAAAGAGATATCGTAGATATAAAAACCCCTGAAAATTCAATAAATTTTTTTAAAAATTTGATTTACAATTATTTGGGTTAAATTGTTTAAAGTTAACTCATAATTTTGTCAACCTTGACGAAATTATATTTTCTGTACAAAATCTAGTAAAGAAAACATTTTAAAGACAACTTTTTATAAAAAATTGAAATATATTATTTTTATCCTGAGTAATTTTTCATTAATTCTACTGACTGCCCTAAATTTAAAAAAAGATATCTGATTAATTCTAAATTAAAAACGCCGGTAGTTATATAATTTAATATATCATTTTCGATTTTAGATTGTATAAACCAATAAAATATTTTGTTAGAGTTCGATTAAAAACCTTTAAATACAAAACTTAAAATTACAAATTAATTAAATCTTTTCTTCCGGTTAAAATTTTTTTATATAGTCGATAATTAATTAGTTTTAGAATATTTATGAATTTAAAATAAAAAAAAACTAGATTTGTTTTCCAGAAAACAGGCGACAGAAATTTAATACATAACTTTTGTAATTTTGTGGAGAATAATCGTTATTTATAAATAATAAATTGACAGAAAATTTTTTATTTATAAAATATATTTCGATTTTGTTAATTATTCCGAGAATAGAAACTCTTTAATGTTCCGCATTTTGTTTCACTGAATAATTAATTCTTCAACATATAATAGAAATTATGAGAATAACGTTTTCTGCGATTCCAAAGAATAACTATTATTCCCAAATAATTATCCCATTATTAGTATTTGCTTTAAGAGTTGAAATTAATTTTTTATTAATATCAATATTTTATTGAAATATGTTATTTTTAATCTTTATATATTTTTATATATAATTTTTAAATTTCAGTTGAACTGAAAAAGAAAAAAGTAATCTCTGTTTATACTGTGATGAAATTAATTGCATAATTTGTGAAAAAAATGAAAGTAAGATTTGAAGTATAAAACAAATACTATTTTTAACAAAAGTAAATATTTAAGAAATTAAAATATTGATTTTAAAAATCAAATAAATTTAAAATATCGTGAACGAAATGATAAGAAACATCGCAGTAAAATTTGAACATTTTCATTTATTTTTGTTTAAAATTTGACTATCTATCAATAGTTTTCAGTAAAAAAAACTTTTTTGGAGCAGAATATTTGTGAGGTTTCTGCTACAGTTGCTTCTGATTCACTTAAAAATGCAAGACTCATCATTGTGATGAGTTACTCGAAGCGTCATTCGTCTGCAGACATTTTGGTATGAATCATGCATGTTTGATGAGTCATCACTGAGTTATAAGAAAAAACGTGAGTTAATAAAAATCGTTTTTAATGATCGCAGTCGTTTAATTTATATTTTAGTCTATTTTGGGAAAAATATATGTAAATTTCTTATACTGAATATTAATTTTTAATATATTTTTAAATTCAAATTTAAGTGTATGCGTCAATGAAAAACCTAAAAAAAAGTTTTGGAGTCTTGAAAAGTAAATAACAAAATATATTTTATAGTATCTATTTAATTTAACTTAATTATGCATTATAAATTAGCGTAATATAGCTTTTTGCGCTGTTTCATTTGGAAAATATTTTAATACATTATCGAAATCTTGTTTCCTCGTTTAAGCGACTTTGATGGCTAAAGTACCCAAGCTATTTAACCGATTTTGATCCATAGTTGATCTTAATAAGTTTTTTACTCTCGCAATTGTGCTGAATGAACAGTAACTGATATTGTGCAACATTATCTAAATGCAAATATTTGGAGACACGGCATCTGTTCTCAGTTCTTTCATTTTATTTAATAAATTTATAGGAAGCAACTGACTTTCACCAAATGTTGCTTGATGAATGATTTTGAAATGAATTAACTCATCTGAAATTTCTTTGACTATATCAGAAGTATTTTTATTACATAAATCAATACTACTTTGTATTAACAAGTCCAATATCAATTTTTAATTAAATCCACAAAAACCCGAACGAAACAAGTTAAGCTTCCGATAATAAAATCTAAAATTTTGTAAAACACCTACGTTTTCAAGTAGTTTTCACTCGTTATTTCTGTATCATTATTGTCATCATTAATTTCATCTGCACATAATAATAATAATAATAATAATAATAATAATAATAATAATAATAATAATAATAATAATAATAATAATAATAATAATAATAATAATAATAATAATAATAATAATAATAATAATAATAATAATAATAATAATAATAATAATAATAATAATAATAATAATAATAATAATAATAATAATAATAATAATAATAATAATAATAATAATAATAATAATAATAATAATAATAATAATAATAATAATAATATCATAAAAATAAAGCAAAAATAATAATAATATAATATAAGTTAAAATAAATCTCTAAAAATGATTTAAGCTACTCATGATTATTTAACCAAATTCAAGAAAATTCTTTCATCAAACACTAAAGGCTTTTATGTCAATAGTAATAGGACCGAAATGAAATGGTAATTTAAAATATTTATTATTCTAATTAAGGAATAAAAAGTTAAATAATTATTGAATAAAAGAGTGTGAATATCATTTTTCTTTTTATCAAAAAACTGTAACCAAATTTAATTTAATTCTTCTAACTGTTTTCTATTGAAATTATGGGGTAACTGAGAGTCTCATTTGATACAACAATGAATGAAAACTAACAATAAAATTTGAGACGTAACTGATTCCCATGATAATGTATTGTCAGATTTATAAAAAAGCTCTTTGAGAGATGGTTTAAAATTTAGTTTCTGTAAAGATAAATATTTAATGCTATTAGAAGTTTTATTGTTTTTTTTACATAAAACGGCTTGTAAATTAATTGAAAATTATTGTTGAGCTGGAATCTTGAAATTTACAAGTCAAATTACTGTTGAAATTAACCTCTATTTTTATTTATGAAAATTAAATGCTTTTCAAAATTTGTTTATCAAATCTTTAATTGGAAATTGGGTGAATTTTGCTCTGGAAATTGTAAAATAAATAAATTAAAAAGTAATAAAAATCAAGTTAATTTTACGCACTTAATAGTAAGTATAAAAAAATATTAAAGGAAATCGGAAAAATAATTAAAAAATTACGAATTTAAAATTAAAATTTATCAATTTTAATTATAAAAATGATAAATTTTCGAAATTGATTTTGTTGTATTTTGAACACTTCATATATAATTAGAATAATATTTAAAAATGTTTAATGAAAATAAAAATACTATAATCTTCCATCAATACTTAAATAGAAAATTTATTATTTATATATAAAATGTATTTAGATTTTGTAATTTGTAAATTAAGTAAAAATATGTCATTGTTAAAATGATTTCTAATTTCTTTATAAGTTGAAAATAAAATTACTAGTGTAAAAAATTTAATTTTTGAAAATAATTGGTTATAAAATATTATGAAAAAAATAAAGCGGTTTGAAAATTAAATTAGAAAAACAATTTAAATAACCTTAAATTACTGTAAAAATAAAATTCACTGAATTTTTATGAATATGCAAGTTTAATCACAGCTTATTTTGGTGATAATATTGAAGTTAATGTCTCTTTAATTTGTATAAATATAAGCTATTATTGATATGAAATGAATACTTTATTAACATACATCTTCTATTAAATATTTTAATTGATGATTTTAAGGGATGTATAGATGAGAACTCGAAATGTCTAATATTTAATGGTGAACTGTCTCAATATTTTATTTTTTATTGTCTTGGAGCAATGAATATAATCTCGATTTGATACATAACTATTGTAATTTTATATTTTATTGTACACATTCTAAAACATCAGTGTCACTTGTTTTATTTGCACTCGAAAACCTTCCATTTTGATATTTCAGACAATATTTCAAATCTATATGTTTATAGTCACGCGTCCTTCTATCATATTTGATCATAATGCATATTATGCTTTGTCGTGTCCGTGCATTCACAAAGAAGGATGTATAATGTGGTGGTTGTTAGCTACCTCCACTTTGCTAGATTTAACTTGTGCTATGATGAATTTTTAATTTTTATATTTTATTTAATGTATTTTGTATAAAATTTTGTAATATATATATATATATAAATATATATATATATATATATATATTTCAGATAATAAGCATCAAATTAAACAAGTTAACAAATTCTTCAAATTCTTCAAATTCTATTTAAACATAAACATACAATATGATCAAAAAGTAGCGAAAATTTGTAATTAAAACCAACTTTTATCAATGTTCATTTAAATTTATTTTGTCTCCTTCAAAATAAAACCCATGTCATATTCTCGATTATAAAATAATACTTTTCAATTATTATTATTATAATTATTATGTTATTATTAATATCGTATTAATATTTTTTGATTTGTGCGTGTAATTAAATGTAATGTTTAAAATGAATAGTTTTCACTTGTTTCTGTTTTTATTTGTCATGAACATTACGGGATAAAATAAATTCGACATTTCGATATTAATTTAAAACCATTATTGCCATTACATTATTTAAAACAAATTATTTTTAAAGTATCAAATTACTACAAACTAATTTACAGCTTAATTGAAAATATTTATTTCGTTATTCATTAAATTCTATATTAATAATAATAATATGATAATAATAATTTTCAATAGCCGTTTATAATCTCTAAATAATTATCGAACTCAGACAAATAGACATACATTTAACGAAACCGAAAGATTTGTAGAAATTAATTATTATTTCATTATTTGAAAGTCGTCTTTTGACGAAAATAATCAAATAAAACAGCATTCAAATGAATGAAGAATTCAATTATTTGTGGCATTCTTCATTCATATTTGTTGAGGCGTTGTTGATATGATCTTTGAATCCTATAATTAATGTTCAAAATTCTCAGTCTATAGGTATTTTGAATGTATTTAAATAATTGAATGTGAATTATGTATATTATGTATTTGATGTAATTTTTCGGAATGTTAAAATGATTTTATTATGTAAAAAGAATTTAAAATTTATTTTTAAAAAACTTCATTATTTTATAAAAACTTGTTTTAAAAGAAAGGATAACTTTTTAAGTTTTTTAAAAAATTAATTTCAAAGATTATTTTCTTAAAACTAAAATAATTTTATACTTTTTGGTACAATTTGATTTCGATTATTATTGATTAAATTGCTTAAATTTTCTTGTTTTCATTTAGTTATTGTTAATGTGATTTCTAGCCTGAAGAAGACTAGCAAACAGTCAAAATATATAGTTTGCGTTTTTCAATTAAAAATAATTAAAAATTGTTGTTCAATTAATTTTTCTGAAATTTGAATTTTATCTCAAATTTTGAATTTTATCTTTATTCCGATTTTATTGATATCTAAACACTACAAAATACTAAAATTTCATCAGTTTCTGATTAAACTAGATTATTGAAATTATTTTTATTAAATTAATTTTACAACATCTAACAGTAAATAAAAAATGCGTGTTTTCAGGCAGGAAACACTATAAACTAACACGAGTTCTTATCAAATTTATGTTCAGTTCTTAATTTATGAAGTCGGTTAATTTTTATAAAAAATTGGCTAAAATAACTGAATATTTAAATTTATCATCTTATTTCACTAAAATTTAGGTGACGCTTTTTTCCATAATTTACTTCATTTCTAAGTAATATACAACAAAAAATATTATAAAAAATAAACAATACCTGTAAAACTTGAGTTTATCTATTTAGGGTATAAAATTTTTACGATATCTATTTATGCTATTATTATTATCATCATTAGTATTGTTAAGGATATCTAAATAAAAAAAAGTTAAATATTAAATAAAATAATCCGGATGAATATGCCGTGTAAATCAGAGTTGTTCTGGAACTCTGACAAGAAAGATTGAGGACAGAAAATAAAAATCGAGAAAAGATATATAAAATCAATAAATTTAAACAAAGAAATACAAGGTCGTTCTTAATTAGTAAGTGCAAATAAAAAAGAAAAATATTGGGAATTAAATTCCATTATCTTAAGAATTTGGCCAAGGTAACAAATGAATTATTAGAACAGTCAGTTAAATAAAAAGAGAAGAAAACGAAATATAATAGTATATTTCGACAGCTGAAATACAAAAGAAAGACATGAATTATATAAAAACATATTTTTCTAGAAACATAATTTTAAAAGTAAAAAAACAAACCAATGTAAAACAGGGAGACAAAAACCAAAGAGAAAAAACTTAGACAAAATCCAAATAGGAGACAACAAATATATATATTAAAACATTTGGAGAAACGATAAATAGAAACTATAAATCGTATTATAGGGAAACAAATCAAAAGGAAGTAGTTGTGTTAGCGAAAATCAAATTTATTGTAATTGTGATAAACAATAAATATTGATAATATCAAGAATTTTCCATTGCTACTACTATTTCAAGTCACCAAAAACTAACTCTACTTAACAGTATTATTAAAATGATGATTTCTTGGTTGCATCATAATTTAAATGTTAAATAAAGTAAATGATAAGATAATCCCTACAATGTATGTATAAAATAAATAAAATTTTTTTGATTATTTTAAAATTTATTTTCTATTTTTCAATGGCTTAAAATTTTTTCATTCTTTTTCTTTATTAAAAGTAATAAAATTAAATAAACAAAATTTTTAAGAGCTTAAAAATTAGAAATCTAAAACAAATCAAGTGTAAATATAAAATTACAAGTATGACCATTTTCAAAGGTTTTTGTTAAGTTTATAACAAAGAAAAAAATTTCGATTAACTTATATACATATATATATATATATATATATATATATATATATATATATATATATATATATATATATGTATAAAAGAAATCAGTGTTGAAAATTAAAAGAAATTATTATATTAATTGTGCTTTGATTTTTACTCCTAAGAGATTTTAAAAATTAAAAATTACTTATTATTATTATTATTATTATTATTATTATTATTATTAGTATTATTATTATTATTTAATTTCATGAATTTAGAAACTTTCTTCCTATTGCATTAATATCATATTTCTGATTTTCCGGACAGGAAGTATGAGATATATCACGAAATAATTTATAGAGAATTAGAATCCCGGATATAAAATAATTTATATTAATTACTTTTGAGATTTTTAATTTAATTATATAAAAATGATTTCACTGATAAATAATAATTTAATTATTGGTATTATTACTCTGACAAATATACTTTTTATTTAATTCTTTTATTTTTTAATTTTTATTATTCTTTTCTTTAATCGGCTCTTAATTACAAAGTTTCACCGAATAATACTTATTTTGAGAGAAAATATTCAATTTTAGCTTTTCGTAAGAAGAAAAGATTTCCATAATTACAAATTTCATTTTAATATTTTTTAATTTTCCAAATATTCTTCATGTAAATATTTATTTATGTAAAAATAAATAACTAGATCAAATTATAACAAGATCAAATATTAAATTTGATCTGGCTTATTAGTAACAAGTTTATTCAGTAAAATATTTATTAATTACTTAAAGTTTATTAATAATTTTGCAAAACAAAAGTCGAAAATTCATTGGTAAATGAATTTAAATGGAAACGATATGGCAAAGAAGCTATTCATCGCTATTAGGGTTGCTTAAATTCTTAATTTTATTAATTTAAAATATTCGAAAGATTTAAAAGGTTTTCCGAAAATGTATAATTCAAAAAAAATTGTTAAATAAAACTTGGAGAATCCAATTATGGATATTCATATTCTGAGCGATGTCAACATACTGCAATCATACACATACTATTTAATATATAACTTAATAAACTTAATATACATATTTATAATAAAGATAAATTAATTATAAGATTTATCTCATACCCCTCAATAATAACATTTTTACCCATAGTTTTAAATTCTCTCAACTAGTCGACTTTTTTTGTAACATTCCTTTCATTATTCATTTTGACGACGTAGCCTATATTATGTATTTTATTTATGATTGTCCCTGGACCGCGATATCTGCCGTCTTCTTTCGTATGTATGTCTTTCCTTACTATAGCTTTATTCCCTATTGTGAATTCTCGATATTTTCGTGCTTCATTTTTTGTAAATAATTTTGATTTTATTATTTTTTATCTCTTGATTT
Source organism: Schmidtea mediterranea (assembly GCA_022537955.1). Taxonomy (NCBI): domain Eukaryota; kingdom Metazoa; phylum Platyhelminthes; order Tricladida; family Dugesiidae; genus Schmidtea; species Schmidtea mediterranea. Next base: position 238,166,109 of record CM039680.1, on the reverse strand, counting down.
TTTATTCGTCTTTCGTCTTTTTGTTTTTCCATATATTTATTTTGGTTCATTCTGAAGTAGGGTCTATTCTCTTAATAATTTTTACCATACACAAATTCAGCTAGGCTAAACCCTGCTTAGTATAATTTAATGAAAACTCTACTTCGGAAAGTAAATCTGCCAAATATTTATAAAGATTGTTTTTCATAGATATTTGTATTGCAATAGTCCTAAATTGTCTTTCAATCATTGAACTCGAATTTCATTTTATTGTTTTCTGAAATTGATTTTATTAGTTGGACTCAAATGTTTTGCCTCTATCGCACTATATTTATCTTTGTGCATCAAATCTTAAAATCTAATAAGTTCTTAATATGTTTGCAGTCATAATTTAAGAGGTTATGACCTTCACCATATTTTAAAATACGGTCTCGATCGCTTTCCATTCATGGAATTTAGATATCATACCGATCTCTACAGAAAAGTTTATTTCATTAATTGTTCACATTACCAAATTGGCTGTTTGCTTTATTGACAGTATGCAATTTGTTAATTGTTCGTTAGCTAAGGCTGTCAAAACACTAACTTCTCTTCCATTGACTTCATCTGTCTTTCAAGGTTCTATAGTTGACTGTAAAGGTATTTTTCCGTATAATTTTGCTATTTCTGAGGAAGCTCTTGAAACTACTTATGAGTTGCCTCCAATTTAGGAGGGGGTAAGTGAAGATGAGCTCGATATGGCACAACTAATCTGGACGCAGCAAAACTGTAGGACTTTGCGTGATTATATGTTAATTTACCTTAGACTTGACTTATTCCTCCTTGCGGACTATTTTCAACATTTCCGTACCAAGGCTATTGTTTACAATGGTCTTGAACCTCTAAATTTTTATGGAATTTCGGGTTTATGACATTAACGGAACACATTAAACGTTTACAGGACATGGAAATGTTCAATATTTAAGAAGGCGAAATACTGGGTGGGTTAACATTTGTTAATAAACATTACATTGCTGCTTCGGAGGATACAAAATTATTGTATATAGATATAAATAATCTTTATAGTTGAACTCTAAGCCAAAGTCTTCCTTACGCTGATTTTACTTGGGTGTATGATGGTTTGGATGAGGTTTTGAGTGAATGTGCGAATTTTGTGGATATTGAAATCCTTCCATATAGATATACTGTAGAAGCTGATATCGAGATTCCAGATTATTTACATGATTTTTTAAATTACTTTCCGATTGGACCGAAAAAGATGTGCCCACCAAACTCAAAAGTTGAGAAGTTAATGTTCACGCATTATCCCAAGAAGAACTATGTTCTTCATTAAAGGCTTCTCAGGCTTTATCTTTCTCTCGGGACTAAGGTTGTATATATACATAGAACTATTAAATACAAAGAAGCTCATATTTTTAAAAATTATATTGATAAAAACACTAACTTGCGTGCAAATGCAGTTAGTGAATTATATAAAGATTTATTTAAATTGTATAACAATAGTCTGTATGGTAAATCCGCTGAGAACCTTAAAAAGCGGATGAATTTGCGACTATGTAATTCAGCTGAAAAGTTAATTACATATTCGTCAAAACCGGCATTTAGAAAAACAATAGAAATTACTGATGATCTTTTTGCCGCTCATCTTAATAAGGACTCAATATGTTTGGATAGGCCTAGTTATATTGGTCAATCAATTCTAGATCTATCAAAACTACGGATGTACCAGTTACAGTATATTGAATTAAAAAAATATCGAGATATTTATAACTGTGATATAAATTTAGTAGCAGGTGATACCGATAGTTTCTTTATAGAAATAAAAAAATTTAAAATTAGATATATTATTATCAGCGATGATTTCAGATAGCCTACTAGACACCTCAAATTATGATCCTTCTCATCCTTTATATTCTAGGCGACTTGACTCAGTTATAGGTAAGTTCAAGGATGAGAGTAAAAGGTTAGGATATAATGAGTGGGTTTTCTTGCGCCCTAAATGTTATAGCTTGCTAGGAAAAAAGTCAACAATGCAAGCTAAGGGTGTAAAATTACCGGGTACCGACATTAAACAACAATCATATTTACATTGTTATAATAACAATACTATTATGTAAGTACCTCAAACTAGAATAAGGACCCAAAATCACCAGCTGTTTACTTTTAAAAATTCAAAAATTGCATTTAATAATAATGACGATAAGGAAGCTTGAGTAGGGAAAAACTCAAGTTTTGCATATGGTCATTATAGAGGGATTGATGTCCTTGATGTTGGTGGTAATATAGTAATGCCTGAAGCCAATCCTGCAATTTGCTGAAATATATGAAAATATAATTGATATTTATTGAAAATTTTTGGTAAACATTTGAAAAATAAAAAATTTTGTGAAAATATCTTTTCTTAGTTTAAAAATTATGATTATTAATATTTTTAGAATTATTTTTTTTTATATAATAGTTTGCAGTGAGCATGCAGATATTATATATAGGAATTATTTGGGTTATAAAATAATATCAAAGATAAAACCTTTTAACAATAATAATAATAAATAAAAACTTTTAATAAAAACTTGTAGCAATAATAATAATAATAATAATAATAATGATAATAATAATAATAATAATAATAATATTAATAAAAATTAAAAAATATTAATAATTAAAACACTACTTATAAAAATAATTAGTAATTTTAAATTTTAAAATTTAAAAAATAATGTAACATTGAAAAAATATGATGAGTCATCCAATGACCTTGAATGAGTCATGGTCTTTGTTTAAATGACCTTGAAAATTTTGATGATTCATCTAATGACCTTGAATGAGACATGGTCTTTGCTGTAATGAAAATATTTTGTGGATGAAAAATACCCTCTATGACCATCGTAGGCGATTTGAACAAATTTTATTTTATGCTTTTATATCGTTAGGCGATTCAAACCAATATTCTTCTTAGGCTTTTTATCGAGAGTCAAAAATACTCCCTTACTATAGTGTGATTGAAAAACGTTTTGTGGATAAAAAAAATTTATTCAAAAAAATGTGCCAAAATTTGAATTTAAAAAAATCCTCCAAAAAAATTCGAAAAAATTTTTTATCCAAAAAAATGCGCGCACACAAAATTAATTATCTTGATTACGTAATTATGCATTCAAGATAATCCGAGATTAAATTACGTCATTATTTTGCAATGGTGTGTGGGCGCAGTGCACTACTAACTACCTATTTACTATCTAAATGAATATTTTTATGAAAAATAACATTTAATAGAAGAATAATTGTTCAACATGGGATAAATTTTTAAAAAAATAGTTGAAAAGTGTTTGACAAAACGTATCAAATAATTTCAATGATTTCAATAAAAAAATACAAAATTTTATTCAGAAAAGATAATTTTTCTTGCAAACTACCCGGTAACTAAACAACCAAGTGATTTACAGATATAGAGGCATAAATGATGTGAAAGAGAGTGAAGAAGATTTCGTTAATAAATTTGAAATTTTACTTGTATTTATTGTTAATGATTTACTTTTATTTAAGGTTTTGTTGGTAAGTAACCAAATATTTATTTTTGCAGTAACTAGTTATCGGTTACCTAATATGTATACAAGTAGACAGAATGAAGTTCCCGACTGGAAAACCTCAACATGTAGTGGATAGAAGTGGAAAATATCCAATTTTATTCTTCAAGAGCGGAAAATACAGGGTAATGGGTTGCAAAAGACCATTACAGGAAGGAGATCTCAAATAACAAATTCAAGATTTACAAATTCAATCATTATCTTTCAATATTGACATGGGTTGTCGAATCAACTTGTATTATTTGTCTACCAAAGCAGAAAACATTTACAAACCGGAACTGTTTCCAGCATTAAGACTTGTCAAGTATAATCCACTTTGTGTGAATGTATTTGCAAACGGAAAAGTCGTTGTCATTGGGATAAAAACACTAAAATACAACAGTCTAGTACAAGAAATATTTAATTTTATAAAATCTTAAGTTAATAATCTTAATATCAATGAAGAAATACTAGATTATTTATTAAGCACTGATTGTGTTTAAATAGGTTGAATTCTGACGATTTTAAAAATTAACAATGATCGACCAGCAAGAAGCATACGTATTCGAAACAATTTTGATGAGGATGGAAGAAATCTTTCCAAATAAGAAGAACAAGCTTTCGTATTGTGCTCCTGAATATTTGGCAACACGGATCTATCAAATGACAGGAATCAACATTGAAGAAATTGTACGGATGCATTAAGAATCGGTTCAAGGATCTGGTTTGAAATGTTTAGATGACTGCATTGTTTGTGTAGATCCCTCAATGTTGATTTGTCCATTTAGATGCATATGCTGCAGGGACTACAAGAAGAAAGAAGTTGTCCATATTTTGTTGGCAGAACTAAGAAGAGCTTATTATAAGATGATTTGTGACGATGTAAATTAAATAAATTTTTGATCTTTTTACGTGTTTTTTTATGTGTTGATAATTAGTTTATTATTAAGTTTTTAAATGCTTGAATTATTATTATTATTATTATTATTATTATTATTATTATTATTATTATTATTATTATTATTTCTTTGTAAAATTATGTTAAAAATTTCATCGATAAAATTCTATTTAAAAATTTATCTTAAAAATTTAACTTAAAATAATAATTACATAAAAAAAATTAAAATACAAATAAATTTGAATTTTACAATAAAAACTTCAATTAAATGCGCCAAAATTAAAAAAAATTGTTCGCACACAAAAATTAATTATCTTGATTACATAATTATGCAATCAAGATAATCAGTGATTAATTACGTAATTAATCCGTCGCAAAGTGGTGGGGGGTTTGTCCCATAAAGCCCTTAACTACCTACTTACCTAAATCTTGGGTGTTACAATATTTGGAACCATTCAAAATATACATGATTTCATTCTTTCTGAGTATCGGAAATATTGGTCTCTGAACTACTAGATTAAGAGCTCTTAAATCTAAAAAAATCTAATATTTTCTTTTCCTTTTTCTTTAACACAAACTAAAGATGAATTCCATGGTGATTCACACATTTCCATAATTTCATTCTTTTCCATTTCTATGATATTTTCATGAACTTTACTTATTAAATGCACTGGTTGTCGTCTTAGATTAATCACTATAAGCGGTAATGTCGTTAAAATTTCGTGTTTTATCAGAGATTTATTACCAATATCCCATTTGTGTTTGATAAATATGCACTAGTAATCTATTAAAAGTTTTTTGATAACTTTATCTAATATTTCTTTACGATCTTCAACATAATTTATATATATTTTCTATACATACTCATTTTAAGATAAATAATAAACTTTTTAAATAAATTTACACCCCCTATGACCTATGGCTTTACTCCTTCAGTAATATAAAATTCTATTTCTTTTACGTAATTTCTATTTTTTACTTAACATAGTCATTCCCAACACTGTTATCTCGCTTTCATTTGCATATTTCAATTCCAAACTGGTTTATATTATTTTTAGTTTTGCTAATTTATCTATAATATGATATTATTAATATTATATTCAATTAGACTAATCTTAGCACATGTATCAAGCATTCATTTAGCTTCTATGCTGTTTATCTCAATTTTAACACTTGGTCTTAACTAATAAAATTCATCTTTCTGTCTAATTAATAAATTTCGGATTGAATTTTAAAACGAGTACTTTCACGTGGGTTGGGAATTGAAGGTGTGAATATTTCCATACAATTTTTATTTTTATTTAAGATATCTATGCTTTTACATATCATATTATTACAATAACTAGTATTTTTAAAATAAAAGTTGAAATAAATTAAAATCATACATGCAATTCACAATCATTCAACTCCATTCAATCATCGCTCAAAATATTACTTACATTCAATGACTTGCCCTAATCACTTATCCTAATTATGTGGAATATTCGTTAGGGTCCTTATCTTTGATCGGTTGATCGAAATCTTCTCCAACATATTTTTGATTGATTTGTTGCTCCTTGAACTTTCTATTTTGAAATTCATTGTTGTCTTGATTTTGTGAATCATTTTGCTGCTTATTATATCTAAAACCTGGTATCCACTTTATTTTCTCGTATCGTGGTTGTATGTTTCCAGAAATCTTTTATTAAAATTTGCACGTCTTAGATTGAAACCTTTATTGTCTGGTTTTTCAGTGATCTTTTCTGGTCACAGTATTGATTTAGCCATATTGTTGCTGCTTTTGCAAAACTTTTTAATTTATTTTTATGTTGAATAGCGGCGATATTTTCTGTCTCTATTTATCGGTTTACTTCATCATATTTTATAATTCTTTTTTTGACTTCATCAACAGTTTTTAAATCTAACATTTATATATATATTTTTACATCTGGATCTTCTAGTGCAGTGTTTTTCAAACTTTCTGGTACTTCGGAATCCTATCAAATTTTTTTCGTTTTCGCGGCACCCTTTCGGAAATTTTTATAGCCAGATGAGTATTATTCATTTATATTAAAATCCTCCTTTTCGACATATTTGTGGATCAAAAACGGGTGAATTTATTTTAAGCAATTTAAAGAGAAAATTTATTAATAATGAATTTTCATAGAAATTATTTTGAAAAAACTGCCACAATGAAAATAAAAATAAAGTTTTACACTAAATTGTTTTTATATAAGTAAAAATAGCAAAGAAATATTTATTAAAATTAAATATATATATAAAAGTTTAATAAAAAAATAATAATTCAAAAAATCCTTTAGTTCAAAGAAAACATTAATTTATGTATCAATGGAAAAATGAGATTGCATTGACTTGCATAAATCTTCAATATTTGGTGGAAGATTTGTTAACGATAATCTTACAATCGATGTTAAATTTAATCTATTCCGTTGTTTGGTCTTGGTTAAAGTGACTGTTGAAAATCTACTCTCACATGAATAAGTGGAAGGAAATGGGAGAATAGTTTGAATTGCTTGGTCACTTAAAACTTCAGTTTAAAAATGTAGAAAAAATTTAATTTTTTAATGCATTTTCATATATTAAGCTATGTCAACATACCGCAATCATACATATACTATTTAATATATAACTTAATAAAATTAATAGACATATTTAAAATGAATATAAATTAATTATTAGATCTATCTCACAATATATAAATTAATTATTAATAGAAATATTGATTCTAAGTTTATTACTTATATTTATACGTTTACATAACTGCATTCAAGTTGCAAGAAAGGAGTGAAGCTCAATTTTCTATACATCTTCTCTAAATGAAGAAAAAATACATTTAATTAAAAAATAACCCAAAACCTTAAAATTTTGAAATTAACTGAAGAAAAGATTAGGGAAAACTTATTTTACTTTTTTTAAAATGAACATTTTAAAATAAAAATAAATTAAAAAAGAATTTCAAATGAGTAAATTCGATTATTTGAATGACAGAATTAAACTGCTTTACGTGCTGAAGATAAATTTCCAAAAATACTTATCGTAAAGAAATTCAGAAAATACTCAATTAAAAGAAATTGAAAACAATCATGTTGTTTTTTAAATAAAAAAAAACAAAAAAATATTTAACTTTTTTATAATTCAGATTTTATTAAATATTAATATATTTTTATTAATGTTTTTAAATTTTCTATCACTTCTATATACTTGTTGAAATTTCCATTCAACTGTGCATTTCGAATTTTAACAGCAACACTTTTGACATTTTACATTTATTTTTTTAACATTTTCTTAAAGTTTTTAATAAATAGAACTTGACAAAAAATCAAAATCAAATAACATTTGGTAGAATAAATTAATATGAAATTAAGTAATCGTTAAAATTAATTAAAACAGCTTATTTATTGAGAAAAATGTTGTATCAAAGATTTGTGTTCAATGATATTCTAAAATGAAAAGATCCATAGACTAATATGCACCTTGCCATGACTACAAATGTTTTAAATATTTTTTAATAGTTTGAGTATGTAAAATTGTGATAAATTGATGTTTTTAGTGTTCAAAAATTTCTTAATTTTTAATATTATTTTTTATTATATGATTCAATATTTTAATTTAAAAATTTTATATAAATATAAAACAATTTTGTATAATAAAAATTTTAAATTAATATTAAAAATTAATGTTAAAGTAATTAAATATTTATTGAAATATTTAGTTAATCAATATTATTTTGATTGGTTTTTGTACCTGAAGATGACAGTTAGTCTTTCAAAATGTATCGTAAAACGAGTGTTTAAATGGCGCTTTCTTTTAACACATTACAGTCCGTGTTCACATACTTGTGGTTTACAATTAGTTTCAGAAATAATAAATATTATGTATATACTTGTTAGTAAAATTGAAAAAAGTGAATATCAAATTTACATAACTTTTACGTTTGACTTATTCTTTTAGACATCTATGCGGTTCATAAGTTTTTATTCAGTTCTGTATGTGAACAAACATACAGATTTAACTTTAATGTTGCATGAAATAACATCAAAAATTCAGAAAATGTTAGAAAAAACTTTAATATTCAAACGAAAAATATAATAAATAAATGCATGTGTGAAAATGTTGTATGTAATAACAGCATTTAAAATTTTTATTTTCTGTAAAAACAATAACCGATAGACATTTAGAATTAAATTTTTATTGAATTCAGTCGAAAAAATACAGAATAGTATATTAAACCCTTGCACATTAGTCACAAAATTACTTTTCTATTTTAAAATCAGTATATCAGGTCACGAGGATTTCGGTAAATGACAACAACGAAATTCATTTTAAACGGTTATTATTTATAAGTTATTTCAATGTTTCTTCTCTGGCCTGATGGAGCAGAGCGTGATGATATTTTGTTATTACTGTTGTATGCCGCGCATTATATGATCAAAGCAGCAAGTGGTTTAAAATGACTATATACAAGAATGATACATGTAACTTATACACTGCACATGTATAGCATCGTGTTGGTGAAAATGTCAGAAAGGTTTTTTCAAAAGTAGATATATTAGTCAGCAGAGTAAAGAAAGATATTCTTAAATCTCCTCGTATATATTATTTTACACCAATAGCACCAAATTTAGCCCTTCCTCCTTAACCTGTCATTACTCTATGGGGATCTTGGTTTAATGCTGCATTTTATTGTAGTACCGATTTTTTAGTGTTAACAAATGTTATAATCATTTGATGGTGAAGATTTTGAAGCTGTAAAATTGGCGCAAGAATTTTTGTCGGATCAAAATATGGAAATTAATGTTTCTTATATTAGAGCTAATGATGAATGTTTAAGGAAAACAATAACAATGTTGGAAAGAAATAGTGACTTATTAGTTGATTCCGTTAGCTACATTGAATAAGTAAGCGAAGTATTATCTCAAGCAAGAGGAAATATGAGATGTGCAGTCTGTTCCAAGTTTCAATCTATTCTAGAAAAAATAACGGATTTAAAGTATTACAAAATATTTCAAAACTGTTATCCAGAGGTTTATTTAATTTTTGTTAAAGTCTCGGTTTTGTAAAATTTTAAAATTAATTTTTTTAACATTTTTTAGAATATATGATATTAAAAAAAAAATTTTTTTTAATTTTTGATAAAATGTTTTGAGAATTTAAAATTTGTTTAAATAATAATGGTTTATTCTAAATAGTTTAACGTTCAAGACTACCTGAAGATGACTATTATTCAATCGAAATATATTGTAGCTGAATATATATTTGGGATTGGTGTCAATGAATATTTATGAGTACGAAGTTAGCATTTTACATGTAAGTAGATGGTTATGTCACTGCTAGACCTCTCACCGCTAAACCAGTCCCCCCTGGGGTAATTTCTTTTCGAAGTCTAAAAGTAAAAGTTTTTCTGAGACAATGACTCATTCAAGGTCATTGAAACAAAGACAATGACTCATCAAAAATTTCTCAAGGTCATCATAAATTTTCAAAAATTGTTAAATATAATTTACTACTTATTTTTATAAGTAGTGTTTTAATTATTTTATTATTATTACAAGATAATATTATTATTTTACTATAATTATTTTTTGTATTACAACTTTTTATTATTATTAATATTTTTTTTATTTTCATCACTATTATTATTATTATTACAAGTTATTACTAAAATTATTATTCAAAATCTTTATTAATCTTATCACAATTTATAATATTTTTATTAATCTTATTATTAATTTTATTTTTTAACAATCTGATAATACAATAAAAACATAAAAGTATTTCAAATAAAAAATAAATTTAACAAAATACATTTATATTATTCGAAATATTTATTACAATTCTTATTAAATCTTATTATTACTTTATTATTAGATACTAATAATACAATCAAAAGTTTATAAAACATCAATCGATAAAAACTCAAAATAAATTCAAGAAAAACATATATTTTATTGCAATAAATCACTGATAAGAGCTGTCATCAATGACATCGACTCCTAAATAATGGCCAAATGCGAGACAGGAATTTCTACCCACCCAATAACCCTTATCATCTTTATTAGTAAGTGCAATTTTACTGTTCTTAAACGTAAACAATTGGTGGTTCCGCGTCCATATCCTATTTTTGAGGCACCGTGAATATGGTGTCATTATTAAAACAATCTAAATATGACTGGTGCTCAATCTCTGTCCCCAACAATTTCAATCTCTTAGACCTCATCGCATCTTTAGTACCTAACAGAGTATAGCTTTACATTTTTCTATTGCCGAGTCAAGTTTTCTTGAGTCCAAGGGATGTGCCGGGTCGTAATTGGACGTATCTCAAAGATTGTCTATTATCATTGCCGGCAAAAAAGTGTCTAGCTTACAGTACTTAACCTCAAGGAAAAATGAATCCGTGTCACCGGCAATGATATTTATCTCGAAATTAAATTCAGTATGGTATTTTGCTAATTCCATATATTGTAGCTCATACGTCCTAAGTTTAGACAGGTCTAGAACTATTTGTCCGATGTAACTAGGCCTGTCTAAACACATCGAATCCTTATTCAGATTAGCATCAATTACGATAAATTTTCTGAAAATTGGCTTTGAGGCATTTCTAATCATCTTTTCATCAGAATTACATAGCCTCAAATTCATTCGTTTTTTAAGATTTTCGACAGACTTACCATACAAACTATTATTATAAAGTTTAAACAAGTCCCTATATAGCTCGCAAGTACTTTGAGCTCTTAATTTTGTGTTCGTGTCTATATATGCATAAAATATAGGTGCTTGCTTAAATTTAATTACGCGATGAATTTCACCAACCTTCACACCGAGAAAAAGATAAAGCTTGAGAAGCCGCCAATGAAGAACATGGTTTTTCTTAGGCCAATGCGTGAGCATCACCTTCTTAACTTTAGATTTCGGTGCACACATCGGAAAATTATTCAAAATATCATGCACACAATGAGGAATCTTGATATCAGCCTCCATTGTATAACCATACGGAAGAATTTTGATATCCTCATTGATGCATTACGATAAAATATGATCTAAACTATCATATACCCAAACAAAATTTGCATAAGAAAGATTTTGACTAAGACCCCAACCATACAAATTATTTATATCAATATACAAGAGTTCAGTATCTTCAGAACTTGCGACATAGTGCTTGTTAACAAATGTTAACCCACCCCGTATTCCTCCCTCGTAGAAATTAAACATTTCAATGTCCTGCAGAAGTTCTATGGGTTCCTGCAATGTCATGAGAGCTGACGCCTATGACATACCAAGAATTCCATAAAAAGTAAGAGGTTATAAGCAATTGCTTTTGCGCAAAATTGCTGAAAATAATCTGCAAGGAGGAATACGTCTAATTTTAAGTAGGTTAACATATAATCTAACATCGCAATTTTGCTATGTCCAAATTTGTTGCGCTGCAGCGTATTCATCAGCAGATACAGAACCCCAAATAGAAGGCAATTCAAATAGCTTTGACTCTAACAATTGCGCCATCAAAAACAGAATCCGTTAAAGGCAAATCAGTAAGTGTCTTAACAGCTTTTGCTAAAGATGAATTAACAAATTGTATGCTGTCTATAAAACGAACCAGCAATTTATTAATGTACGCGATGAGTGAGATAAATTTTTCGGTAGTGGTCGGAATAATATTTAATTTCCAAGAAGAAAAATTATTTAAACCATACTTTAAAATATGATGGAGATCATATCCTCTCAAATTGTGAAAAACCATAGGTAATTGTTTCTGAATTCAACGAGAAAAATTACACTTCCTACAATCAGCCCCTAGATACTTACCTGAGAAATGACAATGATCCTTAACTTTATCTCTAATAAACCTTTTACACAAATTCAAAGTGCGACATTCCTTAAACTCTCGTTCCTCATTGAAAGAAATTGGTCCTATCGTTTTTTGGCAATGAACCTCGTAATACGGCAAGCAATCGAAAGAGTAATTTCATCAATCTTTTTCAAAAACGCCAATAAAATTAAAACATTGTTTAGTGTTTGTGTGATTATTAATAAGTAGTAGACCTGTTGCTATCAGCATGTGTATTTGATGATGCCTTATATCCTCAGGTAAAATTGATTTACAAAGTAATGATTTATTTTGAGACGACCAAGCATTTGCTTAACTTTACTATTGCAAAAAGCCTTGCCTATAATAATAATAATAATAATAATAATAATAATAATAATAATAATAATAATAATAATAATAATAATAATAATAATAATAATAATAATACCTAAATCGGTCTGCAAGTTATCTTGATGTCCATTTTTAAATATATTGTTAATTGCTTTAAATATTTCCTCTGCAAATTTTGTCTTTGTTGGTACACCGCAAGTAAAACGACTGAAAACATCAATACACTTTAAAATATATGTCAAATAAAATAAAATGTCAAATAAAATTCACTATGGTAAATTTATTTCATTTTAATATTAAATTTAGAAGAATATGAAATCTTGGTAATCGGAAGAATGAATTATTATTATCCACAAATCAAGGCAATAATAAAGAATCAAGTTCCTGAAATGATTCCTGACCTCATATTTAATGAGACGAGAATATGGATTTCCGAAATAGTAAACAAAGCTCTGTGGGACAACAAAATCCATAGGAGCGAAACGGAAATGGCAACTGAATACCCTTGTATTCTTGATTGTAGTTGCTGCAATTTCTGTTATCAGCGGTATGCTGAATAGTGCCTCGTCAAATCCGTAAGAAACTTTTCTAAAATTCAACTTTTACGAAAATAAATGTTTTGTTGTTTATTTGTTTTTGGTTTTATTTAGTAATAGTAATATTAATAGTTAGTAATAATAAAAAAACGTGTTTTAGTTTTAATAGTAGTAATTTTATTAGTTAGTAATAATATTAGTATTTGTTTTAGCTTTAATAGTAGTACTTAGAAATTTTTAATAGTTAGTAATAATAATAATAGTTAGTAATAATAATTATAGTTAGTAATAATAATAATAATAATAATAATAATAAAAATAATAATAGAAATAAGTAATAATAGAAACACCTTAATATAAACTTGTATAGAAATACATACATGCAACATCGATGCAACAACGATTCTGATTAGTTAATCAGTATCTATCAAGGGTATAAAAACTCGTCACTACCTTATAAAGATCATAAATTAAACCTGACCAAGAAAATAGTGAGCTCTGCTATCATTGTCCAACCAGTTCAGATGTTCCACAATTATAAAATGTATTTTTTAAAGGAACCTATCAATATGCAATTAGTAAATCCAGTCAAACTCAATCGAACTAAATTTCAATCTCTCGCTGGGACACTCTCAATGATAGATATCAAGGATATTGATACGGTTTTCAATAAGATCAATTCAAATTTAAAATGAAATGAAAATGTATTCTTCACCAGTAAATATACCAGATATTATGATGCATTTACAGAAATAGGTTTCAAAGAACAGGAAAAATGGTATTTATCAATAATAATACAAGGATATAAAACTGATCAAAATGATGTGCTTTCTCTAATCTGGAAAATTGCTACTGCTAGAATTTCACAATTATTTTAATGTATATTTTAGTATTTAATGTGGATGTTAATAAATGTATTTAAACAGATCTCGTTTGTGTTTTTTACAAAATATATATATATAGTTTTAATAAAAATTTACAATTTGAAATATAAATATCTAAACGTTTGGCTTCTGCGGCAAGTTGAATAATTGTTACCCATCCACCGTGAGCTTCTACCCATGGATCAATTTTTGTTTCTATTACCTAAATAATGATAAAAATAAAATATTAATAAATAGTAATATCCCTCTATAGACCATTGGAAATAATTCTCATAGTTGGAGCCGGATTTTAAAATCATATGTTTCATGTTCATAAATCCTACTATTATTCGCATCCATTTATTATTTTCGTCAAACATATAATTAAATATCGATTGAAATGAATTTTTCTTTCTCTTCAATGTTAACAAATTGAGAATGGGATGAAATGGAATATTTTTTACAATTTTCTCCTTACGGTTGACCATGAAATTTTTATTTTCAATGATATAATCATCATCTTCATTATTAGCAACCAGCTCATTCAACAAAGTTATAAAATAAAAATGTTTGGAGGTGTAGACTTATTTATACTATATTCGATCAATCAGAATCATGCATGAATATTGCTTTTATATTGCAATGTATTTGTTTAATGAAATAGTTTAAAATGGAAATATTGAAGATTTATTTAGCGAACTTCTTTCATTATAAGATTGAACTGATCGTTTGTTTTATTGAAATAAGCTTTTATATTATATTGTTGTTCATTTATCATTTCTTCATAAAGCTTTCCATTTTCATTCAATTTGAATATTAATTTATTTAATTCATTTTTGATAATACCAATGTTCGTATTTAAATATAGAATATCTTAATATATTTTCTTTCGAGCGTTTTTAAAAATCTCATGTTTCACTTGAAATCTGTAACCTAAATTTTCAATTCTTTCAGCTAATCCTTTTACGGGAATTTTCATAAGTATCGGCTTATCTATCAAATGTGATATATCATTCAACATAGCGATATCTGGACACATACTTCTTGTTTTATTTCCACCTTACACAGTTATAATAATTGACTTGTTTGCATTAGTCACTTTAAAATAACTAGCAATTAATGTTATTAATAAAATCTCTTTAATCATTTCAAATCTCTCTAAATTAATATTTATTGTTTATAGCTAATTATCAAAATAAGTAACATCCATAATACATTTATTTAAGAAAATAGGTAAAGATAAATAATGGAAATGTAAATATTGATGATTTGTTGCCACTGTTTTCCATAACCGGTTGCATTGGTTTCATCTGATGTTGAACTTCTTTCATTTTGCGATTGAACTGATCATTTGTTTTATTAGAATAAACTTTTATACTATAATGAACTTGATTCATCATTTTTTCACGAAGTTTTCGATTTTCATTTAATCTGAATATTGATTTTCTTAATTCATTTTGATAATACCAACGGTCTTATTTAGATATAGTGTGGTAATAAATTATTATTATTATTATTATTTTACTTGTTTTGTAGATGATTATTTTAAAGTTATCAAAGAACGTCTGGACTTATATTATCCAGATATACATGAAATATTGAAGGATAAGCCTACATCAATAATTCCAGACTTGGTATTTAATCATATATATATATGGATATTTTCCGTAATCAATGAGTTCCTATGGGACGTCAAACAAAAAAAAATGTTAAAGGATATGGAACCCGAATATCCATGTGGTGATGGATGTCATTGGACTCATTTTGGCTTTGAATAAAGCTCTTCGACAATATTACTTTAGTCGAATTATTTCTTTTTAATAAAAGTTTTTGTTATTAATGACTTTGTTTTTATTATATAATAATAATAATAATGATAGTTAGTAATAATAGAAATAAGGATAAATAGTAATCTTAATAATAAAAAAAATAAAAAATATTAATAATTATAACACTACTTATAACATTAAGTAGTAAATTATATTTAAAAATTTTTGAAAATCTATGATGACCTTGAAAAAAATTTAAATGACGGCGAGGAAGTTTTTGATGAGTTTAAAGAATTTTGTAAAATATGATGACTCAAATTTTGATGACTCATTGTCTTTGTCTCAGAAAAAATTTCTACTTAGAAACTTTTTTTCACCCGGGGGGGGGGTAATGGTCCAGCGGTGACATAACCATCTACTGGTGTACCATTTTTTAAACTGTACCTATTACTTCAATCGAAGTTGAAAGATCATTTTCAATGTATAAAAATGGGCTGGTAGATAATCGACGTTCCTTTCTATTCGAAAATTTAAAAATGATCTTAGTTATTTATTGTAACAATTTAACAAATTAATAAAAGTAATCAATTTAAAAATTAAATAGAACACCAATCCAAAATATATATCTGCTCCAATATATTTCGACTAAATAACAGTCATCGTCAGGTTGTCTTGAACTTTAAACTATTCGATCACAGCCGACAGATGAAATTGATTGATATTAGTAAGCGCAATTTTTTGATGCAAGATGTAACTAAATTTAAAATAGTTTGAGTAAAAATTTTAAATATTTTTTTAAAAATTTGTAAAATTTTAAAAATTGCTTTTTTTAACATTTTGTAGAATATATGATTTTAAAAAAAAGTAAAATTTTTAATTTTTGATAAAATGTTTTGAGAATTTAAAAGCAGAAATTTGTTTAAATAATAACAGTTTATTCTAAAGAGTTTAAAGTTCAAGACTATCTGACGATGACTATTATTCAGTCGAAATCTATTGTAGCTGAATATATATTTGGGATTGGTGTTATCAATTTAAAAATATTATTTTTCTAGTTTTTAAGGACATAATTTTAATATTTTTAGGACACCTTTTTAAATTTTAAGTGTATTTTAATTGGTCATTTTTTGACATTTATAGGTCAATAAATTCCTATCCCTGTTTATAAACAATAGTTCATTTAACTCTATAAATTATATATTTTGTAAGATTTGCTTTAAAAAACATGATAAAATATGAAAACATCTATATTAAATAAGTAAAAAAAGTTCCATGAAAACATCTGTTAAAAAATGCACTGTCATCATTGTCTTTGTTCGATAGATCTTCAGACTTAGAAATGTAATTTAATTTAAACTTGTTTTACTTAAATATTTTAATAAAATAAAGATTGTTTCAAAATATTTCAGAAATCCTCTAAAATTAAACAAATATTTCTCATACTATAAAATTAAATTAAATTAATTAACGTACAATGACTGACATAAAAAGTAAAATAATGGTAGTTTTTGTATTATCAGTATATTAATATGAATCTTTCATCACTGATTTTTTTCATATATTATTTCACTTATTTTCATTTAGTTACTGATGTTTTTTATTATACATAAATATTTGTCATTAACAAAAAACATAGTGTCGAGAATTAATTAATAATATAAAAATAAATTCGTATTATTGTTTGAATCAAGTAAAAAAAATTGGAAATTATATTTCTTTGTAACTTGAAGTTTTACGGTAGACTGAAAGGTGCCAAATTAAATATTAATAAATCTTAAATTATTTAAAAATTTTCTGCTGACTTTGAATAAATTTTAAATAACTGATAAAATTAAAATCTCACAATTTGAATCAGTATTATTTTGTTGATAATTGATAGTTTTTAATGTTTTTAGTCTTATCAAATAAATTAGAATAAGTATTTTAAGAAACACATTTAGGAAATTTTAATAATCGAAAAAGGATCTAAATATATGCAATAATTTTACTGTAAAGAAAATAAAACAGAATAAATAGCCTTTACATGAAAAACCAAGTAAAGTAGACATTGAACGTATTATTAAATAATTAGATAAAAAATATAAAAAAACAATTTAATTGTTTAAAACAAACAATATACCAAGTTTGGAGTGAAGTAGGAAATTCATTATTTATCTTTAATATTAGACTAGTTCACTTCTGACGAAATGGATTAATTTTTCCATAATTTTCATTGACATTGCTCTATAATTTTTGTTCGGAAATTGAATTTGGCATAACAAAAATCCAACATTATGATGCCATCTTTAACTGTGCCTTTTCTGTGTTTATTGATTATCTTGTTACCAGATCAAAAATCAATAATCGGTTAACGTCAATATAATATTGAATTAAAAAGCAATTAATATTATTTTATCATTTATTATTATTAGCATCTAATGATGAATGATTTTTTTTAATGATTAAAATAGAATTTTAATTTTTTATTTCAAAAATTATACAAATACTCATTTTATGTCGGTTGTATTTTGACTGAGAAAAGCAGTGATAATAAACTGTAAATACCAATGAAATTATTAACACTAGATCTACCAAAAGTTGTTATAAATCTATTGTTACCAAGCCGGTCATTTTGACCGGTTCGATAGTTGAGAAAATATTTTAATAAAAAGCAAATTTTCAAAAATAAAACTATTTTTTTATTATTATATTGAGGCACATTCATATATTTACATAAAAAAGTAATAATATTATTATTTTTTATTATTACTATTTGACTCACTACAATGTTTACATATAAACATTTTTTTCAATGTACATTTACCAAAAACATATTTTCTACAAAAAACAGATATTCATGGTTTTATTTTCATTACATAAACCTATTTTGTTAGAACTTTCAAACTCTTCGAGAGGAAATTCAAGTTTTCGAGTTCAGATGGATCTATATATTCCGTGGAAAGTTCTCCTGCTAATTGAAACAAAAAATCTTTTCTCGATATATTTTCTTCAGTTGCTTTGTTTTATAAAATTCATGCATTTATTGCTCCCAAGTCTAGAATTTTGGCTATTTTCAATGAATGAATTCCAAAAATCTGTGATCATTGGGAATTTTACCGTTTTTAATCATACACTTCGTTCATTTGTTTATTGAAGTGGATAAATTATAAAATATTCGTAAATTCTTTTCTACTCATAGTTTTTCCAAACAAACCCGGTCCCAACTTTTGAGACCATGAATAATATAATTTTAAGTTCTTAGCTTAATAAGAACCACGCGCATATATGATTGCAAGAAAAGCGTAAAATTATTCTTGAGATAAGTCCCATTTTTTACCAATAACTCGGAAAGCTTGTGTATGTTATAATATGGTTTATAATTCGACAATTGATAATCACTGAAAAAGCGCTAGTTTACTTTTCATTATGTTTCGTACCACATAACCTAATAATCTCCTCCCTGGAGTGGATCCAAATTTTATTTCATTCCAGATAGTTCCATCGGGAGCAATTCTTCTTGGTGTACGTATATTAAAAATGTTATCTTTTTAACTATTACTGCCTAAGGAAATATACACATCTTTTTGTAATTGATCTTCTGAAATATTTACTAGTCCATTCTCAGAATCAAAATAATCTTCATCGATATCAGAAAAATCTTCTCTTATACTTATTATGTCTTCTATTATAAACGTCTTAGTATTTTCTGATGCCTTGGCATTTTTAGGGCAACGTTTTTTAAAGGAAAAAAATATAATAAATAAATTTTCCTTTATAACAATAAAAACATACACAATCCACATGGAAATAAATAATGTGGAATTGGAAATAAATACACAAACTTTTAAATTATTAAAACATTAAAAAAATCCAGGGTCATATAAAATGTACTGATAGGTTTTATTAAATGACCTTTGGTATATTCAACACAAAACGACTGCCAATAAGAAAATGACTGTACATACGTATTTCAACTAAATGCAACAATTGCCATAGGAAAATAAATAAACATGAATCACAAAACACCGCCAAATTTCTTAAAATTTTGTAATAAAACAATAAATTCACTTCCCGGTATACTGCATAAATATATCAGAAAAATGAAGAGGGGTAAAAAAAAATTTATAATATTAATAAATACATAAATTTAAAAAGACATAATATTATCATAAAATATTAAATGGAATTTAATGAAAAAAGACCTGTTGATGCAACCGGTCATTTTGACCGGTCGGTAGTTCTAGTGTTGAACATATCTTTTATATTTTACGTTATTTAATTGTTTTTTCATTTGAAACTTAATTAATTAAATTAATTGTAAAATAAATAAAATCATCATTTGAAAAAGTATTCAAAAAGAAATATAATTCATAACTGATACCAATCGATAACATTTTTAATTTTAAATTTGATTTTTAACATAACATTGTTTAAGTGTATTTGATTGTTTTCTGATTTAAAAATTCTCCGACTGAAAAATTCACCGAATTGAAAAATAAATTAAGGCATCATTTTATTAATAAAAAAAATACAAATACACATTAAAAATAGTAATGAAAATAATTTTATTGATAAAATAATGCTCTTTAATTTATTTTTTAGTTTGTAAATTTTTCCAGTTGTTGAATTTTCCGGTTACCTCTTTTCTGTATTTATTTTATTATTTAAAATATATCAAAATTTCGACTGAAAGAAAGCTTACTGATTATGTCTTTCTGATTATTTAGTAAATACAATACAGTTTAATTAATCTGCATTTCTGTTAGATTTGTATAAATTTTAAATAATTAATGAAATTAAAGTAAAACAAATTCTGAGCTAAATGGAGCCAAATAATTTATTAAACATATCGAAAGAACTAAATTGCACATATAACAAAACGTAAATGATTAATTAAATATTAGATATTTCTTTTCAAAAAAGTTGTTAGTGATGAATTAGAAGATTGACATTCACAGAATAGAGTAAAATGTTAAAAAATAATGCAAAGTGTAAGAGAATATATCTTGAAAAAAATATTTATCCCAATCGAAATAAAAATATCTAATTAAAAGGTAATGAAACCTAGTTTTTAAATGTTTAATTCCAAGCTTCAAAGCCCATCCTAAAGACGAGTTTATAACACGATCTCTAAAATTTGAATTGTTTTATATAAGCGATTCTAAAACCATGGTATGCGTACCCCTAGGAGTACGCGAAAAATATTTAGTAATGGTGGATGTTAAAAATATACTATTTTCCTCTTGTCTCAATTCAGTTTCAGAGCAGTGGCAAACAGTGGACAAAAAAATTTGTTTCAATCAATAAACATTCTGGGCATACCCCTTGACACGTTATTGCTATTTATTTAGTATTAGATCAAGTTTCAAAGATAACAACTGTGCGTATTTAATTATGAACCTACATGGGTTTGAATAGCATTTTTTTTATAAGAGATGTTCTTTAATAAGCAATTTTTCACTAAATTATTTTTGTTAAAAATTTAGCATAAAAAACAAGGATTTTTGATATTAATTTAGCTAAGGTATTGCCCTATATAGACATTTTATTAACTTTAAAAGGAGATATTTACTTCCTTTTAACAAAAAATCACCAAATATGTTTGGCTTTTATATAGAAAGTTGGTGCTTAGGTCTGACTCCTTGGTGTCCTTCTTTAATCAATTCAATTAACCCAACACAATAAGATTTATTTATAATTTATATATCACAACTTTATACACAACTTTCACAAAAATCGATTCAATTTAAAATACTCTACACAATTACTCTGCACGATTTCACAATATTTCAATGCTTAGGGATACGTCTTCCAAAGGGAGATGTTCCTGTCTGGTGCGCAAGAATTTAATTTGTTTGGCTGGTTGATTTACCTCTTTTACTCTGCTCTCTGAAATATTCTCTTCGACCAACTGGCAATTTTGTTGATTTCCCTTTTCTTTTTATACTTATCTTGCAAATCAAGTCAACCGCAAACTAAATTGCTTTTGACATTTTTGACATCTCTCTGTCCAAAACCAAATTAGTTATTTCTGGGCTCCCAGGGTTTCCATTTGTTTACAATAAATATTTTGGTGGCAGATTTCTCTTTTATCCCGGGTTTCGTTCGTCAACCAATTTTGTTTTCAGTAATTAAAAAATTTGTTGACGTTCCGGGTTTCTCACACTGTTCGGGTTTTCTGTTGGCTCAAACTTCCCATTAGCTCGGGTTTCCCAATTGCCAATTAATTTTAATTAATTTCTATTTTAATTAAATATTTCCTTCCGGGGACCCCCAATCGATTTAATTTTATTATACTTGGATTTGTCTAGTCATTTGGAATCTCCCCATACCCGTTTCCCCGATAAATATTTATTTTAAAATTTTAATTGATTTTGCCTTTTTAATTATTATTTCGAATATCAATGTTTTTATTGATTTTCCTTTTTACGTTTGTGCATTTTGTTAACTCCAACAACAAAATAAAGAAAATAGAAAAGTTGTGAAAATTTAAAAATAAATTAATTTTGAAAATGTTAAAATATTTAATGCGGGAACCTTTTCAATACAGTTTACAGTAAAGGACAAACAACTTTACCCAGGAGGTCTAGTCACTTGAATCTATTGTCATAAGACAACAAAATAAAATTCAAAATTTCATTACAAATTAAAAAAAAAGATTTATATAATTCACAGATTAATATTAAAAATACTGATTGATGGATTTTTATAAATTTTCTAAAATGCCGCTGTTAAAAATACTTTTAAAACATGATGATCCTCATATTTTAATACAATGACAATTATAAAATTTTAAATCAAAATTTCCTAAAATTGTTTTATATATATTGTCAATACTAAATTATTATAATATTTATAAGAAATAAAATATTCAACACTGTTAAAATGGTTTTCATCATTAAAAATTTAAACAAAACTGGCAGGTTATTTAATTTTCATTCATCAACAATTAACCGACAAATACTATTTTTCACAATAAATTTAAGCCATTTTAAAATTTTAAACAACATTTAATTAATAATATTAATATGAATAAACTACACTAATAAATGTATATTAAGTGTATTATATTTACAAAAAATACTGAAATTGATTTTATCTTTGAATTTTTAAACACAATTCTTTCCAGAAATCATTCAAAAATCTGACAATTTATTATCCCGGGAATCAATTTTATGTCTAAAATTATTATTCTGCTCTTTCAGTTCAATATTCAACTAAAAACTGTCAATATTATCAGTTTATTTTTCGTTTTAATAATAGACTTTGTTTTAATGACCTTTGAATATTTTTATTATATTGTAGATAATTACAGACACTAACATCGCACTTAGACGATCTGTAATGCAATTTTATCTATGATAATCAAAAGCAAATGTATCCTTCTGAAAAAAGAAAGGATTAATAAAGGAATTGATTGAAGGAAAAATATGTAAGTATAATTTATATTAGGTAAGAAAAAATATTAATTATATATTATTATGAGAAATTCTATTAACATAATAATAATAATAATAATAATAATAATAATAATAATAATAATAACTATAATATTAATAATAATAATAAAATCAGAATAGTCAACCGAAGAAAAAATGATTACAAGCTACGTCAGAGGTTTCACAATTAACAAATAGAATTAAATTTTACACATCATGTAAATTGTTAAAATTTCAATATTCGAACTTATTGGGTATTTGACAAAGAAGAATGTTGTCTCAGTCATTAAAACCTTTGATAAAATTTCGATAAAACTTTGTCAATGCAAAAATCTAAACTGTAATGAAAATATATTTACCAACCATCAAAAAATTAATCGACATTAAAATAACCAAATGTCAAATGAAGTTTTTCATGAAAAGCAAACAATATACATATACTACATGTGTGTACAGCCAATGGATCATTGGGATAAATAATAAGAAATGACATAATCCAAGAACCCGAGCGATCAAGATAATCAATTAAAAATGCAGGCTATCATAAAATAAAAGTAAGCATTTAAGCGACGTGGAAATCAAATATCCCAATACAATCACATCACAACAAATTAAAAAAGAACGTATCTCATTTTAACATTGAAACCTTTTTAAAATATTCAAAACATTCTTACTCACAGCATTTAATCTTTGGATTCAATGACTTATCAAATACTTTTCACACAAAACACTAGTGAGAAAAATATTATTTATTGCCTTTATCGACACATAAATCTGTCTCATTATTAAACTTTGACCCTCGTCAAATCATTTTCAACGAAAAAGCTGGTTTTTTCTGCCTTTAAATTAAAGATTTTCTTTATTTTTGAGAATTAAAATAATATATTTTATCCTTTCATAGCAAAACATTGAAATATTCTTTAGATTTTGTCATAAATTGACCTCAATGATGTTAAATTTACCTTGATCTGAAATTATCCTCACTTAAATGGACTTGGCTGTAAATGAGCTTGATCTTGAGGTGATAATGACGTATATTGCCCGTCTTCAAACTACTAGCATAAATGATTTTATGAAATATATTTTCCATAATCACTAGTTTTATTCATATAAAGCATTCTTCAGAATGATTCTCAGCTTATTTTATTCATAAGACAAAATATATATTTTTTGATGTAGGTTTTGTTTTTTTGTTAAGCAATCCTCATAAATGAAAATGGAACACAAATTACATTAGACGGACGCAATAAGCCTTCATCATTAAAGCTTCAAAACATAAAATCAAAACTACTAAATACCATAAAATTAGAATAAAAGTAAATAAGATAGAAACATACATTTGACGAGACAAAATGTAAACTTTTACAAAACCGGTTTAAATTCCTTTCAAAGATCAAAACCACTTAGAAAAAATAACCTTTTCATTCAACCCCTACAAATATTTTATAGAATTTCAAATAATTTTTAATTTAAATAATTAATTAATTACTAACTAAAATTGTTTATTCAAATAAAATTGCATTCCATTTCTTCATTTATAATGAATTTGGTAGATAATTAAAGTATAAAATGTATATTTTTTTACAAAGTTTTTGTAAAAAAAGTTTCCGAGACTTTTATTTAGAACCAAATATTAAAATTTAAAAATCATTAAAATTAAATAATCAGCAAAAAAACCTAAATTTAAATCGCATTTTTTAGATTTTAAAATTTAAAACCGTGATTTTTCAAAAATTAAATTCTATACTTGATTTATTGTCAAATGGAAATTAATTGACAATTCCAAAGTGCTTTTAAACATTTGTCATTCACCAATATTTATACAAAAATAAGAAGTGATTGACACCTGTCACAATGATAAATTATAAATTCAGGCAAGTCGACATAAATAAATTTTCAAAATTTACAGTTTATTGTTTTAGTGATGCAATAACATAACTAAATTCAGCGGATAAACAGTCTAATAAATAAATATAAATATGTTATTGTCAGTTGCCATTCAAATATTGCCATTCAGATTGATGTGTAGAAAAGTCATTTATTCCAACCGTTTATCTTTTTTTGCAACATTTAATACCTGTCTAGGAATATTTTACTACAAATAATATACTGCACAACTGCTTTACTAGTTCAAGCAAACAAAATCAACTTTGAAGTTTGAAATTTAAAATTTTAGATAAAATTTAATTTATAATTTTAATTTTTCATTGAAATTATTTAATTAAAATACACTGCGGTTTAAATTTGTATAAAAAGTATAGAATTAGAGAATTAAAAGTATATATATATATATATATATATATATATAACTTACTTCACGTGATATTAGTGATATCCTTGGCAAGTGGCAGGAAGTGTCTGATTTTGTGGAAAAAAGACACCCAGAGAAATTGTCCACAGAGAGAGCGAGTGCCTTATTTGATGATAGGTGTCTCTCATTCTTTCGTAACATTTTAAAAAGGAGGCAGAAACAGACCTCTCTTGATCATTACCTTGTGAAGGTCTCACATACTGAAAGTCAGAAAAGTGAGGCCATAAAGGCATGACGTTAAAGATGGTTAATAAATATTATGTGTGTTATTACTCGTTTATTTATCTACAAATTGTGTATATTATATGTAATTTAACTGTGTTTTGGGTTAGTTTCATTTCGTTAGAACGCATTAATCTATATTACATTATTTTAAATGGGAAAAATTGCTTTGACATACGACGATGATCGCGGAACTAATTAAATTCGTATCTCAAGGTACCGTTGTATATATATAATGGTCAACCACAGTATTTGTTTTTTTATTTTACCATTTCAATTGTTGAGAATTATTTTAGATGTGACACATTTTAGCTGCATTGAAATAATTTATTTAGATATATTTTGGTATCACTCATCAAAATTTAAGTTTTTATTTAAGAATTATAGGAATTTTAAACTGTTTAGGTCTCGTAATTCATTTTTATTTGAAAATTATTTAAAAACAGTCATTTTCTCAGTAGTTGTGTTTTTCAATTTGATGTGTGCAATTGAAAGAAATTTAATTTTTATGTAGACTTTTTTTTTTAAGATTTTTAAATTTTATCGATTTTTGCAAGATCCTGATTACTGATAATAAAAAATGCACAAAGTCTTTCTTTCTGCTCCTTCTATATTTGACCTTCCTTTCCCTCGAAATTATTTCCACAGTTATTTATTAAATTTATGTTTAATAATAATAATAATAATAATAATAATAATAATAATAATAATAATAATAATAATAATAATAAAAGTGGGCTTTTTTTATTATTTTCTTGTCTGATATTTTAATTTCATCGTTTAATAATAATAATATAATTTGAGAATAAAACATTATGATAAAAATATAAAACTAAATTAAAAATTAAAATAAAAATTAAAATAAAAATTAAATTAAAATATAAATCTTATATATTTAAAAATTTTTTAAAAAATTTAAATTTAAGTTTGGGTTAGCGCGAGAACAAAAATCTATATGCATTACTTTTTTGTCCCGGCTTAGAAAAAATGTTTTGAAACCAATTATTAATTAAAAAATACTGATCACTTTTCATTACTAACAAAGGGTATAATTTTCAGTTAAATGATGATTTTGATCACATTGATAAGAGTTTATAGGTTTCTTCCTTGATGCAACTATCCGAAGCAAAACTGATGCATTGAAAGAAGTCTTCCGTAATCTTTACAGTTTATTCAAAAATACAAATTTGGAAATTTATCAAAATTAAAATTAATTAAGATTTTTCGTGTATTGTTTACGGTTGAGAAATCTTGTCATTCTATCAATCGAACATCAATTTACGGAGAAACCAAACTTCGATGATGTCAGTTATGACTTTGCAACAATAAGAAGAAGATTAATCACCTAGGATTAAGGTAAGTGTGCTAACATTCAAGAGTAATTAAAAATAAAATCATGTTAAATGTTGTTCTATTGTTTATATTAATATGCTTATTTATTTTTAAGTCAACTTTATACAAATATAATTTTTTTGTTTTATTATTTAGTATATAATATTTTTAGTTCATTTATTTTTAAAAATTTTTAAATTGTATATGTAATATTTTGGCTATTGTTACCCATTGAAGCTACCTTTTGGATAGTTATTGCAATAAATAATGCACGGAACGTCAATGAATCAACCGAGGCGACACAAACATAATGCAAGTGATTAGTTAAGTAAATATAAAGTGAGATAAATTTTTTATAAAAAACCTTTATTTATTTATAATTGAATTTAAAAGAAATAGTACAAAAGCTGTTAAAATATTAAAAGATCTCTCGGACAAATTGTTGATTAATTAAATATTAACTCACTATATACATGATGAACCTTATTACTTTATTGATTGCTTATGAACCATTAAAACAATACTTCAAATTAATTATTTACTTTTTTTTAAAATTTATTCTCTAATACTTCTAATGTTTTATTGTAAAATTTATTTGTAATAATTTTATGGTAATTGTTATTTCTTTGCAAAGAACAGGTTTGTTGTATTTTATTTAAGTAATTTTAAACTAAATATTATATTATGTGGTATCAAATACTTAATTTTTTTGTAAAAAATTCAAATTTTTGTAATCAAATGTTTATGGAAAATATGTCTGAGAAGCATTTTCTGCCGGAAAATTAAAACAAACTTTAATAATCATTTTAAGGAGTTCTAAAACTTCTATTTAAAAATAATATAGTTTAAATATTATAAGTTTGATCAGCTAGTTGAAATAACTATTTGTGTTAAATTTGTATATTAAAATTTATATTAAATGATATTTAAGTATTTTAAATTAAATTAATTATATTTGTGACCGATAGATATATTAATATTAATAATTACTACGCCTCATTTTTTTAAATTTTCAGATTTTTAGAAGAAATTTGAATTTAAATGCGACTAACAATCATCATGTAATATGAATATTATTCATTGAATATCCAATAATAATATAAAATAAATAAATATTTTAAAACTGTTTCACAGTTACAAACCTAGCTTTTAATGCTAACTTATTTAACTTTTAACCGCATTTTACAAAAAACGATTTTAGATTCATCTTTATATTTTGATGGAATTTTGAAGATTATTTTAAAACTAAAGAAAGTACAAATTCAATATAATAGATGGAGTTGACGTCAGTCTACTCTTCCATTTAGGGTTTACTCTTTTTCGAAGAAAACATAAATCTCATTATTTGGACCAAGATTTTATGGCCTTATATTTCTTAACAAGATTTTATCTGGTCTTAAATTTTTGAATATAAAAATTTGATCGAATAAAATGTTTAATGATGTTTCCTATGGGCTAATATCATCAATGAATTCTATCTGCGACATCAGAAAATTCAAATTATGCAATAATTTAAGTAAAATAACAAGCAAAAAAGTGAAAAAGAGTAAATTTTAACCCCCAAACGATCTACATATTCAATTGTTACACATATTACTTGATTATTACATCTTTTTTAAATCAAGCTTACTGCTTACTAGTGTATACGAATCGTAGTAAAAAAAGTGAAAAAGTAAATTCATGAAACATTTTTTTATTGTGTTTCTGTCTCAAGGGGAAAAATATTATTTGAATAATCGTAATAAATAAAACAATAATATTCTACTTAAAATTTTGTTATTATACACATTTATTATTATTATATATTTTATATTTATTATTATTAAACAGGAGGTTAAGGTAATGGGTGAATATGAGTGACTCTTAAACAGATCTTGAGAGTTAAACGTCAAAATAATAGGGCGAGCAATGTAAAAGTAATAATGACGACAATACTAGAGTTTGCACGGTTCGGTAAACAGGAACCCGAAACCGAGTCGATTAACCGGGGTTTAGGGTTTACAAAAAAAATATATTTTATTAAAATTCATAATTCTATATCTTCAATATTTTAATTGCTGACAAATTTAAGTATTGTAATGTTCTTATTTATTTTTCATTCCTCCTTTCCGTATTAATTCTAACATCTGTTTTATGTCATTTCATTTGACATTTAAATTTCAGATAATTAAATTGAGGTTTATTGATTATATTATTGATTTTTTTGGTATTCAACAGAAATTTATATTGGTTTTTCCACTAATTCTTTTAACAAATATTATAAAGGTGTTTTAAGTATTTTTTCCAGAATCCAAAATATACCCAAATAATGTCCTCGGCAGCGATATAGGAATATTTTATACAAAAATTTCAGTTTCAAACAGTGCTAAATGTAAAAAATGTGGAAATGAAACGGACAATCACATGCGAAATATTCATAAGGCTTCTTCTTGTAAAAGATTGCACAATGATTCCATAATAAATACTGCTTCAACATCTGGAAATGGAAACTTAACACTACAATAAAAAACATTGATAGTTGATTTTTATAAAAAAAGTAACTCTTGGAGAAATTTTGATAAGTTGGCCACAATACGTCAAATTTCATAAAAGTGAAAATGAAGTAATAGCAAGTATTTACGTCAAAAAGGAAAAAAAGAAAAAACTATATGTAAGTTCTTTTGATGAAGCCAAAAAAGGATAAATTTAGTATTACTTTGGACGAATGAGTAAGTTCTCGGCAACACCGTTATATGAACATAAGTGTACATGATAAAACGGGTAAAGTATTGAATCTAAGATTTGTATGAATTATTGGATCATGAAACTCGGCAAAGACTCACTTGAGTGTGACTGAAAATATTTAAGAGTTTCATATGTCCTTCGAAAGAGACATTGTGGCTACCACCAACGACGAGGCTAGCGTTATGGTTAAATACGGTAAAAGATTTTTTTGAGAAGTCCAATTATGTTTAAATCGTGGTATCCACCTTGTTGGTTTTAATTAACTTTATTTAAAAATATTAAAATATAACAGCCAAAATTTAGGTAGTGAAGCTGAAGAAGACACTGTCGACAGCGATAATAATGAATATGACGAATTTGATAAAGATGGTGAAGGTTATACAAATCTCTTATTTTTTTAAATTCTAAATTTAGATTTAATATTACGATTTTAAACCCCAATAATGACACGATGTATTTACACGGAAATACTTGAACCTTTACTGAATACTGAAATAAGAGACGTAATCTTATTGAGAAAGGCATCTTAAAACGAAATGTATGTTGAGAAGGGTGTCATAATATTATGGAAATTAAACCATATAAACGCAATAAAGATGAGTGGGCTTATATATGTATGACTAGATCATGCCACAAATATAGCAAGTAGAATAATTTAAGAAAAAACTCTTTAATTATGGGGAAAAAACAGCAAGAGATCTGGTTATTCTTTGTTTGATGACGATGATGCCGAATCTGAAGTTTTCGAAAAAAATCAACTTAGCCGGGATATTAAATAAAGTTCATGCAATTGTCAAACATTTAAAACGCTAAACAGTTTGTAGCGACATTTTGCAACAAAAACTTTATAACAAACTTTGTCACAAGCTACATCTTAAAGATGGAATCAAATTCATCTTTCGCTAAGATGTAGTAGACCCATCGAAGAGACATTAAAAGAATATAATGCTTGCAGTTTAATTTTGGTGTGATTAAACAGTTGTGCTCCTTTATGGAACCATTGCTATTCAGGGTTCTTGCGTTGTGAACAAAGTATGCAACTTTAATAACTGCCAAAGGTGCAATTTATTTATTGAAAAAGATAGATGATATTGTAATAACAAATATTTTCAAAATTTATGAACTTAAAGACAATATCAAAGCAAGATTGTGTTCAATACTGGGTTAAACTCTTTGTAATCCTGCCTTCTTCAACAAAAAGTAACAACAAAAGCAATTTTAAAGTTTGGTTCAAGTATTTTAAATAGATTATACCTCCATATATCGACATCAACAGATGAAAATAATGCAGAAAGCTCAGATTAAGATGCATTACTTGATATTCATTGCATCGTATCAATAATGTTTGAGTATTTTAGGGTTAGGTGGGCTGGTAAGTATTCTCACCAATTTTGAAAAAGGACTCTAAATATTCATCTGTTAAATTAGTGCCAGATTTCGACTTTTTAATTGTCATTTGCGAAAATACCGATTCACGGAAACATGTTGCACCAAAACACTAGCATAAATTTTACGCAAATTTTCCCGAACTCTTGAATAAAATTAGGCTATCAAATCTTTTAAAATCTTGGAATAGATTGTCAAATTTTTCAATGACTTCATTAATTTCTCTGATATGTTTAATTTTGTCATATTTAGTTGAAGTGGAATCTTTCAAATGCGACACGCCACAGTGAATCGCTGGACGTTGACAAACTGAACCAATGGTTGTAATGGTTGAAATATGGAGGGTGTAGTTTGTATAAACAAAAAAACTCTGAATTTGAATAACATATCCATTCGACGGGATGGTAAGATCTTAGTTCTCCATTTTAATATCATGACATAAGCATTTGTAATAACGGTCATGCTTATAAAGGAGATGTTCAATTTGTGAAATGCGTAAAATTTATTTATCCATCTGTTTTTCCTCGTTCTACTATTTATTTCGAAGTATTTATATAGTACTGTTACTCTATTTGAGAGTTATAAGAGGGATGTGTGAGGAGGATTCTGATGTCATATTTAAGGCGTGACGTTTGGGAGGACCAGTCAGGAGAAGAAAGTGTTTAAAAGTTATTTTAAATTGCAGTGCGTAATAAATATCAAAATAAAAACCAGATCTTCTATAATCATTAAAACTACATTTTCCTTTTTTTTACAAATCATTTTTTACAACTATAATTAACTTTTCTTAGATATATTAAATTGAATTCGTACATTTCTGCAATGTAAACAGCCAGAAAAAGCATTACATCTTACTTGTCCATTGTTTTTGTTTGAGATAAGATTTTTTCCCGGGTTTGCAACTTTTCTCAAAATCTCAAAATCTTAATTCATTTCTTCACATCACGCATTGAAAGATAATATCTCTTGTGTTGAATGTAATTTCCTCTAAGGAGCTTCATTCTCATATTCTGAATGATCAAAAACTTTAGTTCTGTTTAATATATAAATTATATGTCAGACATCAGCTTACATCTCTTCTATAAATTCAAGATAATGGCTTACCATTGTATTTAGATGGGACGTTAAAAATTTAATTTTTATTTTTTAATCGTGATTGATTTTATATTTAATTATATTTTAATTCTCTTTTATTATTAATATTTAGAAGTATTTAATATTATTATTATTATTGGCCCAATTCATTTTGTAAGTCATATATATAGAAGAAATGACTGTCCTTTCTAATAAAAATACAATATAGAGTTTATACACGAAATAAAAAAACGAAATAAAAAAAACTATGTATTATCAAAATCATTTATAACTAATCAAAATGTTTTTTAGTGAAAGTGGTAACCGTTGACAAATGAAAAGTTGAAAACGAATAAGGTAATTGTAAGTTGATAAGAGGTTTATAGAAGGGTCAGGAACTTAAAAATAAATAAATAAATAAATTAATTAATTAACATTAAAAAAAATATTTTATCATCAATCTGGCAGCATAATCTTTTACAAAAGCTATATACCGAAAAACTAAAGATGTAATATTTATGATTAAATGATTTATTTAAATAATCTCATTAATTTCTTTGTTGATTGTAGGAAGTTGATCATAAATCACCAACTCCTCACATAAAATTATGTTCCATTTTTTATTAAAGTTTTTATATGAATAAAAGAAAGCACCAATCCACAAATATAATATACTTTTAACTGGAATAATTTTTATAATTTAAATGAAGAACTGTGTTTGAATAGAGCATTTAAAATCAATATAGTTTTAAGTTCAAAACTACCTAACGATGACAGTGATACTGTCAAAATATATTGTAGTAAAATATATTATATTCTACTACAATATATTTCGACAGTTATTATCAAGTTATTTGTTCAAAATATTAAAAGAGAAAAATTTGAAACTTTGCGGAACAAATGGCAGTAAAATAAAAACATACGGCAAATAACCGTTAACAATAAACATAAAAAGCACAAATTACAGTTGGGATGCCATAATCGGCAACGTTAAAAATGCTATTCTAGGCGCTGATTCCCTGTTAAGTAATATCCTTATGGCTGATTGTCAAAATAAAAAATAAAACGAAATACAACAGAGACAAATTAAAACTTGAACACTAAATCAAAAGAAAAACTTAAATAAACAAAGTATAATATAGGATAACTGTACATATTATAGAAAAAAATAACAAAATCTGTGAAAGGTCAGAAGAAAATACAAAAAGCTAGTGAAATCAAGAAACGACTTGAATGTTACCAAACTATCATAGACAAACTCTCGGTGGAAAATCCTGTTCACGCAAAAGTGAGACAACTAGATAACTAAAATTTCAAAATATCAAAAGAAATATATAAATAAATATATAAAAAATACGAAAAAAAATCATTCAAAAATCAAACTTAAACTGGCCACCTGCATTGATGCTTAAAATAAAACAAAAGACGAATAGAAAGCATGAAGAGAATAGAAAACGCTAAATAACATTCCAGCACCAGAAAATTTCTAATATTAACTGGAACAAATAATTAAAAATAATTTTCGAAAAAGCAGAAACAAATGTTTCGAACTTAAATTTATTAAACTACCACACCCAAACTTAACTTATGTCACCAAAACAGATTTTTCAGGAAAAGCAATTGGAGAAGAACAACAATAAACCATCCATTGTATTCTTTTTAAAGACTCTCGAGACACATCTAATGCGATACTCCAGTGCTCGACACAATACATGATATAAATAACATAAATAATATCAATAATATAAATAATATAAGATATATAAATTGTACTATTTATATTAATTTTATTTTATATATAACTTAAATAAATAAGTTATTTATATATTTTAATAAAAATTAGATATAAAATAATAGAAATTAATTTTTTAAATTTTTCTAAAACGCAAAATTGTTTATTACAAAAGAGATAAAATAAAAATTTTTATTTAGATAAGGATCAAATCAATGAAATAGAGTTTATATTACAAGGTTCTCCTTTTGAGTAAGTTTATATATTCCCTCATAAATGTGTTTATTCCACCATGATGAAAAATTATATTTCTTAGGTTAGTAATTTCTTTTACGAATAGTCTTTAAACCTTTTGAACAATAGTTTAATAAAACAGATGTCAATGTTTGTTATTAATAATTTCAGTTGATTTACTGCTTAAAAAATATATTATAATATTTATTTTTATTAAAAATAAATAATTTTTTAAAAACACTTTTTGTCTATGAGTTGTAAAAAATTTATTATTTCTAAACAAAACCAAAGAACAATTACACATGACTTGAGGAAATTACATCCAAAGATTCGAATTCCTTTCTGGCAACGACATACAGTAAAAGAAGAATCAACCTTCCAAAAGAAAAGTCAATTTCATGGTCAGTGATGTGATAAAATTACATCCCATGTCTTTGGAAAATTTTAATCAAGTCAATACTATGTGATTTTCCAAAAATTATGCGAGTGAAAATTTTTCCCTAATTGTTAAATTGGCATTTTAGATTCCGCGAAAAGAAAATCGTAATTAAAAAACAATATTTTCGATATTTATGATTGCAGAAAAAAAATCATTTTTGTTTGAAAAAATTTTAAATTTTATTATTAAAAAATTGGAATTTTTTCACTTTAATGAATTTAGCTATGATTTTATAAAATTACATGAAAATTAAGAATATAATGTAAAGGTTTTGACATTTAAATTGGCTTAAAATAGAATATTTTTTTTAGAAATAAACTGGTAAGTTTTAAAATTTTATTTATAAATTAATTTTTAAATTTTTTGATTTTGAAAATATTATAAAATTCATTTATTTTCTCATTGACTTCAGATTCGTATTTAAATTGAATTAAATTTTTCGAAAAGTATTTTTTAATTAAATTTTTCGAAAATTATTTTTTAAATGTCCTTAGAAAATCAGAAAAAAAGAATTTGAAAATATTTGATCATTGTCGAGGTAGAAGGGAAATTGATAGAAGCATGAAAAATATTAAAAACATAGATGTCGAAATTAATTATTTGCTTCAAAAATAAATTTAAAAAACCCAAAATGTTTTCCTTCAATTTTTTCTGTATGCCAAAGCTGTGAATTGGAATGAAGTAAATAATTCGGACATGATTGATATTTACGGCAAAACACAGTCAAAAACCTAAAAAAGACACTCAAAAAATTATACAATCACAAAAACGATAACTACAGATAATATATTTTAGAAGATTATTACCCATCCAGACCATGTCCAATTCAAGCCATTTCTCCCTCTTGCTGAAGAAATAAATATTAAGCTAAAGTTTTCTTAATATTTTTTATGTTGGTAACATAAGCTTTATATGTATAACTCATTTTTTTAACATTATAATACCAGCAGACTTAAATAAATAAGTAGGTCAGTCACATATTTATTTTTTATTGTTTTATCTAATAAATACGTAGATTACAGACACACACACATACTTTTAAAACATTGTAATACCAAGCATCTTTAATAAATAAGTAGGTCACATTCACAAATTCTATATAATTTAATTTAATAAATAAGTAGATCAAATACACATAAGCATTCATTGTATTCCAAACTCTTACTCCCAAACTTTCCAATTACAGAGTCGTGATTTCTTGAGTACGATTTATCGTCTCGAGACGAGATTAAAAATTTAAATTTGATGTCTTATATAAATAAGAACACTGATTCAACATTTAAACAAAAAAAATAATGTTTACCTTCACCAACGTTTAATAATGACCCTGTTTATCTTTTTATTGGGTTTCCTGTACTAACTCTGTTTGCAGTTACCTGACCTCAACTATGTAGTTTTTATATGCTCAAAAATATTCCTAATATCAATTTCTGATTTTGCAACTCTTAACTACAATTTGTAGGTTGATTTGACCTAGAATTCATTCAGTTTATTATAGTAAAATATTTCGTTTTTGTTGACAATTTAAGTGTTTTTTTCACTCACTTAATGACGTTTCGCGTCAAATATTATTATTTTTATATATATTGTATCCCACTAAATAATTTAATTTTAAAATCTTTATCATTCACCCATTGTCTAAAAGATATCTCTTATCATTGGCGGTAATAGTCTGTCAACAAAAGTTGGTGTCACAGACAACGATATTAATAAAGCAATTAAATTGCAGTCTGTATATTTCCAATTTGGTATATTAGATTTGGTACATTAACAACATAGATAATTTAGCTGGCTCTCTATATAAACATATATCGTCTTTATTTAAATGTGCTGCAATCAGATTGTAAACAATTGTAAAACATTGTCTGATTTATGGCTTTGATACAGATATAATCATCTTTTCAGCCAAATTAGTATTTCGGAATTACAGCCTCAAACTCATCCATCTTTTGAGGTTTTCTAATAAATTCCCTTTGAGACTGTAATCAAATACCATATATAACATATAATTGGCTAAGGAATTTGCTCAAAATCGTGTGTTTGTGTAAATTTAAATTTAAATATTGATACAGGTGTAAATTTAATAGCCCAATGAATATTTACAACAACTGCACCCAGTTTAAGATAAAATTTAAGGAATCGGATAAAACGTGATCATTAACTTAATAAACTGGTGGGCACATTTTTCAGGATCAAGAGAGACCTCATTAAAATAATCATGCAAACATTCACGTAAATCAATATCAACTTACAGTTTGTGTTTCAATATTCAAATTCATAAATTCATCCAATACATTATCCAAATTAGCATGCACCCAAGCAATGTCAGCAAATGGAAGGTTTAAGCAAATCGCCCAACTATACAGATTATTTATATTTATTGACAAAATCCCACTACCTTCTGAAGCGGCAACATAATGCTTGTTAGCAAATATAAATCCATTTCGTATTCCTCTGTCGTAGAAATTAAGCATTTTAATATTCTTTAGAAGTTCTAAAGGTCCATGTAATGGCATGAATGCTGATATCCATGACATACCGGGCATTTCATAGATATTCAAACGATCAAGGACATTATAAGCAATTGCCTTTACACAGAATTGTTGAAAATAATCCAGAATAATGTTGCTGTGTCCAGATTTGTTGAGCTTTTGCATATTCATTCACATTTATCTCATCCGATTTAGGTGATAATATAAGAGATGTCATAAAGAAATCAAGAGATATAGAACAACCATATGAGAAAACACCTTTAGTCGACAAATTGCACCATCAAAAGCAGAATAAGCTAATGGAATCTCAAAAGGTTCGTTACCAGCCTTTAATAAAGAACAATTAACAAACAAAGAACGATTAAAATACAAAATAAAATTGAATTGATTATAAAACTTAATAATAAAATCGGAAATGTTTAAGGAAGATTACGAATAATTTTTGCGAGAAACAGAAGGCAACCGGATAATTCAAACAGATATTCAAGTGATAATTATTATTATTCTTTTATCAGTTGTAGTTAATAAATTTAATTGTTAAATTTTTACTTTTTAACTCGTTTATATAAAATAAGCCAACACAGCAAGCACCCCGGACTGTGCCGAAACTCTTTTTTACTGGAAACTTGGTTGGGTTCTTTTTACACTTCTAATACACAGCATTACAATTATTGATAAATATATAAGATGTGGATACATAATAATCATTAACTCTATTTTAAATCGGTTATTTACACAGATAACAAGTTCAACAATAAAGAATATTCCGTTTCTGAATGAAAATAACTGTGACATCAGATTTTACACCTAAATTAAGGAAGAACGTTTTCTATTGTAATTTCCTGTACTTACTCAAAGATCTATTCACACAATCACCACCAACAAAATCAAAATTCACTGTAGTATTATTATAATTATTAATTAATAAGAGACCCACTGTGATTGGAATGTATCTTTGTGGATGCAATTTATATTTAGATATAATTGCACCAAAATCGGTCATGGCGAAATTTTTAAAAGTTAAATTTTTATGCTGAGGCAATGTGTACAATCTGGATTAAATGGGTATAATACCAACTATAAAACTATATATAATTATCAGGGTTAGCAGTCTTGCATTTTAGGCATATTAAATAATCGGTGCCGTTCAACCAATGTCCGTAATATAATTTCAATAGTTTATAGCATAAAGAGTTATGCCAGAGTTTTGATACGCAGTATTGATATAATGAATTTGATATAATGAATTATTATCATATTATTATAAAAATTAATATTCATAATGCATATAGATTTGAAAATTTTACTCCACGCACCTTTTAAACTTAGTTATCTGCTGACATTGCTCACATGAAAATATAATTAAAAAAGAATTTTTTAATGTCTTTGGAAAATGAAAAGAAATTGAAGGTGAAAATCATGAGAAATTCTTACAATATTAGTTATCTGCATTTATACTGTGTTCAAACTAGTATTTTTGAATTTTGTTCAAGCCAAAATTGTTATATTTGCAGTAAAATTTGTACTTCACTTTCAAATACTCCATTTATTTTGACATGGACTAGTCTAGTTGTAGTTTTTGCAATTTAGATACCGATTTGGTAATTTTTATTTTGAGGTAATTCACTTTGATTCAAGTCAAAATTCGGAGACAAAACAAATGTAAAGAATGACTTTTTTGATGAAAGCACCTCGAGAGATTTACCAGAATTCAAGTTTTTATCTAAATAACTCATACGTTTCACAATACTTTGCATGTGTGTATATCGATAAATTGTAATTTTTGATAAAGCTATATATGCAACGTGTTTGCCGACCCAAACAGATTTTATAACATTGTGTCACAATCCAATATTCGATCAATTAAACTCGAATATATATGAAGATTTGATTATGTAACTTAAGAAATCATGGTTTTCAAATACATTCAAATACATTTCTTTCAAAATTGATACATGTCTATTTATATAATATTTGTTAATTTAGCATACAATAATTTTATTATTTAATATTTTAATAACGAATTTCGTAATTTTATTTTCAACAAGTTCAAATGATTTAAATCTTTCAGTGTAATTATTTTTTAAATAATTTTATAATTTACCTATTTCTGTAAAACATAATTTATCTACGAATCTTTTAGTATATATGACATTATCATTATGTACTAAGGTCATCTTGATTGTTACTTCTCCAGGACCATCTGAAAATTGAGGAAGTTTTTTCATTACTTGATATTGAGGGATATTAACATCGATATTAAAATTTAACTTAGAAAACCCTAGTTTTATTGAATCTTCATGATTGATAATTTGAATATCAAACGGAAAATGTTACAACTAATATAAAAATATCGACCATTGGTATACACATTAATATTTCAATAGTTATTATTAATTCAATATTCATTCTCATAGCTACTGCATAAACTTGTTGATACCAACATCAGGGCTTTTCAGCGTTGTTAATAAAATATTTTGACACATTAAATTAAGACATTTCATATTAAACAAAGACAGATGCAATAAATGTACATGAATAAAAAGTGAGTCTAATATTGATATATAATTTTCATTGGTTATCATGACTGAAAATAAAAAAGGAAAAATGAGAAGTATTCAATAAATAATCAATTGTACAGTAAATATTTTCAGCAAATAACAATCAAACAGAAATCAAGTCAGATCCAGTGAAACCAAGAAAACTTCATATCCAGATCTGATATCTACTTTGTAAAATGATGTTATTAATGTTTTGAAAATGAGTTTATGAAAATCAATAACCATATTCAAGTAACTACTATAGCAGTTTATTTTCAAGAAATAAGTTTCAAAGAGAATAAAAACTGATAAGAAGGATTCAAAGTAGATAAAAATGATATAGTTATTACTAATAAATGTATTAACCTGATTTGCTAGTAGTGGAAAAATAGGGAGAACGACTCCAACCATCCTAAATCAGGGTACCCTGAATCTAAGTCCCAAAATTGGAAACTGACAAAATTTAACGCATGCGCAATTCGCAACAAAACATTTTGGAAATTTCCACTTGTAAAGTTCCAGAAATGGAAACTGATAACTTGAGCATTAAACACTAGCATTAAATACTAAGGTGATTTTGGAACAAGCTGAAAGTAAATTTGTAAATGAAAATGGTGATAGGATGAGAGGAGAATTAAACATGAATAATAATTGAATTTCAAATCTTCCATATCCTCAAAATGATTTAGATGCAGTTAATAAAACTTTTGTAAAGGAATTGAATCAAGAATCGAATACAAAACAAATTGTTCAAATTAATGAAATTGGTAAACGTTTAGATGAAGAAATTAAAAGAAATATTATAATTTTAGAAAATGATATAATAAACAAATTAATGAAATAAATACAAATATTAGTAGAATAAATTTTAAATTAAGTGAAATGAGAAACCAATCATCCAAGATGAATAACCGAATGAAGGTAATTCATGACCGAATAAAGGCAATTGATACTCTCAAGAATGAAATAAGTCATTATAAAATTGAATCTTCAAAACTCTTGAATGATTTCGAAACATTCAAAAAAGATGTTGCTAAAAATATAAAACATCAAACATCAAGGGTATAAAATATAATAACAAAGCGTTTGATTATTATGCTATTGAAGAACAGTCATCCATGATTTCTTTTATAATAAAAAATAATCAAACTTCGCTTTTTGGTGATAAGGATCATACTTTTAATTTATTCCGCCAGCATGATGATTTCTTTGTTAGGTTTGTTTATAATGGTCCAAATATTGAAATT
Source organism: Schmidtea mediterranea (assembly GCA_022537955.1). Taxonomy (NCBI): domain Eukaryota; kingdom Metazoa; phylum Platyhelminthes; order Tricladida; family Dugesiidae; genus Schmidtea; species Schmidtea mediterranea. The sequence goes on along the minus strand of CM039680.1, from coordinate 238,125,192 downwards.
AATAAAATTAAAATAATGGGTTCAAAAGGAACATTTATTAGAGCTATAAATGGAAACAAACGAAAAACTTTACATCTTAGAAACAATTCATTTTCAGTCACTGAACCAATATCTAAATTAACTATTGGTGGGAGTGGAATAATTCTAGATCTTTTAATAAATCTTTGTTATAGGGAATTTGAAAAAATAGAATTTATATATAGGAAATTAGCAAGTATGAATAATATAAAATTAGATGATCTATTTTCAACCACAGGATCAAATCCAATACTTTCTGGTAAGAAATTTAAAGATTTAGTAGATTTTATATATAAAAATATAGAAGCCGTCAAAATAGAGAATTAAAAATGACCCCCATGCGACTGCCTTCGAATCAAAGCGAGATTAATGAAGAAATAATTTATCTAACTTTTCAAGAAAAAAAGATTTATCCATCTTTGAATGAACAAAATGTTTTTAATTATATAGAAAATCTTTCAATTGAAAAAATAAAAGCTCCTATGAATGATACTTTTACAAATAAAGATTCTAAGAATAATCCTTTGATTAATAAAATAAATGAATTCCTATTAGAAAAGTAAAAGCTAGATGAAAGATTAATACATTATAAAAAAATAAAATCTCGATGGACTAAAGCTGATACAAGAATTAAAATTGCTTGTCTTTCAATAACTGGAATCTTGACAATTTCAACCAGCATATTTTTTGGTATAAGTTTAATCGGTGTAGCTCCTTTTGTTTCAATTATAATGTCTTCAATATTTGGAGGATCAAATGCTTTGTTACATATTTTAGGGGAAGGAATTTAAATCGGTTTAACTTCAAAAAAGAAAAAGATTTATCCTGAAGTATGCAAAGAATTAAATCATGAAATAAATAAGTTATATTTATATCAAGTTAAAGCTTTGGAAGATGGATTATTATCACCTACTGAAATTGAGGAAAGTAATAAAATAATAGAAGAAATAAATGAAAAATATTAACAAGATAAAATATTCCAAAGAAGTTGAACGTGAAATTAAAAAAGAAATGACTAAAAAATTAAAACAAGAATATAAAATGAAGATCAAGAATTTATAATATTGAATTTATAATTCAATAATTTGTAATCTTGATATTCTTGATCTTCATTTTATTTTTATTCTTTCAGGTTTATTATTCTTTAATAATATAACAAGATAAAAAAAAATTTTTTTAAAAATTTATTTTAATCATGATGTATGTTTTTTTAAATATCTAAATGAAACAAACTCCCGACATTTTCCACATTGGATTTTTATATTTTCTAAAATTGAATTTTTATATTTTCTAAATTTAAATTATTAAATTTTCTAAATCTAAATCTGTATATTCTTTACTCTTTTCATCGATTCGAGATATTATTTCTATTAAATGATTTCCATATTGAAGTATTGTTTCTCCATCATTTATAATATATCTCTTGTCATCATAATTATTCAAGGATATTTTAATTTGTTCAACTAAATAAATGTCATGTTTTATACTTCTAATAGCATGAACAATTTCAAATATTGTCTTGTCTTTTTCTACACAATCTTTATACATGTTGTGTGTCATTAATTTTGTCATACATTTTTGAATTTCTTTATTTTTTATATTATCACCACATGGATTTTCAGTAAACAAAGAATATTGTTTTGCTCGAATAAATATTGCTTCATTTATTATATTATTCGGTTTTTCATCTTACAAGTAAGAAAATAATTTTCCAGAATCATTAAAATATTGATTTAACAAGGTATCATATTTTATTTCTTGATCAACATCATGAAATTGAAATTCTAAAAAGAAAGAATCTATAGCCATTTGATGTAAAGAAATTATATCCATAAAATATGGTTGTAACACATCATAATAAGCTTGGTACATTTGTAATTTGGATAATTCCAAAATGCTAAAACTTAAATATATTGGTTTGTTGTATACTTTTTCATAATTTCCAATTTCAACAGCTGTAAGATTTTCTGAAAATACTTGTTCACCTTTAAATGTTGGTTTTGAAATTTTTTTCACATAAGAATTAACATTTTTTGTAAATAATTTTATATTTCTATATTTGTCTTGGTTTTCCATTGTTTTACCAAAAACTGCATTGTTTAAAAGTTTATAAATTGTATCAAGAAAAGTTTGTTTGTTCATTTTTGCCATATTTCTATTCTTAATATTTCCATTAATATATGGTTCCATCCAAGGTTTTTGTTTGAAAGAAATAATTCTATGAATTTATTTTATTTTCATTCCATGTCGAATATAACATTGTAACATTCTATTATGAACCATGTAATATTATTTATCATGTTGATCACATATTAATTTTTCACTTGAATCATCTTGTTGTGGATTTCTTGATTTTTGCCATGGTGATAATTATTCATATTTTATTATTCTCTTGTGTGGTGCAAATGGGAAATGTTTTGTCTTGTCATGAATTTGTTTTGGATATTTTAAATCTAATTCTATAAAATATCCAATTTTTGAATCTTTTGGAGTTGATAATATTTTCTCTAGTAATTGATCAGTTGGGGTTTCCCATTTGAAATTTTTAAATGATAAATAGTGAGTCATTATTCCTGAATATAATGCAGTTGCATCAAAATATTTTACTTGTGTTGGATTGTTCATTTTTTCAAGAACATCTTGAACTTGATCATCTTCAAGTTTTACATATGGTTTTTACAATCAGGATCATGAAGATTGAACATTTGTTGAATATTATTACTGGTTATTTTTCTAGATCCCATGTTTGAAGAAATGCCACCTCGAATGTTTTTCTTTATTAACAGAAACATGTCAATATCTGTTAATAATTCTAATTTTTCTTTTGTTTGGTGTAATAAAATAGTCCAAGCCATTGAAGGAAGAGAATCAAAACTAGAAGGTTCCAAAGTTGAAATTTCTCGAAATTTTTAAAAAACAATCTGCTAAAATGTATACATCTAATTTGAGATATAAATCAGTATAATCTCCCAAATTTTTACAATTGAATATTTTGAACATTGTTTTTGCTCGATTATCTTCTTCATTGGTTACATTTGATTGGTTTAAAATTGAATAAAATTTTTCAATTTCAGAAAGTTCAATATCTTTTTATATTTTTCAAACGAATCAACATAATCATATGGATAAATTCTCTTTTGTATACATGTTAAATAATATTCTGGTTCTATTTTATTTGAAATTAAAAACTTGTTTGTTATTTTAAAATCATCTAAAACTAAAGATTTTCCAACTTGATCAAAACTCATTCCAAAAAATCTAGTGAATCTATAAATTTAAAACAACCATAATTTAAACATATATAATTTTCATTTGTCTTTCCAATTATTTCAAATTTATTTATTGCTTTTTCAGCTAATGATTTTATAAGATTATGAAATACAATTGGAATTTTTGTTGGTTTTTTACAATTAAGATTGCAAAGTTTATGAGCTGCTCCATGGTAATTATTGTACTCAATGAAATTATCATGATCTCGAATTTTTATATTTAAATCTTCAGACCTCTGGTCGTCTGAATCACTTCATCTAGAAATTCTTCATTGCATAACCAACATTTGTCAGTTTGTTGAAATTCCAATTCTTGTTCTTCTGACATGTCTAATTCAAAATCGCTTTCTTTTAAAATTTGATGGAATTCATGTTCAAGATTATTAATTGTATCTCTAAAATCAATCAAAACATTCTCTCCTTGAAATGAATATTCTCGAGATTAAATTATTTCAGGATAATTACTTTTTACATGTAATCTATAAGCTGGCGGAATTTGATGTGTTAAATTTATTGTATTTATTTCTTTTCTATTTCAGTTTCAAATTCATTAAAAACATCATTGTAATTTTCATAATTTTCTTATTTTAATTTTTCCTCAATTTGTTCAATAAATTTCATTGAGTCATTTATAGATTCAAAATCTCCTTAAATTATAGTTAGTGGTTTTAATAATTTTGACTATTGAAAAAGAATAGTTTGCTATTTTTAACTTTTGGCATTTTAATCTTTGCTTGTTTATTTTCAATCCAAAGTCTTGCATGTTTATCTTTCATTTTTGATGTTGTTGTAATGTTGAAACTTCTTTCACAAACATGTACATCTTTATTGTGGGAATTTGTAAATTGACTTTTTATAAATCTTTGAAAATTTTTAATCAAGACATAATGATAAATATCTTGTCTTTCAAAATATTTACCTTTAATTATTAATATACTAATAATTTCACAATCGGTTTGTTCAGAAATGTATAATGGAAAAATATTTGTGGAATCTAGATTTGGTTGATGGTAAATATTTATTCTTAATTTTCAAATTTGTCAACATGGTGATCTAGAAAATAATATGTAATTTCTAAAAATTCTTTATTTGGTTTGTCACTAACATCCCAAATGTAATCATTTTCATATTTTCTATATTTTGAAACTTGTTCTGGATGAATTTTTTTAGGATGTAAAGCTTAAAGAATTGCCCATTGAAAATATTTATTGTCACTATTTTCAACATTTAAAATGTATTTACTTTTGAGAATTTCAGGTGTTGGAATGTAAACTTTTGGTTGGAATGGAATTGTTTTCCAGAAATGAATTTCAATAAAATCAAATGAAAATAAATTCATGCCACTTCCAGAAATATAATTTGACTTTGTTACAACTTCTTTTTCTAAACTTTTGTAAATTTTGTTTATCGTGTCATCTCGAAGTTAGTTGAATAAATGGAAAAATGGTGACATTGCTGCAATTGTTAAAGGATTACAGTGTATTTGAAGTCTATTGTATGAAATGTACAAATCAACACGAAATTTAACATGTTTAAATTTTTTTATTTATTTATTTCTTGAAGAATTTTATCCTTGTTGAATAAAATGTATTCTTTAATACCACCTTCTAAATCTCGAGGTGTTCCAATTTTTACAGTTGAACGAACAGCAAAAATTTTATGTTCTTTTATTTCTTTTTCGAATAATTCTTGGTGTTTCTTTTCTAGTTCTTCAAATTCTTTATTATTAACGAAACGTTTTTCTCGTTTTTTTCTACCCAAACCTTTACATGCTCTATAATGAGCTTTAAAACCAGAATTTAAAAATCATCTACTACCACATTTTTTACATTCTTTTTGAATTTACATTATTTAACCCATTCACCTTTATTAAATGTAACCGACCTTTATTATGAGACTTGAGACCTTGAATATTTTTAAATGTTTTTTTGCATTCATAAAATTTGTTTTCTTCATGAATCACAATATTATCTATTATCATCAGAAGAAATTTCAGATTCGCATGAACCATGAGTTTTCAGAGTACTCTTAATTTTTAAAACAAAAATTTATATAATTTGAATTTTTGAATTTTTGAATTTTCCAATTTCCAGTAGTGTGAAAATGAGCAGATTTGAGCAAATCTCCCCCAGAAGTGTGAAGGTGTGAAGTTTGAGACATTTTTTGGTGTATTTTAGTTTTTTCATGTTTTGCTTTGTGAGCTTTTGAAAGATATTTATTACAAGAATTACAAAAATATTTTTCTCGCATTACCATATTTTTTAAATTAAAAAGTTGTGAATTTGTGAATAAATATTTTTCAAATGGGAAATCACCAATGTGCGAATGTTTGAAAGTGAATATTTGAAAATTTAAATATTTATCAATTATTCAAGTAGTGGAAAAATAGGGAGTTTCTCTCAAGTTGTCAGTTTCCATTTCTGGAAATTTACAAGTCGAAATTTCCAAAAACGTTTTGTTGCGAATTGCGCATGCGTTAAATTTTGTAAGTTTCCAATTTTGGGACTTAGATTCAGGGTACCCTGATTTAGGATGATTGGAGTCGTTCTCCCTATTTTTCCACTACTTTTGCTATTGATTTTAAGTTTGACTGACAAGTGCATGTTTAAATAAAAAGGTACAATACATAGGCATGTTTTGATTGGTTAGAAACATATACATATAAGTAAAACATGATAACTGAATTTAAACCAATGAATATATACTATAGTCATACTTTGCATTTCTTTATAAAGACTTATACAGTTAAAATCTTAAATTAAAATGAAATTGTACATATAATATTGTATAAGAATATTTTTTAAAATAAAATTTTACTAGAATAGGGTTATTTAACAAAAATAAACAAATTTTGAGATAAAGAAATTATGTTTACTTTTCCTAATTATGGAAATAATTTTATAAATTTTTAATTGATGAAAAATAATTTAATATGTAACAATGGAAAGTGTCCATTAATGTCCTCAACAATGTGCATAATTCAAAATAAAAAATAAATAAAACATAAGTCTACAAATTAGTCAAAATATTCTTATTGAATTCTAAATCCAATTAACTACCCAAATACTAGACCAGTCCCAGTCCAGTTCAACCGAGAACAGAAACATTGTAAAACTTAGAAAGATATAGTTCAACATGTTTTCAAAGTTAGCGCGATCTTTTAAATGTCTGATATAAAATCTAAAGTGTAAATGTTTTTGAAGGGTTTTAAGGTTTTAAACAAACCACAATTGAACCCAAAGAAAGCCGAAGTTTAATCCCTGAATATACAATATCAACTTTTATATACACAAAACAAAATCATGACCATAAAATACAGGTTAACATTTTAATTAGAAAAATTATAACAGTTAAAATGAAACATAGAATGAACATAAAATGAATAAAAAATAATTTCAAAAAGTTTTTTGTTAAATAAACATAGCAGAACATTTAAAAATTTCAGAAGGATAAGGTGGTTGAGAAGGAAAACATAAAAATCTGTTAAAAATAGTAAGGAATCTTTCAATAAAAGTATAACTCATAACATGACTCAATGTCTTAATTGACTCCGTTATTCTACAAAAGCATGACTTATGCTATGAACTATCTAATATCATGTTCGTTGTTTAAATGAACACAGCTACAATTTTTAATTGTATGAAATGTACATGTAAAGTTCAAAGTTGATATAAAATTAAACCGATGTTATTTTAATGTTTTTGATTAATTATGTTATAATAAAATTATGAAAAATTTTTAATTTTAATGAATTAAATCTATAAAATTGTAATATTAATAAACTAATTGTTTTTAATAACAAACTCATTAATCAATCCAGATTACGAAATAATTAAGAAATTTACGACACAAAAGAGGAGCATAAAACGTTCAAAGTCGATTATTCTCATTTACAATTACAAAAATAATTAAAATGTTTCAATAGTTGTCTTAGTATTATTTTTATTTCTTTCCCTCTGTCTGATTGCGATTAAAACTGTGTAGCCTTATCAAATCCGAAATTTAAGGAAACGAAGAAAATAGATTACTTTAACTGACCAAATTTTAATTTTCTAAAGAAAAAATTGCAAACGTTCGAAAAGGTACAGACAAAAACTCTTTCTATCAAAGAACTTTTTAATTAATTTATTCGAAAAATTAAAAAAAATTCTTTCAATCATTTCATTTTCGTGACAATCTATTTTATCGTTGGTTTTCAATAATTTGAATTTATTTTTTCAATTAAAATAAATTAGAAAAATAATTAAAATTTCATTTAGTTAGTTAAATTGTTATATGATTTTAAAAACTAATAATTTTATTAATAATAATTATAACAATACTAATAATAATAATAATAATAATAATAATAATAATAATAATAATAATAATAATAATAATAATGATAATAATAATAATAATAATAATAATATTAATAATAATATTTATAATAATAATAATAATAATAATAATAATAATAATAATAATAATAATAATAATAATAATAATAATAATAATAATAATAATAATAATAATAATAATAATAATAATAATAATAATAATAATAATAATAATAATAATAATAATAATAATATAATAATAATAATAATAATAATAATAATAATAATAATAATAATAATAATAATAATAATAATAATAATAATAATAATAATAATAATAATAATAATAATAATAATAATAATAATAATAATAATAATAATAATAATAATAATAATAATAATAATAATAATAATAATAATAATAATAATAATAATAATAATAATAATAATAATAATAATAATAATAATAATAATAATATGAAAATCGATTATGCTTTTTGAAATGAAAATTCTTTACCTGAATTCATTACTCGATTATTTAATGTAAACAGCCGCTTTAACAAAAATAAACAAATTTTGAGATAAAGAAATTATGTTTACTTTTCCTAATTATGGAAATAATTTATAAATTTTTAATTGATGAAAAATAATTTAATTTTCAATTTCATAATGAACAACAAATTATTTTATGGAGCATAAAACCCTTTGAAATTTTTTGTTTTTAGTTCATTGTTGTCATATGATTAATTGTGTGATAAAGGTCTTTTCTGTAGAATATTCCAAATTATATTTCTTTACTCTCATCAGGAATCAACAACAATCTGTAAACCTTAATATTCAAAATGTAATATAATATTTTGAAGGCTTATAATTATTATAATATTGCTCAATAGTCAGAGAAATAGCGTATAATTTGATAAATGATTCCATTTCCGACATTTATCATAAAGAAGACAGAAACTTTATTAGTAGAGTATTTTCAATAAATATACACTACGGAAAGGCTTACTGATTTAATAAAATTATGTTTTTATGAATAATTCCGCCATCGACTATTTATAATTAATTTTTAATAATAAAAATAATAGATTACTTCAATTTTATCAAATTCGCAATTTATTTTAACTACTTAGTGGTCACGATTAGACACTAAATAATTTCAATAAATTTATCAAATTTTTAAGTAAATTAATATTATGTTTGTAATTCAAAATAAATGTATCGTAATAAAATAAATTAAAATCTCTCAAAATACATATGTATATTTTAATTATTTCTTTAAGGGACAATTGATGGCTTTCATTATTTTCCTCTAATGAGTTTAATGAATCACACATTAAAAGTGTTTCGGCAATTCTATTGCATTCACGATTGAGTTATGACAGTAATATTATTGAACATAAGCATACGTACAGGTTTACAATATATATATTTGAATTGCAAAGTATTATTCCAAGGATTTCATTAATTAAAGAAAGATTTGTAGAAAAAATAATTATGATGATAATATGACTTAACATAATAATAAATATACAACATGTTCTTTGTATACGAAAAGAATTACCATAGTTATTTTAAAAATTTTAAAAAACAATAATAATAATAATAATAATAAAGAATATAAATATGACTATAAACATAAATAATAAAAGTAATTCATTATTTGAAATTTTTATAATCTTCAATTTGATTTTTTAAATTTATAAGACTAGAATCTAATTATTAAATCAAAAATTTAATTTTAATTTCACACATTTTTGGCACATCTCTTATCAAGTGATCATAAATATTTGCCAAAACTAATATAATTAATTAATAATAAAATTGTTTAAAAGTAATATACATTAGATCAGTGAATATTAAACTTATCTTTCTAAAAATAGTTTTCAATGTCATTGAAAAATGATAATTTTTATAGGTAAAACTAATTATTAAGTCTTTTATTCAACAAAAATTTCCTTTACTTTATTACTTTATTAAACCAGATAAATAAAAATATAGTTTCAAGTTATGAAAACTATTGAAAAATTTTGTTCTAGTCTTCACTTCTGATTGCTTTTCATTTTGTAATGACATAAAGAATTTTTTTGTGAATATCAATAAATTATTTGATTCATAATCAAACAATAAAAGAAATCTTTGTCATTAATGAAAGCTGAAAATAATTTTTACATAAATATTAAAATAGATAGTTAAAAATAGTCATATCTTTTAATTTTTTGAATTAATTTAATAATTAATTTATAATTTGAAACATTTTTTTCATAAAATAAAGTGATCAGAATTGAATATTTCATATAAAGATATATTTAAATAATAAATTGAGTTTATTAATTGGTAATATTAATTTAAATAAACATTATGCAGCAACCATTGCATCTTAAATTTTAAAAATCCTCAAAGCACTTCATTTCAATGTGTTCTTTTTACACAGTAAATTTGATTATAAATTTGCAAAGTTTTATCTAATGAAAATTTGTATCAAAAATAGAAAATTTCATTAAATCACTTTTGTATCTTAGTAAACTTGAGAATATAATTTTGTAATTGAAACATGCCATTCTGAAAACAAAAGGTGAATGTCGTGTCATATATGGTTACCTATTCTTGTAAGAAGAATAGTGAAACAATTCAAGCAATTGAACTAAATTAATTTTAATTCACAATACAAATTCAATTATTATAAAAACAAAAATAACAAAAATGTATATATAGAAAATAAGACTGCTAAAAATGAATATAAAGATTTAGAAGAAAAATATGCTAAACTAAATAAAAATAATAAAGTTGTTATACATTCAAACAAATTATATAACCACAAAGGCAAATATGTATGTCTATAATATAAGTTTTTTTATTTTTAAAATTTATTATAAAAGTTGTTATTCCATTGAAACAAGTGTATATGTTTTGATGATTGTATTTAAGTATGAATGTTTATATAAGCAGTGCAAAAACATTTTTCTATTGATAGTAAATTAAATTTGGAAATGATGTATTGTTGTTATTTATTAAGTGCAACCTAGAATCTCAAGATAATAATGTTGTATTTTGATTAATTTTAGTTATGTAAAGCTATTATGCTACTTGATGACTTCATTCCTCATTCTATTTAACTAATTAAAATTTATTTACGAAATACATTCTATATTTTTATTTCGTTATTTATGTGCAAATTGAAAATTTTCAAAACAAAAAATATATGCTCGATTGTTTGATCAGTGCACGGAACACAGGATTTTCATTTATGGCATTGAATGGTTATTTTAGATTATATAATTTGTTTTTCTCTAAATAAATGTACCATAATGATTTCAATCTATAATTAAATTATTTAATTTTCATATAAGGAATAATCATAACAGCTTTATTTACTTTTATTAAATATTTATTTTTATTTAATTTTTATGAAATTAATTTTTACTTTTAATATATTTAAAATTTAAAATTAATTTACTAATAAGAAATATGCTGCTATACAAAGTTAACTACTCTTATTTGTAAATAATTTAATAATATTTTGCCTTAAAGAAGAATTCTACAAATTATATAAATAATTTTATATTTGAGAGCAATTCAGTAAATTAGTAAATCTACATTTTCAAAATTAATCCTAAGCTTTTATTTATTTTCCTTCAGAATTCGGCTATAGATCAATGGTTTTCTTGTATTTTATCAAAGTTTATATACTGCATTTTTTAGGCTTTGATATGCTAATAATTCTTTCGATATTTGTTTTAATGCAAAAAATATTTAATGATATTTATCACGACTATTAATTTTGGGTCTTTCAAAACCAGTAGTAAGAAAATCTGAATAGGTAGTTAGTAACAGTCTGCCCCCATACACCATTGCATAATAAAATAAGTGGGGTTTCGCGACTGATTAAATTACATAATGACGTAATTAATCTCGAATTATTTTGATTACGTAATTATTATTATTATTATTATTATTATTATTATTATTATTATTATTATTATTATTATTATTTTATTATTATTAAAGGTGTGATGAAGGGTTGCTCTTGCAAATTACTACTACCTACCTTAGGTATTACTATGTAACACTGAAACTCAAAAAATTCATTTAATAAAATTGTTTGATCGTAATCAACATTTATAAAAAAGTCAATGTAAAAATGATACTAAAACAATTTCATTGTAAAGTGACATAAAATTTCATTGTAAGATAATATTTATAATTTTATCAATTAAAAACAGTATAAAAATTCTATTGTAAAATTATACTAAAAATTCATCTTTAAAAATCATATATAAAAAATTCATCGATAAAATGATACTAAAAATTCTATTTAAAATCATGTTTAAAAAATTTCATTGTAAAATTATGCTAAAAATGTAATCATTTAAAAACATGTATAAAAATTAATCGATAAAATTATACTAAATATTTTACCTTTAAAAAATAATTAAAAATTGATCGATAAAACTATACTAAAAATGTTATTTAAAAAATTCCATCATGTAATTTTGTCGACTCTAAGTAACTTTAAAAATTCTTACCTTATGTAATTTGCCAACTATAACTGCTTTTAAAATTTTCAGCTTTAAAAATTACCCTTATTTAACTTAACTGTTGACTCTCTTTTTAATTTTAAAAAATTCTTACTTAACTTACTATACTTTACTCAATGCATATTAATTTACTTTAGGAGCCTTAATTTACTTAAATTTATTCTAACGTACTTAAATTTATTCTGATGTAAGTAATTTTGCATTAATGTACCTTAATTTACTTTATGAACCTTAATTTACTTAAATGTATTCTAATACACTTTAATTTACCCTAATTTACCTTAATTTACTTTAATATACTCTGTATTTTAAAGTACTTTAATTTACTTTAATTTACTTAAATTTACTTTAGGTATTTTAAATTATTTTTATCTAGTGACTAAATTTGCCTATGAAAATTGTGTGACCAAATGTTACAAGGGTTGTTTTAACAAGCCTATAAAATACCCCTTACAATCTTTTATCGGTAGGCGATTTTATGCCTACATTTACCTATAAAAAATATTGAGACCAAATATTGGATTGTTTTTATTACTAGTTAAAAATATCACTGACTATAGTGTGACTATCGTTAGGCGATTCAAGCCAATTTTATTTTAGGCTTTTTTATCGAGAAAAATTACTTAGGCTTTTAAATCGATGAATTATTTTTTATGCTTCTTAATCGACAATATAATTTTACGCTTTTTAATCAAAGAAATATTTTTTAGGCTTTTTAATTAATAAAACATTTCTATGCTTTTTTATTGATAGGGGATTCAAGCTTTTATTACTATTATTACTATGCTATTATTACTATCCATCAAATAATATGATTTCAAATAAGATCTATTCAAATAATTTTTATTACGTAACACATATTTAAACAAATGTTAATTTTTTTGAGGATATTTTTTAAAATATTAATTATTGAATCAGTACGAATATTAACAAACAATATAACATACCGTTAATGCAATCAGAGTTTGAATGTAAGGATACTCTGAGTTTGTGTCTTGCATTGCACATATACAAAAACGAAGTATGAATGATGTTATGGTTTCGTTTGATGTTTGTAGTTTGTTTACGAATGTACCACTGGTTGATACAATTGACTTATGCTGTGCGTTGTGGGATGAAAATGATTCTGAACATCACATTTTGGATAGAAAGGCATTTTGTAAACTTCTTGAATTTGCTACTTCAAATGTCAATTTTCTTTTCAATAATGAATGGTATCAACAAATAGATGGAGTCGCTATGGTTTCCCCTTTAGCACCAACGATGGCATCAATATTTTTGGCTAGTTTGGAAAAGAAAATTGCTTCTTTCCAATTTGAAAAAAACTTTTGTTTATAAAAGGTATGTGGATGATATTTTTCTTGTATTTAAAAATTCAGAAACATGTAGAACCGTTTTTGCATTTTATGAACAGTTTACATAAAAACATTGTATTCACATGTGAAACGGAGAGAAAGTCATCAATTGCGTTTTTAGATTTGTTAATTCAACGCAAAGATAAACAGTATGAGACAGAGGTTTATAGAAAACCAACTGATACTGGTCTTTATACTTCAACAGAAAAATTTTTTGAATTTAAGTATAAAAGAAATATGGTGAAAAGATTGATTTATCGTTCATGGTCTTTGTCTTCTACTTTTGCTAATTCGGTAAAAAGTGTTGATAAATTGGTTGAGTTGTTGATAAAGAATGGATATTCTAAATCATTTTTATTTTTGATGATAAAAGAGACTGTTGATAAAGGATCCATGTTTTGGACAGTCTGGGTGTAATTTATCAAATGAGTTTGAATTGAGTGTTGATCTAAATAATAGTAAAAATGGATATAAAAAAGTTGAGCCTAAATATGTGTTAGTATTGCCGTACTCTGAAGGCTTTACAAATAAAAAAAGGAAGTTAAGTAAACAGATCGGAAATTTAGAATATAAGATCGTCTATAATTCGTGTAAGATACTCAATATGTTTATTAATAAATCAAAAACTCCGGTTGGATTGTGTTCTGATCTCTTTTATCAATTTAGATGTAATGGGTGTAATGCCACATACATTGGAGAGACTTCCCGTCATCTCTGTACTCGAGTTCTAGAGCATTGTCGATTGAAGGGTTTGACCAATATTAGTGAGCACAATAAAGGCTGTAAAAGTGAAATAGGAATGTCTGAGTTTAGAATTTTGTTGAAAAGTTTTAATAATTATTGGGAACGCGTGATATGTGAAGCATTGTTGATAGGGTCATTGGATCCAAAGATTAATGTGCAAAGTGCTGTGACTACGAATGTTTTGAATGTTTTTAAATAGTTTACGTATGTTAAATCATGTTTATGTATTGTTTTTTTAAAAAAAAACTCTTTTTGAAATATTATTAAAATAAATAAATAATTAAACAAATTTGGCAACGATTTAATTAAACGATAACGCCAATAAAAAACCTTTCGTACGATATATTTCGATAGCACAGCTATCATCTTCAGGTACTCAAAACCAACTAAAAATATTATGAATTAACATTTAATTTAAACAAATTATTTTTTATTAATTTAATTTTTTAATAAATAAATATTTTTAAAAATATATTTTAAATTAATTTTAAATTTTAAATTTTTTACTTATATTCTAATTTTTAAAAATTAATGTAATTTAAAATTTTCAATTATTTTAATAATATTAAAAAAACAAACATGATTTAACATACGTAAACTATTTAAAAACATTCAAAACATTCGTAGTCACAGCACTCTGCACATTAATCTTTGGATCCAATGACCTTATCAGCAATGCTTCACATATCACTCGTTCCCAATAACTATTAAAACTTCTCAACAAAATTCTAAAATCAGACATTCCGATATCACTTTTACAGCCTCTATTGTGTTCACTAATATTGGTCAAACCCTTCAATCGACAATGCTCTAGAACTCGAGTACAGAGATGACGGGAAGTCTCTCCAATGTATGTGGCATTACACCCATTACATGTAAATTGATAAACGAGATCAGAACACAATCCAACCGGAGTTTTTGATTTATTAATAAACATATTGCGTACCTCTTTTGATCGACGTTTTTACTACACACGTTTCTAAAAACATAATACCTGGACTCTTCTTGATAGTTTTTGTTGAAAAATTGAATTCATCATAAACTGTAAGTAGGTAGAAATAAGCTCGTGATGGCTCATCCTTTTTTAATAAAAATATTTCTTTGTCAGAACAAAGCAATAAGTCATTGCATGAGTTGTAAATTATATCAAAGTTATGTCACCGTTAACAACCTTATATAACATACAAACATGTATGTTTTATAAAAAATTGATACATAGATGTGATTGTATACAATGGTAAGTTTTTATAATATAAAGATAAAATTTTGATCATTATCATAATTTAAACATTTAAACCAGTCGTTCTTAACTGGTTCTCCGCGAAGTGATGAAAGTTAAGGTTTAATTTTGACTTCTCGTTTGTTTTTAGATCGGTTTTAGTCTCGATCGTGAACTGAACATGAGCAAGAATGATATTAATAAACTGTGTTGTATTTATGATTTCACTTTTGCGAAGTTCTTCTCAGGAATGTTTGACCAGAGTTAAGAGATGGCATATTACACATTCATTCGTTTCCTCCATTTTTAATTGTTCCCAAGAATTTCTCTAGCATTTGCCCCTCTTGTTGCACTGGAAATGTTGCGGTCTCACTGTAAATTAAACGTTGTCTCTTTTTGGTATTTCAGTATCTTTCTCAGACTCTGACTTAGTAATCTTTATGTGTTTTTATTTTAGTTGTATGATGTTTGATAAGATTTTTGTTGATGTATACTATATAAATATCAGCTGGGACATATTTCTCTACATAATAGTATCAAAACGTTTAGAGTTTTCAATTTTATATTTGTGAGCTCGGACTGTTGACAATTACAATACAAGAAATACTAAGAAATGCAAAAGACTAACCAATTTAAACAAAGTATTGAGTATATCTATATCAAATATTAAGTCTAAAGTCTGCATAGATCCAAATACTCAGTTATAATTTATTAGAGTAATTTAAGAGTTGTATATTTTGTAATTAACTTTTGTTTAACTGTTACTTAACATATATCTGTATTATTTTGTCTGCATTATTTTATAATCAACAGGGGTCAGTGACTTCAAAACGGTTAAGAATCACTGATTTAAACAATAGAATATGTTTTTTGAGACAACCATTTATATTCCAAATAAATTTAAAATTTGCTCAATGACGATATTAGGCATAGAATAAACTTTTAAGCTAATTTAATGGCTTATGTAGAAATGAAAACAATACTTTTCAATATTTATAAAATTCATTTTCATGATGCAACAGAAAAAATAAAATTTATAATGATTTTTCACAATATAAAATTCAAAGTGAAATTTCTCTAGGTTTTTGTTGTTTTAATTTATTTTTTTCAATATGTTTTAATCACAGATTTCCACTCAAAACACTGAACTTTAGAATCCTGAGTAAAGATTCAGTTCATTGAAACAATTAGGGCCCTTAAATTACTTTGTGTTAGTGAAAATAATTATTTTTATTCCAAAATTATTAAAATATATATATAACATTAATTTTATTTATATATTTTATTATTTCATTTTATCCATAAAAAGTCTATTGAATTAAAAAAAACCTAACATTCAAAATAAATAATAATTATAACACAGCAAATTACATTTAAAGTTGAAAAAAATTTAAAAAAATATATTGAGCATTTAAAATCTTTTAAAAAACCTTTAATATTATAAAAATAAAATATGAATTAAGAATGAGCTATTATTGAAACTGTAAATTTGTCATAATTATTTTTATCTTTTAACCACACCCAAATTACATATATAAATTTTTATGTAGTTTTCAATAGAAGAATAAAGACAAAAGCATATTATAATTCTATTAATAATAATAATAATAAAATAATAATAATAATAATAATAATAATAATAATAATAAAATAATAATAATAATAATAATAATAATAATATTAATAATAATAATAATAATAATAATAATAATTATAATAAAATATTAATAAAATAAAAATTAAATAATTAAATAAATAACTATGTCAATGATTTTATTAAAAGAGCGCCATTCAAACACTCGTTTTACGATATATTTTGACAAATTTACTGCCATCATCTGGTAAAACTCAACTTAAATAATATAAATTTAATTTATATATTAGAACAAATTATTAATTTTTTAAATCTTTTAACATATTTTCTATTTTAAATTTTGAAGTTAACTTTAAAAATTGTTTTTACATAAAATAAATTTTCTATTATAAAAACTTTAAAAACAGACAACATCGTTTTAGTTATCCAAATTTTAAATTATTTAACTATTTTTATACATTCAATGCATTCTTACTAGCGGTAATTTGCACATTAACCTTGGATCCAATGCCCATATCAAATATGCTTCAAACATGACTATTTTACACACACTACCTCTATTATGATCACTAATATTGATATTCAAGAACTCGAGTACAGAGATGAAAGAAAGGCTTCTTTACAATTTGCTTCCTTGAATTTATTTATTCAGCAGAGATAAACACTGATATTGGTCTTTATACTTTTCCAAGTTTTGTGAATTTAGTTATAAGATAAATATGGTAAAAGAAATGATTATGGTATTTATTTTCTACTTTTGAAAATTCAGTATATAATAAATAAATCGGTTGATAAATCGGTTGAGTTGTTGTTAAAGAATGGATATGCAAAATACTTTTTATTATTGATAATAAAATAGACTGTTGACAAGTTGATTAGGAATTCTAAGGATCCATGTTTGATAATGTATGATTATAATTTGTCTAATGTGTGTACATAGATAGTCGATTTATATTATATAAATAGTATATTGGTATTACTGTACTTGGAAAGGTTTACAAACTATAAGAGGAAGATAACTATGCAGTTGAGCAATTTAGATTATAAGAATAAATGATAATAAATCATAATGATAATAAAAAATAATTATTAAAAATCAATAAAAACACTAATATTAATAATTTTGATTTCGAAGAAATATTTACTGTTAATTGTGCATCTTGACAATCATTGATAGAACATTTTCTCCATAATTAAAATCAATGAAATTTTTAATAACATTTTAATTAGATATTTTTCATGAATTTTGTTCCCTTGGGTAAAATAAAATATTCACCTTGAGTGAAAACATAATTCATTCCCATATTACCGACATAGATAATTATAGGTAATGATGTCAATTATTTTCACTGACATTAGATCGATAGTAGCCGGTTAAAAGAAAAGAAAATCAAAGAAAATTTCAGATAAAAAAAGATGTTTAAATAGTTTTTGATATTTTATAAATATATTATTATTTTCTCTAAAATCTATTTAAATTTGTTTTTATTTTTTTGGATATCATTTGTTCATGTATTATCAAATTTTGTTTATTTGATATGCAATTAGTGAATAAAATCCTTAGAGATTTTAAAACTTTACAAAAAAACATAATTTTGCTTTTCATTATTTTTTAACACATATTTCTAACAATTTTGTAATGACTTTAAAATAAATTAAATTGTTATAAATAAAAAGATTTTTTTTCAGATATTAAGTGTTTTTTTATTATGTTTTAAACAATTTATCAAATTTTACAAAGTATTGATAACAATAAATAGCAACAAAAAAATCCTGATTCGACAAAAGCAAATTTAAGGAAAACACTACTTTCAAAACTTGAAATTTCACAAGAAAGGTAAATCTTACATATTTGTTTTACTTTTATCTTATGTTACTGATTGCTGATTGTTTGTTTTCAAAAATTACTTTTACATAATCAAAGCAATTCAATTTCTTCTTTATTTTTTCTGCATTTGGGGATGATTGAAATGGTGAACCCTTGTGGATCAACATATTTTAAAGATGTTTTTGTTCAAGGTTTTGGCTAAAATATGTCTACTATCATGAAACATTTAGCGTTTCAAAAGTCAAAAATCCAGACAAAATGTTATTACTATTTTCTTCAAAACAATTTGAGAAGTGATTCCTAGTAAATTATATAATAGTGTCCAAAATCAGACTTAACATAAAATTTTGTTTAACTTTTTTAAACGCCATATTTTAACTTCTTTGCATTTTTAACAATCCTTATAATAAGTGAGTATCAGCGGATAAATTCCAAATAAAATGCAAATTTTCATCAATTTCAACATTCATAACATGAATTTCTTATGTTCTCATATATCTGTTATTTCTATATTTTAGAGTGTATCTCACTGAACTTACAAAGAATAACATCTAAATGAGTTTGCATGTTTGTATATTATAAGGTTATTGGTGTTTTCTAAACTTTTAAAGATGTATTTCAGTTTGGTGTATAGCAGATTGAATTCGGAAATTTATTTTCAATTTTTGTAAATTTTCAAAAGGTGATTACAGTATATGACTAAAAAAATGTTAGCCACGCTTCACAGGTTGGCGGAATTCCGACATAGATCGTATTAAGATTAAAACATGAAAACTACAATGTAATTCAATGTGTTAAATCAACCTTTTCTTTTAAATTAATGAAAACAAATTACTTAAATAGTAAAAATAATTAATTATTAAAAATATTTACCAAAAGAGCAAAGAGTTTCAGAAAAAATAAGTTTTTTTAGTAAAATTAAAAATTAAAAGTCAATCTGCAGATGAATTTGAAACATGAGTCTCAAAATATTTGAAGTTGTAAATATTGTGATTAATTAATTTGTTAATAAAAAAGGAAAAATAGTAAATTTTTGATCTTAATATTTTTTATACCGAAAGCTTCAAAAATTGAATCAATTAAATTCGTTTTAATTAAAACAACTCTATAATTTTGATAATTCGTATTCAAACGAAATCAGTTTAATTAATTTAATGATTAACCTGTTTTTATAAAATCAAAGATAATACTTCTAGTAAATTTAGAAACTTTCTTTATCCAGTAATCAACATTAAAAATTGATGCCGCTAATTTATTTTATTTTTGAGTTTCGTTCTTATTAAGCTCAATATAAAAAAATTAAAATCTTGACTAATTAAAAAAAAATTTAAATTAAATTTTATTTATTAAAATGAAATATTACTAAAAAACAAAAAAAAATGTAATTAAAGATATTTTAAGATAAACAAATATTGCAAAATGATTTTATGACTGAAACAAACAAACGGATTAGTTATTGAGATAAAGTACGATTGGAGATTTTGAAGCTAAATATAATCTCTGTTTTCGAAAACTATTATTTATTGGGATTACAATTTTAATTAGAAGTAGAAATTAAAGAAAACTTGAAAAGTTAAATAAATTTAAAAATAATCTTCAAACTAATACCTTTATTAATAAAATGCACTAATCAAAAAATATTATAATTAGACAAAAATCATTAAATATATATTTGTAATTATTAATTACTAAAACTATTAAATTTCTTTTTACTTAAAAATTTTAATTTTTTTTAATTCAATTTCAATAAACAATAAACTTTAAATAATTTTCAAAGAAAACTTATTTAATGAAATTCCCCGAAAGTAATAACATAAAACAATTTGACAATTTTCTCCATTGAATTTAAACAAAAATAAATATTTTTTGAATTTACCAAGGACGATTTCTTTTGTAAATCAATTTCTTATCTGCTCTGTTATTATTGAGCCATTTCGATATTTTGTGTCCCTAATTAATTTTATCTTTTATATTGCATTTCAATCTTTAGGCAGTAGTAATTTCCATTGAACAATGTCTTTTTCATTAGCTGGTTTTCGACAGTCAATCTGCAAACCTAATCTATCATAAAATATATTTTATTATATGTTCCGTAAAATCCTATCTTTGTTACTATTGATTTCTAATTAATTCCTAGTATAAAAAATTTATTATTGTAAAATAAAATATAAAGATTTTTCAGTAAATTTTACCTTTAAGTTAATTTACTTAGTCGGTACCATTCTGATAGATATTTTCTCTGTTAGGTTAATGTTGTTCACTCAATAATATATTTTTTTAAATAGATTTTATGGTTTTAATTATTTTGTTGATTTTATTCTTGATAATATAACTCATTTGTTGTGTTAAGAATAAAGCAAACGTTTTTTTTTTAATATGATAATTTTATAATAAATAGATTCAAAAAATAATAATCAGATATCATTGTTCTTCAAGTAACAGTGTCAGTTTGATTGTAATGCAATATTTATTATAGATTTCATAGCATGGATTTTTAGGTTAATAAGCGAAGATCTGTACAAATTTAAAAATCAATTAAAATCAATTAAGCTTATGAAAAATATTAAATGAAAATTCAAACAGTGAACCTTCAACCCAATTCTACTTTCTTTTTAAATACTACTGACAAAGAATTATTACAATATGTATTGGATATTAGTCTTATTTTTGCGGGGTCATGCCAAAATGTGGATATTTTAATTATATGTTAATTGATTTTTAATTTTGTACATATCTTTGCTTATTAACCGATTTTTATAATATAAATTTATTAATATTTAATTAAAATTATGAGGCATGCGAATATACCAAAAATCAGTAAATTTCACTTTCACGCAATAGTTAAAATTAATTTGGAAAGCAGTACAAATTTATAAAAATAAGTGATATACATTTACTTGTCTTAATTTAAAAAAATTATTTTAATATCAAAATTAATTTATATCAAATGTGCACAATTTGCAAAGTTAAATCATAATAAATAACAATTTTAAAAAATAATAACTTTATAATCTATGTTCCTTCAATGTAATCAGCATGATAATAGATGTAGTACGCCCTTAAACTTTGATGATGTTGGCATAGTTATCTATAGCAATACTATTTTACAGACACATACTGATGTAGTTAAGTTGCAAGACTTAATTTTCATGACAAATGTTATTATAAATTGTATCAGTATATAATGTGATTTTTAACTAGTTAAAGCTAGTAATAATAATAAATAATAAGTGATTATAATGAATAAAAACTTAATAAATTAACTAATTAAAAAAGTTAATTATATATAGTAATATATATTTGATATCATTTTCAGTTTTTACTTTTATATGAAAAACGTTCTATAATAGCAAGATGTAAGGACTCCAACACACTTTGACTTAAATATAATTTTAAAGTAATGATTAGGTCAGAATGTTGCTATATAAAATGGTCGTTATTTAATAACTTTTTTTAATTAATTATTTTCTAATTATTTATATTTATAATTATTTTATGTAATAATTTTAATATTAATGTTTGCGGAACTTTAAATTAAAAACATCTTTTATCAATTATTTTTTAATCGCAATATTAACTTAATCTTAAACAGTTAATAAAATTTTTAATCTTTTTTTTAAAACTGATTCTATTAGATGAGTATTTATTTTATTTAACTTAATTTTAAACCTTAAACATGATATATTAAGTATTAAATGTTGATGGAGGGTTTTTTTTAATATAATAGTTAACATTTTACCCTTTTTTTATTTACCACTCTTTTCAGTGCAAATTAACTACAACGAATTCATATCTAAATGGTTTCCACATTCCCTTTTATATTCGATTTGTTTTTCACATTCAATTAAGCATATTTTATTTATTTTCAATTAATGTTCAATATTTCTATTTAAAATTATTTTCTCAAAAACTAAAAGATAACTTGAGTCTTTAGAGTCTAAAAAGTCAGGAAATTTACTTTAAAATAAAAACAATAAAAATTCTAGTAATAAAGTTGCATAATAATATATAAATTAAAATAATAAATTATTAAATACTTTTAGTTTTTTTTCAAACTTTAACAAAGAAATATATTATAATTTCGTTGAAACTTTGTTTTTGAAATTCTTCAATTAAACAACAGAAAATAATTTTAAAGAAATTTTCAAAGATTTTGAGTATTATTTTAGAGCAAATGATTTTAAATGTTAATATTTTTTATAAAGTACAATTTTACACAAAAATTTCATTTCTGTAGCTAGAAATAAATTCAATTTATGCATTAATATTAGGAATTGAACAGTAAAAAAGTTGGGCTGGATATTTTAATTTCAAAAATAAATCATTTCATTTTAATATATAATTTTCATTATATTTTCACATTTATTGTTTCGGAAAATTATATTACTTAATTGGAAAGTTATTAACCATGTGCTCAAATCCAAAACTAAGATAATTGTGGAAACCGATTTCTGTATTGTAAATTCTTAAAAGATTTTAGAATATAATTTTTTAACTTTTTACATTTTAATATTTTTTTAATGAATAACCATTGTTAACTATAGCATCAAATTTTTCAAAAAACATTTAAAAAACATTCAAAACAATCTTTTTTTATATAATTCAAATATAATTTTCAAAATGAATATTTTTCCCATTTTGGTTTTCTTAATTACATAAAGTTTTATTTTAGTTTGATTGCCTTATAAACTTAAACAAACGCATAATATTTGATTATTTTAATAACAAATGCATTGCAGTAAGGATGCACATTATGACTATGACATCCCAATTGGAAAATAAAATGAAATTATGTTCCAATAAATATTTTAGATTAGACCTAAAATGTCTTATGAATCTCAAACTTGGAAGTCAACCTTTGGAATATCAAACTCGGTTTCGTAATAGATTGAAAAAGATTATTTTATAATCGAAAATATCACAACTCTTAGTCATTGTTATTTATTATTATAACTATTGATAGACATGTCATTATAGTAGCAATTAATAACTTGTGGATATTATATATATATATATATATATATATTCTAAAATTATCAAAACAAATTACCAATAAAAAATAAAGATAATCACATTTCAAATGATGAATTATGGCACCAAAACGTCGAATAAATTTCTCAAAAGTATACCTGTCAATTTATAATTGCTTTTTTAATAATTTTATTTTTAGATAATTATGCCAGTAAATTGACTATTATTATTATTAATAATATAAAAAGTCTAATTAAATTTGAAAACAAAAACTCACAAAGATTTGATTTTAACAAAAGTTCCTTTCAAAAATTTACTTGTTCGACTATATCACAAAACGTAATACAAAATAAAACCTTATATTAAGGTAAGAAATAGGAAAAAATATGATATCAATGTTGACCGAATGTAATTCTGATTATTCTTTTAGATATGAGGCCTCTTTTCATTCATTACAATTGAATAAACTGATTTTAATATTTAGAAAAATAATTACTTTTCATTTAAAAGGTTTTGTTAATCTTTATATCTTTCCAGCTATAGATGATTTTTTGTTTTAAATTCAATATTGAACTGGTATGTGAAGGATTTATAAAATTACCTCAAAAATTGAATACGCAACAAAAGTTATTGTTTACTGAGTGAGTAACAATAAGTTAGTTAAAAATATGTAAATAAATGTTTTTCTAAATTCAAATTTTTATAAATTCTATTACTGATGAAGATATATTTTTAAAAATATACTTATAATAATGACATATATGAAATGTTTATCGGAAAGTTCATTTTCAGATCGTTTGTTTTAAATAGTTTTCAGTTTTCCAAATTACTTATTTTAAATCAACGTGAAAAGATTTTTTCAAGGGTTGAAAAAGACATTTTCCATCTTTAATTTCATTTGATTTTATGGCTGGATTATGTTATATGTTTACTACATATTCTATCAATAAGTGCCATGGGTCAGAAAAATACTTTATGTTTGAAATTTTCACTTTGTTTCTATTTTTCAAACTGAAAATGAATGGTATTTATTTACACAGTAATTTTGAAGAGTTAATATTTTATTTCGTTATTTTTTTTATTTCTTTGTTTCGTTATTTTTTATTTTAATTTTTTCATGGTTACTTAT
Organism: Schmidtea mediterranea; assembly: GCA_022537955.1. Taxonomy (NCBI): domain Eukaryota; kingdom Metazoa; phylum Platyhelminthes; order Tricladida; family Dugesiidae; genus Schmidtea; species Schmidtea mediterranea. Next base: position 238,100,208 of record CM039680.1, on the reverse strand, counting down.
AATTATTATTTTGTAATTATGTAACAAAAATACTATGAAAATTATTGATTAATAGTTGAAAATATAAAATTATATAAAAAAATTTAAATTAAAAATTATTTAAAAACCTTTCAAATGTGTTTGCCTATAAGCAATTTCAAAAATATAGAGCACAAAAAATATTTTATATCACCTTAAAATAAAACATTAGTTCACTCAAAAGCCGAGAATTAGTTACTTAATTCAACATAAATAATTTTAATAAAACCAATATAAGCCAACGAAACTCGAAATAAATGTAATTATCGGTCCGATAAATTGTTTAAAAATAATTTCAGTTAATATAAATTTTAAATACCAAAATTTTAAAATTAATTTAAATTTTTTTTGTATTCGAATTATTTTGTTAATATTCATGTTGCAAAGTTAATGGCGTTTTTGATTGATTTCAAAAGCAATTAATTAGTGCACAATAATCCGCAAATTCCTTGAAAACAGATATAATTTTCCGCGCCTATTTTTATAATTAAAATGTTCAGATTATGTCAGATTAGTAAATAATTTATTCAATATTTTATTTTTCAAGCCAATGATTTAATTAAAAAAATAACATTTTAAAAAAGAGAAATTACTGAAATAGGTGTATGAACGAGAATTGCAAATTAACAAAGTGGACGTCAAAGTTTACGTAGGTCTTGAAAAGGTAAATGACGTAACCGTGGTTAGCATGACAACTGACCAAAACATTTTAGGTCAATCCAAAAACAGTCAAATTTAATATGCAAAATGAAAGTTGTTCGGATGTGGCTACATTATTAGACGAACATCCTCATTTAGCAAAAAACTTCCACTCCAAAGAAAAATATGTTTTTAAAAGAAAATAAAGTTTTTTATCGTTTTTTCTTCAGTTTTTTCATCTATGAAATACTTGCAAAGTGTATTCGTTTTGAACAAAAAATAGTTGATCATCATGTTATATTGCACAGTTAAAACGCATTTCTCATACGTATATATTCAAAAATGACAAATTATTTTATAAATTTCTTCCACCAAAAATGAGAGTCCCTTCAAGGCTTTTGTAGTTTTATTGTTCAACAGAAATTGCTAATATTTTTTCATAATTTTTCATCCCATGAGTGTAGTTAAAGATATCTCTTAGTACACTATTTCAGGAATTCGAATGTTTAAGTGAAATTTGTCAATTAATAGTTTAAGAAACATAATTCCTTTACTTCTAGTAACAGAGCTGATTTTTCAGGTAATAATTTAGATCAAATCAAGGAATAGCCAACCTTATCATAGGAAAATGAGTCCAGTTTTAAAATAAAAAATTTCCCAAAATACTAAACATTTAATTTCTTAATTCAGGTTTTGGAGACATTTAATGTTTCTTAAAGTCTATATAATTTAGGCTGTTTAAATTATTGAAATTAAGTATTTATTATTCAAGTGCAGTTAATAATTTTTAAATCTCATACATTGTATCTAGAGACACTTAAAATAAAAAATATACTTTTTGAAAATGCATTTATCGTGGTTATTTATGGCTACATGCATTATTAAAGGTATTTTTTATCATTTATTTACATAATCTTATGAAATGCACATTGCTATAGTACGTCTCGTCATTAATATTTGTATTCCTTGAAATTTTGCGGAACATTTTCCCCTAATTTACTTTATCAGAATACTTCAGGTAAACAAATAAGCGTTAATTTGAACAAACAGAATCATAAAACGATACAATAAAATCTAATTTAAGAAAATATTATTTTATTGAATAATTAACTTTAAAATAAAACTTTTGATAGTGGAAATATTTTCAATAACAAAATTTCCTTTTGCTTTTAGTATTATATATAATTGCTGAATCGAAAAATTTATTTGAAAGTTTTTATAAAAATATACAATCAAAGCCAGACTTAATGTCAAAACACTAAATGAAAAATTTTAAAAATATAAATTTATTTAAATTTAAAAATATTAAATATAATGATTATTTGAATTCAATTTTTTAAGAAAGGATTTTTAATTATTTTTAATTGTTATATTTTTCGAATATATTTAATATGAATATTAAAATAAATATTAGAGAAAGATATAAATTAGATATAAAAAAATATAAGATAGATATAAGATAGAGAAATAAATATAAATTAGAGAAAGATTAACAATATTAAAATAAAAATATCAGATAAATTTTGTGTCGGAGTGTTGAGGATCTATTTTTGATCGAAATATTTTCAAAAAATACACATTGCGAAAAAGGTTTAATAATTTATTGAGATGCAAATAAATATTTATTCATTATTTATTTTTGCAAAAACATTAAATAAGTTCAAATCAAGACATCATTTATTGTTATGTATTTATTAACATTTATTTTATTTTATCTAACAATTATTTGATCTTACTAATCTTAATAAATGGATAACAAAAATAATACGTAATTATGTGAATAAATAGGGGGGAAATCAGACCCACAATTAATGGTACACGATTTTTTCTAAAGAAAGGAAATGAGAAATCATGATCGTGATTGTCTTAAACTTTGCAATAAATTCTTCAGCAAATAAATGTGTTTGCTTGTTTAATTAAATTCCACATTGTTTAAGTGATGGAGTAGAAAATAACAGAGAATATCTCTGTGACATCTCCATGAATCCATTTAAGGCAGTCGGTTATTTTGATTGCCACCAGAAATATAATATCCTGGCCACCTGCTGGCTAATCAACTCAGTCTTTTGTTTCAAAATCTTAGTTGAACTCAAATTCCTCTATTGTAAAATAAAACTATTTTATAATAATTATTATTACTATTATTAATAATAATGATGATAATAATAATAATAATAATAATAATAATAATAATAATAATAATAATAATAATAATAATAATAATAATAATAATAATAATAATAATAATAATAATAATAATAATAATAATAATAATAATAATAATAATAATAATAATAATAATAATAATAATAATAATAATAATAATAATAATAATAATAATAATAATAATAATAATAATAATAATAATAATAATAATAATAATAATAATAATAATAATAATAATAATAATAATAATAATAATTACTAAAAAATGAATTATTTTTTTTAATAAAAACAATAGAACGTCAAAGGAACTAAATATAGCTTGATGAAATTAAGTAGTGACATATGAAGACTATGCCCCGTGGATATTTGGCTTGGAAAAAACACCGAAACACCCCCCTAAATTTTTTTTTCAGGGGGGTTAAATTTTTTTAAAATTATTTGTTTTAATGAATGAAATTTTTTTTAATTATTTGTTTAAATTTTCAAATTTTAAATTTTCAAAAATTTTTTAATTCATGATAAAAAAGTCTAAGTATTTTTTTTCGATTAAAAAGCCTAAAAAATAAAAATTGGCTTAAATCGCCTATGATTGGTCGTACTGACGAGTATTTTCGAAGAAAAATATCGAATTAAAAGCCTAAATATTTTTTCATACTTAAAAACCCATAAAAATAAAATTGGATTAAATCGCCTGTTGACTAAAAATCATGATTTTTTTTTATTTTTATTTACTTAAATTGTTAAGTCAATAATATTATTTATTTATATTTTAATTATATTATTATTAATTTTAATCAAGTCAATTATTTTATTTATTTTTAAATTATATAATTATTAAATTGCTTTAATGAAGTGAATTAAATAATTTTTTTTTATTTTTTTTTACTTTAATTGTTAAGTCAATAATATTATTTATTTATATTTTAATTATATTATTATTAATTTTAATCAAGTCAATTAATTTATTTATTTTTAATTATATTATTATTAAATTGTTTGTTTTAATGAAGTGAATTAAATAATTATTTTTTTTTCATTTAATTTTTAAAATTTAATTCCAAGTCTAAGAATAAATAATAAAATAAAATACATATTTAAATATACATGATTTACCTTTTGATATTTTTTAATACTTAATAAAACATAATACTAACTTAAAAACATAAAAATTATAAACATCAACAAAAATATACAAAAACAAAGAATATTTTCAAATAATTTATTCATTCAAAATTCTTCATAATCGTCATATTCTTCATCATCTTCCGAAAATTCTTCTGGATTGTTACCTAAAACCACATCACCTCCCCTATAATAATCATATGCTACACTTATATTTTCCCCCACCCAAACCCTTTTATCATCCTTATTTGTTAATGCAGTTTTACTGTTTTTAATTGTAAATAATTGATGTTTTTTACTAGTAATACGAGTTTGTGGTACCGAAAAAATTAAGTTTTTGTTATAACAATCTAGGTATGACTTATGTTTTAAGTCAGTACCCTTCAATGTTATACCCTTAGCTTTGATACTTTCAACTTCAGACAAGAGGCTATAACATTTTGGACGAAGAAACACCCACTTTTTGTATTTAAGTCCTTTATTCTCGTCTTTGAACTTTCCAATGACAGAATCAAGGTTTCTACTACACAAGGGATGTTTTGGGTCATAATTAGAAGTATCGAGGAGATTATCACGAACCATAGCAGATAAAAGAATGTCTAACTTACAATTCTTAATTTCCAGAAAAAAGGAATCGGTGTCCCCAGCAACTATATTAATTTCACAAGTGAATTCGTTTCGATATTTTTCTAACTCTATATATTGTAATTGATACATCCTAAGTTTAGATAAATCGAGTACAGTTTATCCAATGTAACTCGGTCGATCTAAACACACTGATTCCTTATTTAATAACACAGAGACCAAATCATTGTCGATTTTAAATGATTTCCGAAAAGTTGGTTTTGAGCAATAATTAATTAATTTGTTTGCAGAATTACATAATCTTAAATTAATTCGTTTTTTAAGATTTTCAACGGTTTTTCCGTAGAGACTATTATTTAAAAGTTTATAATAGTTTTTATCTAAGTCATTGGTTGATTGCGCTCTAAGTTGTGTGTTAGTGTCTATATACTTTTTAAATATTGAATTTTGATTATATTTAATGGCTCTATGTACATGTGTAATTTTAATTTGTAAAGAAACAAAAAGCTGGAAAAGTCTCCAATGAAGAACATAATTCTTCTTTGGATAATGCGTTAGCATTAGCTTCTCAACCTTAGAACCCGGAGCGCACATCTTTTCAGCAGCTACTGGAAAATCATTAAGTTTATCATAAAGAAATGTAGGGATTTCTAAATCTACTTCAAATGTGACAGCAAATGACAGTGATTCAAGATCCTTATTCAAAAAACTAATTAAATTATTTAATTGATTAGTATCAGTAACCCATTCAAAATCTTCATATGGTAATGGTTGACTTAAAGCCCAGCCATAGAGATTATTGATTTCAATGTAAAGCAGTTCGGTGTTGTCATCAGATACTACGTGATGTTTATTAACAAAGGTTAATCCATGAGTCAATGCCCAAGACATACCGGGAATTCCATAAAAGTTAATTAGATCCAATCGGTTATGAGCTAAGGACTTTGAACGAAATTGCTGGAAAACGTCAGCCAAAAGAAAAACATCAAGTTTGAGGTAAACCATCATATAATCTAGTAAAGAGTTACAATTGGTTTCTTCCCAAATAGATTGAGCCTTACTATATTCGGCTTCAGTTACATCTTCCCAAATCGGTGGAAGTTCATATGTAGTTTCTAAAACTTTTTGAGAAGTTGAAAGTTATAAGGGAAAATACCTTTAGTATCAATAATATTACCTAAAAATTCCGAACGAGTTAAAGCAAGAGTGGTAAATGTTTTAACTGCGTTACTTAATGAACTATTAATAAATTGACAAGAATCAATGAATTTTACAGTTAATCCACTGATTCTTGCCTACAAAGAAAGAAACTTTTTACTTGTTACAGGAATACAACTTATTTTCCACGTGTTAAAATCACTCATACCATACTTGAGGATATGTTGAAGATCATACCCTCTCAAATTATGAAAAACAACTAGAAATTCAAACCTTATTTATCAAGAAATATTACATTTGGAACAAGCTGCTCCCAAATAGTTTCCAGCAAAGTGATCATGGTCCTTAACCGGTACTGATAAAATTTTATTACACAAATAACAACAAGTTGCCGAAGAAAACGAAAGAATGTCTGAGTCTGTTCTATTAAAATTAAATTAATAGGTTGCCCTCCAACAACTTTAGAACGATGAATTATTTCGATATAAGAGTGTTTGAAAACTTCAGGGTTAGAAAAATCATTAATTAAATTATTTTGTAGCATTTAGATTAACCACTACTTGTACTTACTAATTAATTTATCATTCAGTAAACAATAAAAGTTGGGGGTGAAAAGATCAGAAAATCTATAAAAAAAATTTAAGTAATTATTTGATGAGTTAGCAATTAATTTATTTAGGGACATGTGAAAATTAAATGAAAAGGTTGACATTTATCTTTGAAAATAACTTTAAGTAATTGTTCATTATTGGACGCAATTAAAAATATTACAAAAATAGTAGAAAAATTTCAAATTCTTTTAACTAAGTTTTACAAAATGTCAATAAATCACATACAAGACTTGTAAAGCAATAAATTTTATTCAGAGAAAATACAACACTTGATTGGGCTTCAATGATTAATAGTTTCTTGATAGCAATCAGGTAACTAAGCAACCAAACAATTTGGAAACATCAATGATCGATAAAAGAGTGGAGAAGTTAATAAAATTTGTAATTGAAATTGTATTTCTTTTGATTGTTCAAATTTTAATGGGCTTTTATTTAAAGATTTCTTGGTCAGTAAACAATTTTTGATATTGATTTGTTCGGTAACTAGTTATATATAACATATTGTGAGTGTGTGAATAACCAGGTATTTTAAGGGGAAATGATTGAGAGAAAATTTTATTTTTAAGTGAGTTAAGTTGGTTGAATATCGGTGTTCAAAAAGTAAATATTATTTAAATATGACATTTTAATGAATAAGTAGATTATTCAATGCCTAGTATGTATATAGAGAGTTGTACAGTACTCGGTTATTTGTATACAGTACCTAGTGATTGTTGATCAGTTATTAATGAATTATTCACTGTGTATCGGTTATCCGTATTCAGAAGTTGATACCAAGTAAATATAACAATGGATTTGGTTTTAATGAATTTGATTAATTATCGCTTGATAACAACAAGGTAACTAAGCAACCAAAAAATTTACCAATTTCGAGACATAAATGATGTGAAAGAGAGTGAAGAAGTTAATAAAATTTCAACTTGTATTTCTTTTGTTCAACCTTTTATGTGTTTTATTTCAAAACTTGTTGATCAGTAACCGATCATTAATATTTATTGGTTCAGTAATTAGTTATTGGTAACATTTTGGGTTTATAGTCAATAACCATGTATTTTAAGGAGAGATTATCGATGAGGAACAAGTTTATTGATATTTTTAAGGGGTTGAGTCGGTTGAATATTCAAAATTGAATACAATTTGACTTTTACAAAATAATTTCAATAAAATACAATAATCAAATACAAAATTTTATTCAGAAAAGAGGTCTTGCTAACTACTCAGTAACTAAACAACTAAGTGATTTACAGATATAAAGACATTAATGTTGTGTAAGAGAGTGAAGATATTATTCTAATAAATTTGTATTTTTACTTGTATTTCATGTTATTGATTTACTTTTATTTAAAGTTTTGTTAGTCTGTAAACAAATATTTATTTTTTCAGTAACTAGTTATCGGTTGCCTAATATGTATACAAGTAGTCGGAATGAAGTTCCCAACCGGAAAACCTCAACAAGTAGTGGATAGAAGTGGAAAATATCCAATTTTATTCTTCATGAACGGAAAATGCAGAATAATGGGTTGCAAGAGATCATTACAGGAAGGGGATCTCAAATATCAGATTCAAGATTTACAAATACAATCATTATCTTTGAATATTGACATGGGTTGTAGAATCAACTTGTACGAATTGTCAATCAAAACACTGATTTACGAACCGGAACTGTTTCCAGCATTAAGACTTGTCAAGTATAATCCACTTTGTGCTCCTGAATATTTGGCTACACGGATCTATCAAATGACAGGAATCAACATCGAAGAAATTGTACGGATGCACTACGAATCAGTTCAAGGATCTGGTTTGAAATGTTTAGATGACTGCATTGTTTGTGCAGATTCCTCAATGTTGACTTGTCCATTTAGATGCAGATGCTGCAGGGACTACAGGAAGAAGGAAGTTGTACATATATTGTTGGCTGAGCTAAGAAGAGCTTATTATTAGCAGATTTGTGATGATGTAAATAAATTTTGATCATTTTACGTGTTTATTTTATGTGTTGAGAATTAGTTTTTTATAAAGATTTTAATTAGTTGAATTATTATTATTATTATTATTATTATTATTATTATTATTATTAACACTAAATTTCTTTGATCGTTATCAACATACTAAAAATTTCTTTGTAAAATTATCCTAAAATTGTATTTAAACATCATGTATAAAAAATTATCCTAAAAATTTCGTCTTAAAAAATCATATATTTTTCATGATTAAAAAATAAACATGCTAAAATCTTGTATAAAAAATTTCAATATAGAATTATGTTAAAAATTTATTACTTTGAAAAATTATATTTTAAATTATATATATTAAAAATTATACTAAAAATCCACTTAAAAAATTTCGAAAAATTTCGAAAAATACACACACAAAAAATTTGGAAAAAAATACACACATTTCGAAAATAAAAATTATCAAAAAAAATGTGCACACATAAACATTAATTATCTTGATTACATCATTATGTAATCAATACACACCGTAAATAATCACTAACCCCCCCCTATATATTATGAATGGTGTGTGGGCGCAGAAAGCCCTTAACTACCTACTTTTTATGCTTTTGTAATACAAGTTTTTTAACTTTAGTAATGTTTACATTACCACGAACTACATTAACAATAACTTTAACTAGATCATCTATAACAAATGAAAGAAAATTCTGTAAAATATTCATTCTTTTATTATTAGGAGCCTTCATCAAGGCATTAAAGTATGGTAGACTACGTTCAACTTTCATATATAAAATACATTTTTCATCTAGTTGTTTTGTTTATATTTTAATCCACTTTTTATCTTTAAGAATCTTCTTACTCGTTTTTATTATTTTACGTTTAGTAACCCTTTTCTTTGTAACTTTTTTCTTTGTTGATTTTTCACGTTGAACAATAACTTTTTTAAACTTCGTTTCAAGTAATTATTTTCAGATTTCAATTTTGCTTATAAATCGTTACACCTTTCTCATTAAAAATATCAGTTCTAATACGTAATTCATTAGTACATTGTTGTGTAAAGTCAAAGAACAAATATCCGTGGGGAACCTTTGTTGCATCTTGAAACGAATCAGTTAAAAATTTGCTATCATTGGGATAAGCTTGTCTAGCAAGAAAATCTATAATGGTTGCATCTCGAAGGTTTTTAAAAATAACCAAGTATTGCACATTTAAATTACGAGTTCTATATCCGCGCCCTTGATGAAACAAGTTTTGAGTAATGAAAATAACAGTAACTCCAATATGTCGAGCAATTTTTGTAAATAAATTATTAAAATCCTTTTCTTTATTAGCTTCCTGGTATAGATCATCGATAATAATAACATCGCCTTGATGTAATCTAGATGACCAATTTTTATCAAATCCTTTAATTATTGTCATTTTCAATTTACAGAATTGATTTTGAGTAAGCCCATGTTCTTCGTCAGCTCCTCTATGCCAATATATTTTGTTGAATTTTGATTTGAACAAGTTCCATTGTAATAAATTGCATACAAATAAAGTCTTTCCACAACAACTTGATCCAACTACTTGTTAATATATTACTATGTTAATAAATTAATAAATATTTTGTTTGAATTTGTTTCATTTATTAAAGGTAAATCATGTATATTTAAATATGTATTTTATTTTATCATTTAGTTTATCTCTTTGAAGTAATTTCAAAGAAAATTCAGGAACTTTATCCAAGAATTAAAAATACGTTGGATTATTGCGCACCAGAGTTTCTCGCAACAAAAATTTACAATTTCACAGATATTAACATTGAAGAACTTCTCGAGATTCACTATGACACCGTTCAGGGATCTGGTGACCGATGTGTTGCAAATTACATTGTTTGTAAAGATATTATGAGAGTAACATGTTCAAATGGATGTCCATGTTGCCACGATTTCAAACGTGACCAAACAATCCATATATTGTTGGCCAAAATGCGTAAAGCATATTACTCGGATATTTTTGATTTGAAATAAAAATTAATCTTTTTTTTTTAATCTTTATTGTCAATAAAAATGTTTGTTATTTTTACATTGAAAAATTATTAATAGACTTAACATTAATTTTTAAAAATAAAAAAAATAAAAAAAATTGTTAATAATAATAAAATAAAATAATAATAATAATATAAAATAAATAAATAATTAAATAAAAATAATATAATTAAAATAATAATTAAATGGAAAAAAAATAAATAATTATTTAATTCACTTCATTAAAACAAACAATTTAATAATAATATAATTTAAAAATAAATAAAATAATTGACTTGATTAAAATTAATAATAATATAATTAAAATATAAATAAATAATATTATTGACTTAACAATTAAAGTAAATAAAAATAAAATAAAAAAATTCATGATTTTTATTCGACAGGCGATTTAATCCAATTTTATTTTTATGGGCTTTTAAGTATGAAAAAATATTTAGGCTTTTTATTCGATATTTTTATTCGATAATACTCCTTAGTACGACCAATCATAGGCGATTTAAGCCAATTTTTATTTTTTAGGCTTTTTAATCGAGAAAAAATACTTAGACTTTTTTATCATGAATTAAAAATTGTTTTTAAACTTTAAATTTGAAATAATAAAAAAAAAATTTCGTTCATTAAAACAACTAATTTTTAAAAAAAAATAATTAAAAAAAAATTTAAACCCCCCCTCTCCCTGAAAAATATTTTTTAAGGGGGGTCTCGGTTTTTTTTCAAGCCAAATATCCAGGGGGCATAGTCCTTATATGTCACTACTAAATTAAACTAATTACTAGTCTGCTATCATAATGTGTATCAAACAATACTGATGTAATAGTTATGATTCAATGATTTAATTAATCAATAAATCCGTTGCTGATTGTTCCACTTATTAATGTTAAAGATTTATATTAAATTTTAAATTATTGTACCTCTTAAATCATTTATTTCTTTAAAAAATTTGAATACTCGATAATAGTAGTCACACTACTCAATTGGTTATATTTCTAAGCCGCGTGCGCAAATGACGTAAAGTCATAGAGTCTATAATATTCCTGGAAATCATATTTTGAATCAAAAAATATTTGTAAAAAGTACAAAATCAAAACATTATATCCCCACAACCGCAAAATGTTCTGTTTATTGTTTTTATTGGTCACAAACATGAGTTGCATTTGCATTGTATTTGTGACTCATTGTCTTTGTCAATTTATCTTTTTGGTGAATAATTTCATTTTTTTAGGTAAATATCTTATTAATTTTCAGTTTGAGAGATGGAAATGTGTTACATCGTTTAGTCTACGTATCTTACAATTTGTTTCTCCTATTTGTTAATAAAACTAACCTTTTTCATTAATTTCACATGGGTTAATAAAATTCACTGAGTACAGGGTGGGGCATGAAGAAAAATATCAAAAAATATCAAAAATATCAAAAATAAACGTTAAATAAAGAAAGTTTTTCAAGAAGAGCGGAAAATTTCAATTTGACGTTATTTTTCTGTTTTGCTGTGTCTGTCAATGTCAAGAATAGCATTTATCACTCTAGTGGTATCACTTTTAAATGTCTACTTTATGATTAAAGAAATATTGAAATATTTTTTCAAAATGACAGTTTTAATTAAAATTGAGACCCGTTTATATATTCTTCAAAGGTTCGCTGTGGACTATCAAAGATGCGGTTAGTATTATTAGAAAAGATCAAGGAAATCACATATTTTTTAAGAGTTGCATTTTATGAAACGGTGCTATTGAAGTAGAATAATACATAACATCAAAATATAATCAAGAAAAATATCCGATCCTCAGAAACAACATTTTTTATTTTTCACCTCTGATTGCTTTTCATTTTGCAATGACAACATCTGATTCATAGTCAATCAATAAAAAAATTCTTTATGTCATATATATATACAGATATTTATTTAACTTTATTTTTGACTTCATATTGCTTTTGTTCTATTTTGATAAATAATAACATATCCTAACAAAGTAAGTGTATATATTAGTTTTCCAATAATAGTTAAAAGCCCGCTGACTCTTTTGTAAATAGAAAAGGCATTTTAAGAGATATTTTAAATTTTATAAAGGGGTAAGATCTATTAAATGTATTAGAAAAGATTATCTTAAATAAAGGATAATAATATTTTTATACATCTTTACAAATCATGGGAATCGATTGTTTTCAAACGGAAATAATGTATTGATAGATTAAAACAAAATCCTCATATAATACGATATCTTATTGGATTACAAATGCTAGATCAGCTAAACTTGAGACTTTTTGCATTGGTAAGTGTTATCTAACAAACTAATTGATCTGGGGGGCAAGCTACTATCTGTGTAGGCGACAATACAGCCGCTGTCATGAGTAGAACTGGCTTGATCCGTGTCCAAACAATGGCCTGACGAAGATGAACTATCAATGTTGATAAAAGAAGCAGTAGTTTTTTTCATTATAGACTTGAGTGGCTGATGTTTTGACATGTCCTTTTTGTTTGGTATGGAAAACTTCTCATTTGTTAATGATGTATTTGGAATCCAAGCTGATCCATTAAATATAAACGGAGCTGTCAAAACTTTACTCATTGGAGGAGAATTTTCATAATCTGAAGTAACAACATTGTTACAGCTGCAGTTGAGAAAGGTTGCATACGTATCTACAAATTTATATTTTCATTAATATTAAAATTAATTTTAAAATTATATAAATCATCGATAGCGGAATTATTTCTATAAACCAAATTAAAATTTAATAACTATGACGGCTAATTTCCGCAGTGTTTATTCATAAAATAAAATATGAAATTTTTCAACCTAAAATAGATCCTAATCACTCCAAAACAAAATTTACTAAATAATTCGCTCTCTGCTTATTCTGTGACTAGGAAAAATTCGATTAAATAGTTATTTATTTAAATTATGTTTTTATTCTTAAAATTTAAATTTTAAAATAATTCTTTATATTAATATGCAGATATTAATTATTAGTTTTAGAGAATTATCTTTGATCAAATACATTTTAATTAAATTTTAATATTTTAATAGAATTTTTAAAAATTACATATGCTTTTTAAAATTGTAAAATTAAATGCAAATGGCAATTTGTTTTTATTTTTACAGATTTAATTATTAGAAATTTTCTCATATGATAAGTTTGTTACAATAATTTTATATCTTGAACAAATGAAATATGGGGGGGGCACGAGCACTTGTGGATCAATATATAAAAATTGAAAAAATGACTATAACAAATAAATGATTTTTTTCATTCTGTGTATTCCAAAATTTAAAATTAAAAATTATACAAAAAGTTACATTATCTTTTTAGTGTTATTTTGTCACGAATTTAACGCCTGTTCTGTCAATCAATTTGATTAAATTAATGATATTCTAGCTAGAATTTTTCAATATTTCCCACTGATTTACCTAATTCTAGAAAGGAAACCTCAAATCTGAACCTTATAAAATTGTCTAATTCACATAGATTAATGGCAAATCTACGGGGCTTCTGACAAATGTATGAATGTTCTGATTTTCATGAAATATTTTTCAAAAGAATGTATAATTGAAAAATATAATTTTTGTCCAATAAGTTCCATTTAGACTTTTATAATTAATTCATACATTGGCCTTCATTTTTTTATTTGCTTTTCAAATTTGATTAATAAATTTGATTAAGTCTATTTGATAATAAAATATAAATTCCAATATATGTCAAATGTCATTTTTAATAATCTTCTGCTAAATTTATCTTAATTAATAATTTTTTAAGTTTTTTAGGTTTTATTTACTTTTAAAATCTCACTTATGAAATATCATTTCAGTTTCCGAAATGCACTTGACAATAATACGCATGAAATAATATTTTTACATTTCACTCGGAGATTAAAAGACTAAAAAATAACATTATATTTAAAACCTTTATTGAAAATGCTTTATTAAATAAAGTTAAACTGCTTTTTGTGATCAGCAATATACATATATATATATATATATATAGTTAAATTAATGAAGTTCTTAGCTATCACACACGGATAAACTGACAAATAGGCAATCGAGTTCGCCGGCTGAATATATCATTAAACCTTCCACCCTTATTTTTATGAAAATTAAAGGTTCAATAATATCATCCAAATTTAGGTTTACTTTTTAAAAGCGTCTTTTCATCGGGTTTACAAAAATATATTTAAAATTTGCATAAAGTTATATTGAAATTATGTTCAATGGTGTAATATGTAATACTGTAATAACAATATCTATTTTTCTACTTCTTATTATTATTATTATTTTGATGTCTTTCTTCATTGAAGATGTACCTCCAATACAAATGTTTAGTGCGCCATTTTTGGTAAGCAGAACTGGTAATGTGGGATGAATCAAACATTTGGTTAATGTGCCTAACATAATGCTCATGAAAACCCACAAAAAGTGTTGTTTGATAAAGACAGCAGGATGGTGGACATAGAAGAAGTGTGTAACAACTCACCTGCCGAATCAACTAGCCATGAAAATGGATGGCGCTGTAGCATTGGACCTATACCGATGACGTGTAGGAGGGTGCCGTGGTTGCTAAGAAGCTACTGGCGTTAGTCAGACTGGAGAGGTCACAGGTACAGATCTTGTTAGTAGTAGCAATTATTCCAGTGAGATCCTTGAAGACTGAAGTGGAGAAGGGTTTTATGTGAACAGTATTTGAACATGGGTTAGTCGATCCTAAGCAAACTGGTAACTCAGTTATCAGATGAAGATGATAGACATTAGCAATAGTGTTTATATTTACCTCATTTGCCTTCTAAAGCGAAAGAGAATCAGTTTAATATTACTGAACTTGAAATGGAAATTTGGTTGTTTTGGCAACACAAGGTAGAAACACAAGAGATCTCAAGGTTTTTTCAACAATATAATTATTACTTTGCAGCAAGGGCTTATTTTGTTATTCACTTATTATTATTATTATTATTATTATTATTATTATTATTATTATTATTATTATTATTATTATTATTATTATCAGAAAATATAATCAGAAATTCATTAGATTGATATGCTTATCTTACATTAAAATATTAGGATATTCCATTAATATTAAAGTAATATAAAGCAAAATAAAGAATTTAATCACTGTCAAAAATATTCCTCTACCTTGTTAAGGTTGAACTAATATGAAATCTATTCAGGTTTTTCTCTGTATTTTCCTGTAAAAGTGACAACCTTGTCATTTGTTGCATTGAAATTACTAAAGCCAATTATGCGAATTAGTTTTACGAGATAACTGAAACAAATTATGCGGCTTTTGAACTTTTGCTTGATCAACACTCGGGAATCATGGTGACATCAAAGTGATGAAATTAAAAAACGAATTTTAAGGAGTTTTATATTTTAAACATAATATTAAGAAAATTAATTTTTATTAGATTTATTATTTTGCCGCAACCATGTCTTTATTTATTTTAGTTTTATCGGGTAAACAATAAAATATTATCAATAATTTGTGTTAAATGAGAATATTAAAATAACTGAAAATTTGTTCTTATCATTTATATAACTTTCTAAACCACATAAATAAATAGAAAAAAATATATATAAAAAAAAGAAATAATCAGAAAAAATTAATAGAAATCAATAAATAATTCAGAATATTTTGGATTAAAATATTGGAATTACTTTAAAAGTTTAATTGACAAAAATATAAATATCACTTTTAATTTCAATTTTATTTATTTTGGATTTATTTTGAATTAATTTTATTTTTTCTTAACTTCTTCAATATAATAAATTTTATTTTATAATGAAAGATATCATAGATGTTGATAAAGATTATTTTGACATTTTTTTTGACATTCTTTTGCTGTTTATTGTAAAATTTAGATTAATTTGTTAAATAGAAAGCATAAATGTAGATAAGCTCAATTTTTCAAAGCAGATCAAATGTGAAGAAAATAAAATATCTTTTATAATTAAAAAAGCATTTTTATTAACAATTCAAAAATGGATGTTAAATGAAATTATAAATAGTTATTAAAGCAACACAGCTTACGTACAGATTCAAGTTTAAGCTACGAATAAGTCGGGGTGAACATTTTTTAAAAAGTTAGAAATATAACTTAAACCCAAAAAAAGAATTATGTCGATTCCGATTAGTTATGCGTTTGCTCAACTCGTTTCATGTATCATGGAATCCGTATAGAGAAGTTACAAGAACAGAATGCTATGCCAATTCTGATTTACTTTGATATGACATGTGAAAATTTCTTTTCATTTCTAAAAGCTGTAGAACAGAAGTCAAAAGTCGAAAGTGTTAGAACTAAAACTTTAGGCAATTTTGTAAAATGCACTTGAAAATATATTTTTTAATTTGACAATTTTTCAGATTTTACTCACGATCAATTGAATATATTGTGTAAATTTATATACATTTTTTATTAAACACCTTTTTACAAAAATAAAATTATTTTCTTCTAGATTAGCAAAGTTGGCAATTCCCAAGGTTTTTTAAAAGTAATTTTATCAAATAAAATTAATACAATGTGTTCAGTGAAATAGTTGCTGAACGGTAATAGTTTAAAATAAAAAAAATGATAAAGGCTCTCATATAAAGAGTAAAAACGTCGGAATGCTACTGAAGATGCTCAAAATAGGAATTATGGGCCAGGAGAAATTATCTAAAAATCAAATGACATTGAACTTGATGTTGCAATTCTTAAACTAAAACAAGAGTAAGACTTCAAAAAGTTGTGTAAACATGAAATATATGAATCTAAATTTTTCTCAATAACTAAAACAAAACCTTTACCATATAAATTAATTTAGCATTTTTGAAAAATTCTGTAAATTATTCTAATAACATTTTCTCTTTGAAATACTTAAAAGAATAATTTTATGAGTAAAATCACAATAATATTTTCATGAAAATATTTAGTGAATTTTATTTTAATAAAATAATTAATAAATTAAATAGTTTAAATATTATTAAATAATAAAATGAAGCCAGAAAATATAAATATAAAATATTTTTTTTGAATAAAAATAAAATTATTTAACTTTTTAAAATAATTTTTTCAAAAATAAATAAAAACATAGTATCAAAAAATATTGTTGAACTCTGTTATTGATTTTTTATAATGTGAATATTTTCTAAAGTTCTTTTAAACGGAATTCATTTAAATTTGGTTTTTAAAAAATCAATAAAATGTAACTTAATCTATGAGGCAATAATTTGGCTCGAAAATATTTTATAAATTGAAAACTAATAAATAATAATAATAATAATAATAATAATAATAATAATAATAATAATAATAATATTTTATCAGTGATAAATTTTAATAGTACATATAAACTTTATAAATTTTAAGTGTAAATATAAACGTTTTATTATTTATTCAAAAAATTCACTTCCTATTATTCCTTATTTAAAAAATATTTATTATATAATGGTCATGGAAATATGTCATTATGCAATAAATTGTTTTCATTTTTGTTGGTTTTGTCTGCAGTTGCTCCTTGAATAATTTCTAACAGCACTTAATGAGCTTAGTGAATTCCAGATGTGTTTTATTAATTAACTATCTACTTTTTAATGCATTTTTAAAAATATAATTTGATTCTGAATATTTATTATTTCTAAAAATTGATTTGTTTAAATTTTTAACCTAAGTTTATTTATAAAAAATTTGATTCATATTTATTAATATTTTTTTCAGCGATGCATAAGGTATGTTTATTTTTTTCATATTTTGCTTTTTCACTTTTTTCTTTTAATATTTTGTTTAATATCATTTTTTGTAATTAAAAACAAAATATAAAAACATCAAGTAAAAAAACATTCTCTGCTACATACGTTATACTCTCTATGAATCCCATCAAAAAGTAGCTCTTATTATTAGCAACTAAATCATCTAATTTCTATCAATCGCTGGCAGTATTTAATTTAATTTTATTATTTTTCAAAATATTTTAATTATCTCATTCAATTTTAATTTCAGATCAAATTGATGTGGTTGATTTAAGAATAAAATCAAGAAAAGCTCAGAACAAAATAGAACGAGATTCGAATTTTTTTTCTTTCAGCCGACATAAAGAAAAATGATTACACATTTTAATTGAAACCAGTATTTTTAAAATGAAATAAATTTTATTATTTTTAATATTTATTCCGGTCATTTTGATGCTGTTAAATGGAATTTAATAAAAGAATTTAAAATTCGGTTAATTTATTTAAATGAAAGCAATATTTGATCGGTAGAAAATTATTTCAACTGAATAAATTTAAAATAATTTTATCTTTTGTTTAAAGTTTTAACCAAACTAATTAGCTTATAAATGAATTTTGTTTATGTAATTATTTAAAATAAGTAATATTTGACATATATCCGTCAAAAGAGATCAGTTACGGTTACGTAGACATAGAATTAAATGTGGGCCATTTGGCACGACCTATTCTGATTGGCTGAAAAGCATTACTCATCCGAGTGTTTCATCGTTTGATGTTCATCAGTCGACGGACATATTATAAAATACTTATAATAAAAATAGATCTTAGGAAAAAACGGAAAAAAACGAAAAGTTTTTTAGTACAAAACGTTTTTTGAAATTAATTTTCCAATATATGTAATTTTTTAATATTTCTCAAACTAAATATCACATATTGAAATATTTTAGTTCTTCAAACTCTCAATTATTCTGTAGAACATAAAATATTACTTCTTAAAAAAGAAATAAAATTTAATAATTATTTTTTCCAACTGATTAAGCAAATAAAATCTGAATTCAAGTGAGCCTTCTATTATTTCATAGAACCTTAAAGATGGAATATTAAGCAAGATTCATAACAGGTGACGTTGGTTTTCAATATGAAAGTTACATATTCATGGTTGAAAAAAAGGAAGATATTTTAAAAGAAGATAAATTATTAAAAACCTTAAATTATGGAAATATTGAATTTGGCAATAGATCTTTTAATTCTGTATTTTTCTATATTTAAAAACGAAAACAAAGAAAAAATTTATAAATTGGAACTTCACAATTAAATCACGATCTGGAAGTGCCATATCGAACGATAATTTAATATCGGATTCAGAAAGTCAGACTTAAATCTAGGAAATATTTTAGTAATAAAATGTTTTATTTATTAAATTTGTAAAAATTAAAAACTCAAAGATTTTATTGCAAATATGTATTTTTATTAATTATAAATATATTAAAAAATACCTCTCAAGATAAAATTTTATTTAAATATAAACTTACTAAGAAAGATCTGAATTCTACCCCGTTAAAAGTCTGTGTTTCTCGACAATCAAAATTACATCTGTTTTATCATTCAATCCTGTATAATATTCTTCTATTACATTTGTAGGACTGTAAGCATAATATTCACAAAAATTAGTAAATATAAAAAAAATTTTAAATTTATGCCGAAAATTCATGAATATCAATAAAACACTGATATCATTACTGATTCATAGTCCAAACTGATTTTTTAATGTCATTGGAAAATGAAGAAATATCAGAGGTGAAAACCAAAAAAAAGTTTCCGTTACATACATATATATATATATATATATACTAAAAATTAAAAAATGATTCTGCAGATTTATAATTTATTTCAGTTCATAAATCTTTATATTATTTTGATATTCGATTTTCTACTAGTAAATAAAAAATACAAGAAAAAATTATTAAATAAAATTAAATATTATTTTAAATTATTTAATTATTAATGACTATCAATAATTTATTTGGATAATTTGAAATTATTGAATTTAGTCTAAGATTGATTTCATTTTTTGGAATATATGAGAAAGCACGTATAAAAACTTTCAATTACCAAAGAAATGACAAAAAAAATATCTAATATAGAAAAATCAAGTGAGAATGCATTAATTGCTCATTAGACCAGTGATTAATAACATTTTATTTGATAAATATAAAACTTTCCCCAGACTCAAGCAATAATTATCTAACAAACATTTTACTATACTAATTTAAACAATTAATAATTCCATTGACGTTTTGTAGATATTTATTAATTTACGAAATAATTTTTTCCAAATAAATGCTTTTTCAAGATCGAGTTTTCATTTTTACTGTTTGAAAAATTCACAGTCAGTTAAACATTTTAAGAATTCATTAAATACAAGAATTTTTTTACGAATATTTTTTTATTTAATAGACATTTTGGCACAGACCTAAATTCATAAATATAATTCAGTTGATACTTAATATTATGGAATAAAAATGTTATGTATAATTTATTTTTTAATTGATAATTGATATAAATACTAATAATTAAGATAATTAATATTGATTGTTAATAACAATAAAATTTATAATAATAATAATAATAATAATAATTATAATAATAATAATAATAATAATAATAATAATAATAATGCGCTGTAGCCGGGGACAAATGTCAGAGGGAGGAGGATTTATGTAATAACTTTTTCCAATGTACTGTACTTTCATTTACAAATAAAATCAACATGAGTTAATATATTGAAGATTTTATATTAATTTCTAGAATTTTTTTAATCCTTTTATTTTATTTTTTTTCAATATGAATAATCCAAAAGAGTTGTGTCGTTATTACGATGTTGGATACCAAACCTAAGGCTAACTTAAAAATATAAAAATTTCAGTTATTGCCAATGGGGGGTTTATGGAATGCCAATATTCTGAGAATCGAGCTTGGCGGTTCAAATATATTAAGAGAAACGATCATTTAGAAAAATCGACGAAGAAGAAAAGTTTAAAAATAAAACTTCAAAATTACTTCAAAATTTTCTTTATGGCCAATGTTAAAGAATATTTAATTACATTTTCTAAACATTTACTGACAACGCACTTGCAACCAAGAAGTAAATTTACTGCGACTGTACATTCCTGTAAATTTTGTGTATATATATATTGTGAAAATATCAGAATCTGAAGTTTTTAAACGTCCTAAATATCATCTGTGTCTACATAAAACAAAATAATAAAGTTAAAGTTTTTTAAAAGTAAGTTAAATTATTTTCTGTCAATCGTATTTAATTTATTTAAATTTAAATATTTAAAAATATAATCTAACTAATCTTTAAAAGGAGAAAGCAATTTCTTTTACAGTTAATCTCACACAGTTAAACAATGATTTATTAAAATAAAATGTTAATTGAAATATCTGTGTCATATTTCTTGAAAGAAATCTCATTATAATCATTGCATAAAATAAATTAGTAATTTTAATTAACTCTATTAGCAGAATGTGTTAACTTTCAGTGGCATATGTAATATATAAATATTGAACAGAACTTTAGTTTTTGTCGTTATTTATAACTGAATTCTTTTGAAATCGACACAGTTTTCAAGACAGGTTTTAAATAATTTTATCACAAAATAAAATTATTTTATTTAATTTTTTAAATTTATTTCCCAGAAAAATTTAATTATCAATTTTTTTAATAGTATCATTGCATTCATAGAAGTCGTATGTATACAAATAGATTTTTATATTTAATTTTATGAAATAATATATTTTTTTAAATTATAACATAAACTATCGGTTGATCTATTATATAAAATGTGATGAAAATGAATAAAATAGAGAAGTTTAATTTATTTTACCTTCATTTCGAGGTTTTAAATGATAGATCATTATTAAACATGAATTTTCAACACTGATTTTTTATTACTCGATAGTCAGTTTTAAAAGACATTAGAAATTGAAAGCGCATATCAATTGTGATGTTTAAGTATTTTCAGCATATTTTATTTAAAATTTGTCAGTAAAATATATATTATTAAATAAATTAAATTTATATTTTTTTAATGATATGTTAGAGACAAACTGTAAGTAACATGCCATTTGAAATTATTAACTCACTATATTAACTCTTAACGGTTACTGCTTAATGTTATATTTTTTTTCAATGTCATTCTTTTCAAGGTAACAATTGATTTGTCAAGAAAACAATTAGCATTGAAATAAACAAATCAATTTGTAAATTTAAAAAAATAATTAATTAATTAAGAAAACCATAAATTTTGGAAAAACGAGATTTAAAATTTATTTCGGAAACCAGCAAACAGGAGATTAAACAATGCAAATATCTGAACCAAATTATTAATTATTTTATTATGTTTTACTAATTGAAAAAATTTTTAGAATAAAGGATCATATCAATAGATATAAATTATTGAATAAAAGACCAAAGTTTGTATTAAAAAATGTATAAAACCTTCAGAAGTTCTGTTTTTTGTCTCAGGTAGGAGAAAAAACATAAGAATAAACTAAGATGAACGAATAAACCATTTTGTGGAGAACAATTTAGATCAAGGGAGAACAGAAATATTAGAAATGTAAATATTATGTTTTGTATGCAGAGTTTTGATACAACGTTATGGAATTATTTCTTTATACGTTGGGTGGGTTTGTTATTCAGTTTATCAATATAAGAACATGTGTAGTTAGACGGCAACAATTATAATGATATTTATTATTAATAAAATTCCCAATAATTAGTTTTCATTTTAATTTATATTCTTACCTAAATATCTGATATGTCTCTTTCGAATTTAAGTAAATTACTTTATTTTAAATCTTTTTTGATTTGAAAACCTGCTTTATTTATTAATTATACTTAACCACTAAAGGCACGCCGTCGTGTGTGACACGTTCGTCTGTTACCGGCCAATTTTCACGTGGTCGTGTGTCACACGTTTTGTGATTATATTTCTTCACAACTAATTGGTAAGATATTATTTATTTTTCAGTGGATTTCAAATTCCGATATAAAGTTGTTCTATATATATTTATTTGTCCGCCGAATTTTAGTAAGTTTTTTTAAATTTATTTATTCTAGTAAATTCTTCAAAAATGAGTAGCAGTGAAAGTGAATTTAAATATGCAAATTTATCGGAAAGTGGATCCGATGAAGATGACGATAGTGATGTCGATCACAGAGATGATAATGCTGGATTTAGTGATAGATTGGTGCCTTCTTAGCGAAAATCATCCAAAACCTGCACCACACTGATTTCCATTTTTGGGAGCTCCCGGCTCCTGATTTGTATTAGATGATGAAGCAGATGAATTATCATATTTTCAGTTATTTTTTGATAACTTACTAATAAATATGATAGTATGATAAATATGATAAATATGATATGATCGTTTAAATTAAGGTAAAAAAATTTAATGAAAAAAAACTGCCTACGCCACTGAACACATCACTAACATTTTTAACTATAATCAGTGATCAGAGTGATCATATAATAACAAAAAAAAGGTGATGATTTTTTGTTAGAAAATTGAAAAATAAGTAGTTAAAACTGTCATACATTTTAGGTCAAACTAAAATCTAAGTTTAATTTATGTCAGATATCCTTGCTGTACTCTAGATTTTTGTATTCAAAAATCGTTCTCTTGATATACGAAAGACTCACTGAATTTAATATCAAAATGAATACAGTAAATTTATATAAATTACTGTATTCAACAAATTTTTAAATTATTTTTATCTGATAAAGAACGCTTTAAATACCAAAGATCAGAAAAATGAATAATGCAAATCCTCTAACCTGATCATGGACCTGAAGGATCTAGAAAAGTCTTAGTAGTATAAATACCAAATTATACTTTCTAATAAATATTACTTTTATTATTTATTAAAAAATTATTTACACACACACACATATATATATACTTAAATAAATAGAGACTAATAATATCTATAATATTTCCTGAATTAAGTAAAAGAAAATTAAAACTTTTATGTAAAATCATTATTCTATATTGATTTTTAAGAAAGTTTCAATTTAATTAAAATAAAATTATTGACATTCCCTTTGACAATGTTATTTATATCAATTAATTTTTGATTAATATCCCATTGGATGACACCGAGATAAATAGAAATTTATTTACTTTTTTATTTTAATTGTAAAATGCCAAAAATTTAGTTTGAATTGAATGATTGCTAATAAAATATTGTTTTCATCTTTCTCCATCAAAAAAATTCAACTATTTCTTTGTTTTTAAGTAGATTGCGAAACGTTAATTTTTGTTTCAATTTATCAAATGATTATTTTATTTTTTTAAAATTAATTTTAGTATTAGAAAGTATTAAAAGAATATTATAAATAGTATTATAATTAATTGTTCATATGAGCTACAAGTTAGAATTTCTATACTTCGAAATATGTAAAATTTGAGAAATAACAATAGTAATTAAATATTGCAAAAATTTGAAAATAACAAATTAGAAGTTTTGCAATAAAATAATTGCTCATTTAGTGTTAGACATTCATTAAAGCATTCTAATACATGATACACCAAAGGGCTTATAGCATTATATTTTACATTCATAATTTAACTTTCTTCAAGAATGTCATGATTTGCATTTTATGAGCATGAGTTTATTTTAAAAATAAATCCGAGCTCCTTTCAAGGATTACTTAATAATTACTCATCTGGTATATTAAAACAAAATTATTTGTTTCATTGTGGATTGTACATTTTATTAACTCACATTCAGTGAATATTTTTGAACCCATTATAACATGACATAATTCAATTTTTATGAAAATATCATTAATTGCAAAAAGGTAAAGAAATTTCCTAAAAAGTCTTAAGTATAAGAATTCATTAACATACTTAAATTTATTTCATTACCAAAATTTGCTTGTTATTAATTTTTAAAAGTAATTGGACTAATTTTTCAATAACAAAACCCTCATTACAAATATTACAGAAATTTAAAATAAAATTTCAGTTAAATTTGGAAATACTTTTTGAAATGATTTTAAATTTCATTTTTGTATGTGTTTTATTTTTTCATTAAAGTTTAAAATATATTTTGATTTTTTAAAATAATGATAAGTATTTAAAGTCAGTTTATATAATGTCTGATTAATTTGACAAATTAATATTAAAATAAGAATAAAAAAATGAAAGAATTAAATATGAATTAAAATTATTTTTCAAAATTCACATTTTTTCAATTAGAATATTTATAATAAATACAAATAAAAATATTTGTTTAAATGTATTTTAATAATTGGATGCCAAACTAATTTTATTAGGATTCATTTTTTCCATACAATCATTCTCTTAATCTAAATTACAGATTTCTCTAATTTTCATTTAATTTTCAGTAAACTATTATTATTGGACATTAATTAGAAAAATTATTATAAATTGGTTTTATTTCTATTTAAATTAAGTTAAAGGTTATATCTGATTTTGGTGTCTTTATTGTCGATTCACAAATTTATTACTTTTTGTTTTATAGTTTAAAAAAATAATTTAACATATAATTAAAGAATTAATTATATATTTTGATTTTATGTATCTTTTGTAAAATTGATTTGTCAATTTTTTAGAATACTTAAATATTTAGCATTTTTTAAGTTCATAATTTTTAATTTTTTCTGAATTTTATGTCAGAAAATATAGCTTTTTGCTTTTTTGATATATCAATACAAAAATAACTAAATTATAAAATAGACAGATACTAAGGTATAAAAGCTGATATATAAAAGGTAAAAATAAAGAAAATACAACTTTAATAATGATTTCAAATAATTATTCATCTGTCACAACCTATTATATAAATATCTGCAAAATTAAATATATAATTAAACATATAATATTATAATTTAGTAAATTTTAATGCTGGAAATTCTTGTAAATAATGTTGTCGTAATAATTGCAGCTGAATTTAGATGTTGTTTTAAATGTATCAATTTTTTCATTGTTTTACATGAGTTAATATTATATAATTTAACAAAGCTAAAGTTGAATAGTTATACTTCAATTTTAATGATATAAAATATTAAATTTTAAACAACTGTAATAAAAAATGTAACAAACTAGCTTTTGATAGTTTTGTTAAGTAAATATAAATAAATTTTACTAGACAAAAAATTTTGAATCATGTCTTAAAGAAACTAAAATTGAATATTTAAATTATTGTTATTAATCTCTTTTAAATATATATAAGTGTAAATTAAACTTTACTATATCGATTTCATCGAAAATTGCAAATAAAAATTTAAAAGTTTTTTTCGCGTTATACTGATTCAATGTATACATCAAATTTTTATATCTCATTTTCGTATTTATTTAATAAAAACTTTAATAAAAAAAGCATAGTTTCCGGATGGGAAAACAAATTTCATTGGTTGTTGCTAATATCAAATAAGTATTTCTCTAATTTTACCGCTTAATTGTATAAAATATTTTAAAAAATCTAAATATTTGATTTTTATTTTCAGACAAGGAAAGAAATTGTAGAATTAATAATTCTTTTAAAAATAAATTTTCATTTTAAAATATTTTTTATAATAATTTTTTGATTAAATTTCTTTTAATTTCGTTTATATCAATTTTCATAATTCCTTAGCTTTCGATTTTCCCAAGTCAAATGAACAAAGAATTAATGAACATTATTTAAATTTCATAAATTTATGGTTCTTTAATTAGAAATATTTTGCCATGTAATTCAAAAACTTTATTATTATTATATCAGATAAGTGAGTAACAAAATAAGCCCTTGGTGTGAAGTAATAATTATATTGTTGAAAAAGGTTTCGATTATGAAATAATCCTCTTCAGTTTCTTTTGAAACTACTATATACAATGTGAAGGTGCCAAAATACTTTCTGATTTCCATTAAAATTTATACATCTTTATTCTAATCTCTTTTTTCTTATTATAAATTTTTTTTAATATAAAAATTAAAATAAATATAGTTTTTTATATAAAATAAAGAAAGTTTTAATATAAAATTCAGTGCAAATTAATAAATAATTCCTGAGTTTTAAGTCTAATGAAAAATGTATATGAAGAAGCTTTCCTCTTTAAAACGCAAAAAGAGATGAAAAAAGTCCCATAACAACTCTTTACAAACAATTTTAAAACCTAAATACAATTCTACTCTGATTTTCATTCCTGAAAGTTTTCTTTTTTGTTATAAAATTGTTTTAATCCTTAAGTTAAAGTATCAGAGTTAACAACAAATCAGACTGGCGATTTCACTGATTTATTCTTTGGTGTTTATTGATGAATTTGAGAATGTTTTGAAGAATGTCTTCGGCCAAGATTATTTTCCTTGGTTGGCATTGTTAGAGATGCCTGTATACTGAGGATTTCCCGCCAGGGTCCAGTTGTTCTTTAATTCTTTGGTGTAGGTTCTTGAGTGTACTTCCAATGTATATTTTTTGCATGCATTGCACGTGATGCAGTAGACAACGTTTTTTCTGAAGCATATTTTCTTTGGTGTCTGGCAATTTTTTATTGTGCAAATGTTTTCTTTTTCGTGTTGTTATGCTAGGGCCTGCTTGCCTCAGTGTCCAAGACTTGTGTGATATACCAATTGGAAGGCCAGTGTGATCACAATATTATGATAAATAAAACTATATATATATATATATATATATATATATATATATATAATAAAAAATTGAAAAAATAGCTTATATTTATTCAATTTAAATCTAAAATTCATTATTTTGTATACAATTTTACGCGGATGCCAAACGTTTTGTAAGTAAAAAGGAATTTTTTTCGGTAAAACTTTTACTTTAATAGTTCTTTCATTATTAGATCAATAAAAATGCATATTTTACAATTAAATTATTTAATAGATACATTGTTTATTAACAATAAATTATTACAATTCAATGAATCATAATTCATTTTTTACACATGGGAAAGAAATTTCATTAAAATATTTTTCATAATTTTAAGGATTTCAATCTCAATTATTTAACTTCTATTAAAAATGATTATTAAAACAATGCAATTTAACAATACGCTTTCTCATCATATACCAAAATGGGAGGTCACCTGTATAGATGTAAGGCTATGATTTCTTTGTTCACTATTTTTGTCAGTAAGAAAATATTCTTTTTTCTAGTAAATTCATTAAATTTCAGTAATTTAATCGAAATTCAAGTAATTTAATATTTATTCAGTAAATATTTCAAAAGTTCGGCAATTTAATTAATTTAAAAGTAATTAAAAACTATTGGATATTAGAATATTTAAAAGTTCATTTAAAATGTTCTTTTATGCGTAATAATTTATATTTATTCATTTTTTTACTGAACATTTGTATTATTTTGCGAAACATTTTTTTGAACATTTAATAAAAATACTGAATGTTTAATTAGTTTGGTAAATGGAATGCTCAGCTAAATTATAAACATTTTAGTGTAAAGATGTGTGGGAACATGAGCCGTGATAATAATTATACCATGCAAACTTGCAAAACTAAATATTAAAGAAACAAACAATTATAACATATAATAAAACACAATATAATGCGATGTCGATGTTTGTGATAGACAGATTAGAAGATATTTAAATAATATGAAGAATCTTAAACTTTAGTTCAATATAACGAATATTTAGAACTCTTTAAGGCAAATATCGTTACGTCTGTTATTACAGTTAAATGAAATAATGGATGCACAAACCTGTTTAAACATAAGATCATGGCAAAAAGAGAGGTTATAATGTTAAAATCAGGACGTTAACTAATAAATCTGAGCATAAAATAAAAAAGAAATAAAAAATTAGGTATTCCGATACTAAAAAAATGAAACTTTAGACATCAGATCTACATGCAGATAAGTTATCTTGACCAACTTGAGGAATGCTTACCAGTTGAAGCTAGATAAAGATTATCAGTGAAAAACAGCATTTTCAAAATAAGATAACTTTGGTTTTAATTGAATAGCCTTTAGTATTTCAATAATAATAATAATAATAACAATAATAATAATAATAATAATAATAATAATAATAATAATAATAATAATAATAATAATAATAATAATAATAATAATAATAATAATAATAATAATAATAATAATAATAATAATAATAATAATAATAATAATAATAATAATAATAATAATAATAATAATAATAATAATAATAATAATAATAATAATAATAATAATAATAATAATAATAATAATAATAATAATAATAATAATAATAATAATAATAATAATAATAATAATAATAATAATAATAATAATAATAATAATAATAATAATAATAGTGAAAATAAGCGTCTTCTTTTACAACAAAAAATTTTCAGATTGAGTTCATTTAACTATCTATAAACTCTTTATTTTTTTAAGCTTTTTACTTAATGAAATTCAATCTGGTAAACTGGCAATGCGAAAATAATATTAAATAAATGTTTATGAGAAATGCCAGCTGTGTTTACTTGATATATTTGTTAATTTCTATCATGTTACTTTTGTTCAAATAAGAGATCATAAAAATTGTGGATTAAAAATAAAAGTTAAATTAAATATAAAAAATAGAAGAAAATTTGTTATATATATGTTGGATTTGATTTTCCCATTCCCTATTCTCCTGATTTCCCTTAAGAAATGCTTTTAATGTTTCATTATTACTTTGTAAAGAGAGAGGTAATTGTCTTAAATATAATTTATATATTCGTTCCTTTTTTTCAGTACTACCATCATCTACAAAAAAATGGCTTTTCATAAATGAGATAAATCCCCCATATTAAGTATCCTTTGGTTAAATGAGTCCCAATTTGACCAATAGTAACTTCAAAACATTGTCTGATTTCTTCTTTATCAGTTAAATATCCTAACATAAATTGGCAGTATTCAAACCATACATCGACACTTCTATAATCTTCAATTGCACGAAAGAATAATGCACGTATAAAATCTTTGTCTGCATTAATAGACTTTTCATCATTGATCCAATCAATCCACATTTCAGGGGAAAATGGATAATAAACATGCATAGTTTCTCTTGCTTCAATCATCTTTTCTGAATGTTTTAGTGTATTAATTAACTTCCAATGAGAATCATAATCAAGAGGATTTTCTAAAACATTTTCTCTATACATATCAATTTTCATTATTTCCTCTGAAAAATCTTCTGATTCCAAATCACTACTAGATAAATCATCATCGATCATATGAAACATTTTTAAAATATGTTTGTTTTATAAGACAAATTCGTTTTATTGTTAGCAATTTAATTTATTAAAAATAATTCAAACTACAAATCCTCCAACCTTGACCACAATTCAAACCCAATTTTAAATTTACAATTTCGCCAAAAAAAATAATACACATTAACTCGAATAAACAACATACAAACTAAAAAGTAAATTTTACATAAAAAATAAAATGAACTTTTATTTTAAGATTCAACAATATATATATATAATTTTTATGTTAGTCTTTAAAATAGCTATTAAAATATTTTAATTTCTTTACATTTCGTCTGTTATAGACAATTTCTTTCATATTTTGTTCTTTGAGAATGAACCAATGTTTTTCTGTTTAAAACAAATTACCAGCTCTTTTCAAGTGTATTACACTAATGTTTATCAATCAAAAATTATTTAAAAACATTTATTTATCTATTTTATGGAATTAATGCATTTTTTTAAATAGATTTCTAGAAATTGTTAAATGGAATTCAATGTGAATTATGTCATGAATTCATCTTTGGTACAATTTACCCGTAAATATTTATATTTAATTTTTGTTTATCAAATATTTTTTTTCAGTTGAACATATATTTAGGATTGTTCGCTATAAAGTTAGCTTTATAAATAATCGGAAAATTCTATTCAATCGCAAAAAAATATGTTAAAAATATATTTTGTAAATAATATTGTGCTTAAATCGGTTTTTTTCAAAAAATAATTTCTTAATAATTCTTTCTGTAAATAGTCTAAATACAATATATTTCAAAACATTTTAATGTTTATTTTATCATTATTATTTTTGTCTTTTCTTTCATTTATTTTCTTAAAATTTCGTAAAATTTTTAAGCTCCCCATGTTTATTAACCAGGAAATGGATAAAGAGAAATGGGTTTAAATAATTTTGAAAATCTGTTTTAAAAAGAATATGCAAAAATATTTAGAATTTAATCGTAAATCTTAATATTTGTTTAAATTAAGTG
Organism: Schmidtea mediterranea; assembly: GCA_022537955.1. Classification (NCBI taxonomy): domain Eukaryota; kingdom Metazoa; phylum Platyhelminthes; order Tricladida; family Dugesiidae; genus Schmidtea; species Schmidtea mediterranea. Next base: position 238,068,978 of record CM039680.1, on the reverse strand, counting down.
ACTTTTGTTTGGCTAACTGAATTTATACATTATTTTATTGTTGATTAATTATTACTTTTACTATATACTTCTTTAAAGAAAAATATTTTACGAATACGATCTCACAAACAGCAATTTTGAAACATTTATTTAATTTAAAAAAGTATTTAATAGTAGAAGAAATTAAAACAATATATATATATATATATATGTGTGTGTATTTTACTGCTAGACGTAGAGAGAGATAAATATAAATCCCGTAAGCAATGTCAACCGTAAGGACTTAACCTCCAAATTTAAGTCTGACTATTTAACCTAATTATATATTTAGATGCATCTTTGCATTATTAATAAATAACTCTAATATTCCCTTATCAGAAATAGAGATAAAACAAATGTTATTAAAAGAATTTGTACTAAAAATGCGTATGTGTCGGTTATATTATCAATGTCTTAAGGTATAAGCAAACATAAATAATAAAAAATGAATATATATTTATAATAAAATATTGTAACAATTTAATTATTAAAACATTAAGTGAAAATTAAAAATATAAAATTAAAAAATTATTGTATTACAATATTTATTTAATAAATTCTCACGTGTAACATGCAAATGAAATACTATTTATAACGTTTTTAGTGATATTATTGATACATGTCACATACATACTTCACTTCATTGCTCTCTCAAACAGTTCCACATCATTAATCAAACATTGATGTCATAGTAATTTGTTTGTATAATTTATTTATTATACATTTTTATGACCTTATCTTATATTCCCTACTTTTAAAATTTTTTATCCATTCAACATTTCAAATAATTACACAATAACTACCTTATTCCTCAGTAAAAACAACTTTCAGGTAATTTTATGAAACCCTTCGTAACTTTCATCTATCTTTTCATCATTCTCTTTTAACTAGTATTATATTTTTCTGGAAATTATATTCATTAAGTTGAACAATAACATTTAAACAATTATGAAGTTTGTTAACTGGATAAAATTTTCTTAAATAAAATATGGGGAAAAACGAGTAAATACCGAAGATTTGTGATAAAGCAAATTATCTAGAGTCTAAAAAATAATTAAAATAAAGGAAATTGGAAAATCGATAAATAGTAAAAAAAGATAGAAAAAATAAATTAGCTAAGATTTCCAATTCTTATTTTATATTGAATATTTTTATTTATTAATTTTTTACAATTAATTTTTTTTTAATAAAAAGAATTTATTTTCAAATAATTACTTTTCTTTGACCTTTATTGATAATAAAACTCTTAAAAGACTAACAATAATTATTAATAAATAACAAATTAAATAACTATTTACGTACTCGTGCTAAATGTAAATTACAATTTTAACAAATTACGCAATTAATTGTGTTACTTTTAACGATGTAATAAAATATTATGCAATCTTTTTCCTATTAATTTTTTTTTGGTTTTTCAATAAAATAATTTCTAGCTATATTTAACTGATAAATCACAATTTCCATTCAATAAATTATATTCCTGTAAAGGATTTGTTTTTCTGATCACCCACCAATTTGCAGTTAAAGATTCAAAATTACAGACAGACTAATTTCCGTTTTCCATGAGAAGTAAATAAAAATATTTTTCATCTTCCATTTTTATTTTTAATGAAAAAATTTAAAGAATTATAAATAAATTTAAAAATTATCAATAATAATATTTTTTCGAAGATAATTTATCAAATTGATAAAGCGAAACAAAATAAATTTCGAAAGATTATTTGATATTTTTGTTTTTATTTTTAGTAATGAAATAAAATTATTTTTTTATTTTCTTTTTTTTGAACACGAATTTGGAGATTTAATTGAAGTTATTTAATTAATTTATTTTCAGTTAGAAAAATGAAAATCAATAAAAATAATTATTTATTGTTTAGCTCGCAGTTTTGTTCTTTCGTTTGGAAATTGAAAGAGCCAAATTACTTTTGATGTTTATGCTTTAGAAATCAGTCAAAATGATTTTTAAGAGTTTAATAAATTATATTTCTTTTACAGTTTCGGGCGGAAAATTTGAAAATATTTAATAATGATGAAAAGAGCTTTACCGGTCACTTCAAAAGAATGTAAAACCTTTACATTTATTTATCCCTTTAGCCATTTGGCAACTCACAAAATGTTATTTGTTTAAAAACGGGCAAAGTAACCTTTTAGTCAATAGTTAATTTAAGATTATTAATGAAAAATTTATTACACTAAGACCACGCTTTGAGTCATAGATACGTTTCGAAAAAAGACGACTCAATGTGAAAAGAGGCGATGTGAATTATGATTTTATATAGGAAACCATATAAATATAAACGATAGGTTTCAAAATATTTTAATAAAACAAAAATAAAAAAATACTATTGTTATCAGACAATTCCTTTCTCAGATTCTTAGGTCATAAAGTTGTAATGATTACCTTTCGTGAAACTTTGTTTGCTTAACAAACATCCACTACAATCATTATACTAATTGAACGATTCTGTTGCATACCTGTTTCAAAATTTACTATATAATCCGAATCTTTTCCATAAAGCAGATGGATCGGAAGCACGACTTAAATAAATACTCTATACCTTAAGTTCTTCTTATTCATTCAGCATCCGTATCTCAGGATGCTGGTAACAACCATATTTAAATAAGAACAAAACTAAATCCAAAAATTTATTATTTCACATTTAAACAAAGAAATTAATATTTAACTAGAAAAAATAATTAGTTATACTTAAAAATTAGATTCTGCAAATGAGTTAATTTTTACTTCTTTTTAAAAAATCTGTCCAAAGTTTGTTGAACGGATTTTTTCTTCATTCCAGGATAAATTTTTGTTAGCATTTAATATCAATGTCTACCACACGAGAGCTCTTTAAACTTTTTTCATTGTCAGGATTATATTTTGAAAAAATATTCAAAACTTCATCGATCCGACTGAAAGCTCTAGAAATGTGCTGTGAGATAAGTTGTCGTTCTTCAAGTATTTTTAGTCATTTTTTTTCTTTTATTCTTGGTAATTTTTATCAACATTGGTATTTTTACTTATGAATAACTTTATATAAATAATAAAATATAACTAAATAAAACTTGACTTATATTTAACGGCAAGCCATATTAAAAATAAAATTATATACTTTAATTTAGATAAATAGACACATACACTAGAGCCTTGAGTTGCGTCGTTAATGCGTTACAATAAATCGCGACGCATCTCGAAACAGCGCAATTCGAATTTTAATTTTGTATAAATTTGTACCTGTTTTTATATAATATGTTCCAATAAACTACATATTTAAATAAAAAATAGGTATGAATAGATTAACTATTATTTAATAAGTTTTATTAAACCAAAAACTAATGCAAACATTAATAGAATTTTAAAATAATGTAAAATAATAAAACAGCATAAATTTATAGAATTTATTCAGATTCCAATTCATACGTTGATTCATAACCCTATTCTACAATAGGGAAATAAAAAATATTTCAAAAAATCAATTATAAACCCAAAAACTAATAAAAAACAATAAACAAAATGTATTATCTTTGAGAAATGTATATATATTGTAATTGATTTTTTAAAATTTTAAAAAATTATTATTAAAAAACCAAGAAACACTTAAACGTTATAAGTTATAACTAAGTACTAAACTTTTATACTAATAAATACTGAATAAAAAATTATTTTATTTGCAGATGCATTTAAAAATAAATGGCGTTCTAGTTTCGGTTTAAATTTTAATTTTTGAATATAGACGTTATACCATTTTTTGATTAAATTTTATTTTAAAACTTTTTTTCGACGCATTTCGAAAATTAGCAACGCAACTCAAAATTAGGTTATCAAAATTTTTGTGGCGGAACTCGAAAGGACGCAAGTTGGAACAACGCAACTCGAGGCTCTAGTGTATTTATATTTAATAATAAAAAGACAATCTTAGAATTGTTTTAAGTTTAAAGACATATAAGTTTTTTGAAAATTAAAAAACAATGCAATTTCGAAAATATTACGATGTAAAACGAAAATTAGCGATAATTCAGTAACGACACAACATCGAAAAAACGCAAATCGAGGTCTTAGTGTATTATCTTTAAAAATATTATAAAGATTTTCTGAGCACAGAGAAAACATCAGTTCACATATTATTATAATTGAAAAATATTGGAAATATCAATTATATTTTATTCTTTATTTTTAAGGGGTGGCGAGATAACTATCTTTAACAATATTTATATTAAGCAAAATCATTACAAAAGGATGCTCATGTCATAAATAAAAATAAAAATCGGAGACTAGATAAAAGATTTTAAAAAATATTTTCCAAACGACCAAATTTTTTGCTTATTTGACATTACAATTTATGTGAATTGAACTGGATACATTTCACATTAATAATTTGGATATCAATAATACGTATGTGTGCATGCATCGAGCAGCGTACAAATCTTTCTGTTTATCAATGTAGTATGAAAAGCTATACAGCAAATTATTCAAAGTTTATCAATAATTTGTACCATGTTGTTTCTCAAATTCTGTTTAATTTTTTTTGTCCCGATTTTTGCTCCCAAGTTGAGTTCAAACTTAAAACTGTTCTAACTAACGACATAATTGGAGCAATTTAGCCGAAAAATTAGTCAGTTTATAAATTATTTTCTCTGTATTCGTTAACTTATCATTGCTGTATTTTAGAAAAATTATTTACATGCTAAAATATAAAACAAAGATTCAATAACTTTCTTCTTTGTTGGTGCAATAAAACGTTTTATTTTGGTTGAACAATGTTGTCTTTAAAATTAGTATTTTTTGATTTTTGTGTTTTTTTACAATATATTGTTTTGAATTGTTTTGGCGCTCTTACAGCTTTGCCATATACTTTGAAATTTTAAGTTTTACAGCTTTCACAAAAATTATTTTCAAAATTTGGGTATTGTTTAGATCTTCCTGTTATTTATTTAGTGTTAAATTATTAAATAATAGTCTTTTTTTAAGTAAAATCACAAGAACGCCAAATGAACAAAACATATTCCGAGGAAATTATCTTCATCAGTCTGTCATTATAATCTGTGTGAAATGCTATATACGGAAAAATAATTATTTATTAGTTATGATTAAATGATTTAAAGTAATCTCAATAAATTAATTGCGATTGATTTTGAATTGTAGGGGATTGTGATTTAGTCACCAATGTTTCACATAAAATTCTTTCTCACTTATTATTAAAATTTCAAAATCTTTAATAATGGTTGTTTACACATTATTTTATGCTCAATAATAATTGTTAAGAAAATAAATGTCTAAATAAATCTATTAATTCAATAAATATATATAGATTATCTGATAATTTTAATATTTAAATTTTAAATAAAAATAAAAGTTTTTATAAAAATAGATATAATTTTTAAATAAATCACGAAAATAATAATATTTCTTTAAAAAATTCATATCAAACAAGCTTAATTATAATGTTAATTTGCTAATTTACCTTCGGCTCAAAAATATCATTAAATAAAGTTAACAATACTTTTAATAAAATCTCAAACTTCTGAAGTAAAGAAATTACTATAATATTTCATTATAAAAAGTTTCAAGGACAAAACAAAATTAAAATAACAGATTGAAAATTATTTATTTTAATACTATTTATTTATTTTTACAATAATTTTTGTTTTTCCGTCCGGTGTGTCGAAGGTTTCCCACGCATGAAGTGGCCACATACAGTTGTCCATGTGAGAAGCACGGATTCTCCAAATTTATTCATAAACATCTATTTATATACGCTTGCATCGATTGTCCTTGTGCTTTGTTAATGGTCATTACAAAAGCGAGTCGCACCGGAAACTGTAAACCATTAAATTCAAATGGCATATCTGTCGGGACCATTAGAATTCGTAGTAACAGTACATCTTCCCATTTAAATTTGCCATTCAAAATTGATGATATTTTTCATAATTTTGTTTACCAAAATCTCGTACCGTTACAAAGTAGTGGAGGATTGGTGTTTTCAATATCAAAATGTGTGGTGGAATACCTGGAAAATCCAGTGAATTAAAGAATTCCGTTGGGTAATTGACAACTTCGTCTTGATTTATCATGGTATCGATGGACTTGTTTCGTCTGTTATTCCATTTTGAATTTTGAAGTGGATGCATTCACATCATTGTTAATAGCGGCTAATATAGCACGTGCACTAAGCCACGGATAAATTTTGTAATTTCGCGTGATATTTGGATAAACCTTTTGAATCAATTCGTTTTTTGTTGATGTCATCTTACAAATATTTGCTGGCAATGTGATACATTGTATAGATCTGTCAATTGCCATCTTTCCATCCAAATATCCAGCAATTGTTATTTTTTAGTTGAACACGCATTCTGGTTTGCTCTTGGACTTTTAATGTTGGTATGTAATTTTTGACTAGCTTGTGTCACCTAACACCAACGTAATTTCACTTTTTCACCTGTACCGCTCATTTCTAGAGTTTGAGTCTTGAATTTAATGCATCGCCAAATTCGCATAAGTTGTTCATTTTTCCAATAACAACACTACGATGAAGACTGTAATCATAATGGAAAGCAGCAAAATTCAAATCAGCGTGCATTTTCCGTCTTGTTCAAACATTGCGTTCTTTATTGTTTCTCAGTCTTGCTCTCCGTTGGTCCTTTGTTTCATTCGAACGGGTTTGAGCAATGCGTACTTTATCGGCTCCCAACCTTTATTCTAGTTGTTCTTCTGTTTCATTTGATTGGGCTTGAGCAGTGCGTAATTGATTGATTTCCAATCTTGATTCTCGTTTCTCGTTTGTTTCTGAAACTCATAATGCATCTTTCTTGCTTCAGTTGTACATCGACCAATCAATTTCCGCTTAAGAGGCATAACTGTCCTATATACTTATTTTTAATTTTTAAACTGTAAATAAATGCACATAAATGATAGATAAACAAATATTTGATTTATTTGATTTTCAAAATTTAGTATATTATAACAAACTATATAATTTTAATATTTTTCAATTTAGTAAAATAATGATTAATATAAATTTTCAAATTTAAATAATTTAACTTACTGCATTTTTATCAGGATAATTTTTATCAGTTGCAGCTCTAAGGGACGATTTTTAAAAGAATATTTATACCTTAAACCTTCGCAAGAGTGCACTCAACATCTTCTTAAAGTTTCTTGGCTATCAGATGAATAGTGTAGTAATGCATACAGGGCATACAGATGACAGACAGACAGGCAGACATTGAATTATATATATATATATATAGATTATTAATACAGATTAAATTAGTACTTTAGACCAGCAATATAATAATTAATCAAAATATATTAATTATCAAACTAAATATTTATCATATTTATTTAAAAATGTAATAGTGTTGGGTTATTATTTACAAGTCAATAAATCTCTGACTTTTAGTGTTCCCTTTTTTATAAATCAAATAATCAAAACCCAACACAGAATACGCTTATTGATTTCTAACACAAATTCACAAATTTGTACATTATTTGCACTTTTCTATCAGATATCGATTCAACAACGTAAATGCAGATCTCCCAATGGAAAATCGTCTTGCATTGTACATTAATTTGATTTTAATTCACTCAAGGTTATTTCTGCAAATATCTTATTGCAGTTTTCTTTGACCAACTACTCACATACAAAATTTGAGGTTTATTGCCTTTAAAATATGGTTTATTGTTTTCAAACACGAACTCTCTGTACAGTTCGGATGTCTACACCTCTCGGATTTTTCTAACTTTTCAAGTTTCCAACTGGCTTAGGCTTCTGTCAGCTTGGGTTTTTATTAGGTCTTAATTAATTAATTTTAATTTCGTGTAATCTTTGCTTAAAACTTTCCCTGGGGTCCTCTTACCTAATTAAAATTGTTATGTTACCATACCCGTTTCCTCCGATCAATATTATTTTAAATTTTAATTAATTTTTGTACTTTAATGATTTTTGATGTTTTTGTTCAGTTTTGATTTTTTGGCGGTACATAATTTTATCACAACTCCAACATAGTATTTAAACACAAAAATATCAAAAGCCTAATCGGCACATACTGATTAGCATCCAAAATATAATAATGAAAAATTTAATATTCAATTTTTATTTAATTAATGTATGATTATAAGTCAAATTAATTTTATTATAGAAAATGTAAAACTTGACCTACCAAATGTTGAATCATTTGAATCAAGCGCTTTCAATTTGGAGGCGGATTTATTTTTACATGGATCAAAATGTGAACTGATTTCTCTGTTAGTCATTGAGTGTAGGATGCACGTTTCACTGTGAGTGTTAAGGGGAGTCTGAATACTAGATATGGTCGGTAGCATCTGTTGATCCTTTTTTGGATCATTATAATTTTCTGAATATCCATGTCTTATAAACTAGAATAAAACAAATCAAATTACATTATCACATTGTATTGTTTAAAAGTAATAACTAAATTTTTCATTTTACAAAACCAAATATTTAGATAGTGGAATCACAATAATGTCTATTTTAGTTGTTTATTCGATATTAACTTTCACAAAAAAGATATTCCAAGAGATTTCAATTTTTGATGTTCAATTATCATTATTATCTTGGTGGCAAATGGTCGCAGGGTTTTGGACTTTAACTCGACTTAGAGCTGAGCAAGCTCGACACTAGGCTGTCTTTTTACAAAAACCTTTAAATAAATATTAAAAAAGAAAAAAGATTTTTTGATTACGGTTCATTTTGGTATGAATTTTTGTTATCAGTTATTGGTACTATAAATAGTAAAATCCACATGAAAATAACAGTTGTGAATATCTGACAAGCTTCAAAAAACAAAAGATCTTATTAAGTTTGTATGTCAGTTGTTTAAAGTTGTCTTATCAATAAAATAAAATTGATGCTGGCGCTGAAAATTTGACTTCCAAATTTGCCAAATTTTATTATAAAATCTATGAACTTTCGATCCTTGAATCGAGGTGAAATGAATCTCAAAGTATAGTAATCATTTTAAAGGTCTTATGTTAATTAAGGATGAATTTTCTTCCAAGTAAATTAAAAGGATTACGTTTGCGTTCCGTCAATAAGAATAACTGTAAAATTAAAGTTTTGTTTGAAATGCAAGTTGCTGCGACCTCTCAAGATTTCGGCTTGAGAATCAAGATTTCAGAGTTAGTCTCAAGACTCAAGACTTGGAAACCTAATCTCAAAATTTTATAAATTTCGCATTTCGGGTATATTTCTTTCTGGGTAAAATAATTTACTGGGTAAGTTATTTTTGACAATTCGATGAAAACAACGCAAAAAAGACTGGACTTTAAATATTGTGTTTGTTTATTATTATATTATTACGCTTATATTTCATTAGTTAGTTCATTGTGTCGCTATTTTGTACACTCTGAATTTTCTGAAATTTTCTCTCGGCGGGGGGGTGTGCTGGATGTGACATGTGCTGGAGGTGACGCATCCCACTACTGCAAAAAAAGGTTGTTTTTTTCATTTTTACCAATACCCAAATTTGGCCATTTTTCGTCCCTTGCTCCAATAAATATTTTTAATATTACATTGCTTATATCTTATAAGAAATAATATTTTACTTTTAAATAAAATGTGATAATCGGAATTGCAATAAAAATTGAATAAACGAATAATGAATTTTGCATTTTAGTTTAGTCTCAACATTTGGCATTCTGTTGAGGTGGCAGCCCTAAATGCAACCGTATTTGTAGAAATATGTTATTATTTGACTCAAAAATAAACCAATTCTTTAAAACAATTTTATTACTATTATTATTATTATTATTATTATTATTATTATTATTATTATTATTATTATTATTATTATTATTATTATTATTATTATTATTATTACAATAATTTGGAAATAATATAAATTCAATATTCCTCAGAATTCATCTAGTTTTGCTGAGCTGTGGCAATCTTTAATAAATATTCTTTCTTGATTTTATTGATAATATGTAATTGTAATTTGTGATTAAATTTCTTTTCATTTTTTAAAATTAATTGTTTAATGTAATTAATTAGTAATTTTAACTATTTAATTAACTATTATCAAATTTGATCTAATATAAATAACATTTTTCGTAGAAAATAATTATTTTTTATTAATATAAAATGCATATAATTATATTACACAGTTTTTACTGATGATTTATTTTTTGATCTAACTAATTTTATAGAGTTATGATTTATTATAATAATTTAATTCTAATACTTTATTTATTTCAAAGAAATTTAATAGATGTTTCTTTTGTAATAATATGTTTTCTATTTTTAAATCACTATAACTATGAATATTAGTACTAAATTAAATGTATTTTGAATCTGTAATTCATAATTTTAATTTTTGTTTCTTTTAAAATTTATCAATTTAATTTTTTTATCATTCGACAGAAAAATTGGCTTTTTATATAAAACTAAATATTTGTCATATTATAAGTTACAATTAAAGTTTATTTCAATATACCAGTTTTTAGAAAGATTTATTGATGCAGAATTGTGATTGGTAGTAAATAAAAATTTAATTATTATTTAAATAAAAAATTTATTAAAAATTTCACATGAAATAATATATCTATATAAATGGTAGAACAAAACATAAAATAATATCGTAATATTTATTTTAGGGTATCAGTTTTTTAAAGGAAGAATCTTTGAAAATCAATAATATTATTTATTTACAAAAAAATATATTCTTAGTTATTTCACCGAGTTATAAATCTTATATGTTAATATACTGTATATCAAATAATTTTGTTATAATTATATATGTATATGTGTGTGTGTGTAATTATACATAATTTCCAATAAGAATGTAATAAGTGAACAAATTATACTTCAATTATAATTAAAAAAAATATTAAACAGTTAAACCTCTAGATCAGGGGTCACCAAACCTTTTTGGAAATGTGCCAGATCAACATTTCTAAATTGATGGATGGCCGGTAAAGAATTGATTATTATAATCAAAGTGAATTATTTGTATGGATTTATGTGCATATATCTGCAGGATTTTCACCATTTAATTGTGATAAAGTGGTTATAATAACAAAATAAAATAACAAAAATATACATTTTTATATCAATAAATAACTTTGATTTAACTGGTTTTTTAATTTTTAATTGATACTAAAAAATTATACAGAAAAAATTGATTTCCGTGATTGAATGCGATTGTTTTAATGAAGAAATATTTTGAATATCTAATTTGAAATTTGTAGTTCACATTTCTAAAACGTTTTCAAGTACGGATCAGTTACTTGATTTGACCGATATCGTTCTAGCTTTCGCTTGAGTTTCTTCCATATCATGACATTAAACGGATTTTGGAAAAATTTTAATTTTATTTTTAAAATCTGAAAATTTGACAGCAAAAACCTTTTTACAACGATTCAAATCTTAACTAAAGTGATAAATATTTTTAATTACGTTAATTTTATGTAAATATTAGTTTTTCAATATAATACAAATGGCATATAAGTTTATCTTTCCATTGACACATAATAATTTTGTATTTAAAGTTTTTCTTCTCAAAAACAAATAAACTTAACCTCTTAGAACAAAAAACACTTTTCCACGACTCACCAAACTCACTTCACCATAGCCAGCCTCAATCGTTTCTAGAAAATTTATCAGTCGTTATGATAGATGACGCAGATAAGCTTATTGCTACAAGGTCCTTTAATAATGCTGGACATATTTCATCGACTAGAACTAAATTAATTCACCTTGCTAAAACTTCATTAGTGAATTTTTTTTCTCCAGGAATAATTTGAAAAATATTTATATAATCTTGTTAATTTTTATTGTGCTTGGTTAGTTCTTATACTATATGCTTTCTTAATTCCACTTAAAATTTATTGTATTTATCTCCATTTATTGGGGCGTGGTGGCGTTTTAGGTAGTATTCTTTAAATTACAAAAGTGTTATGCAATAAAATTTAAATTATCTTCAATTGTTTCATTTTTATAAATTAATTGTAATAAAAGTTGAAATTTGAACACCATTATAAATATTAAAAAAATAGTAGAACTTTTGTTTTAAAAACTCCCAATAATAAAAAAATTCAAAAATTTAGTAATGTATTTTAAGTTTTTAAAATATAATATCAAACTCTCCAAATAAAGAAAATAAAAGTCAAAATTTAATAATAAAAACATTAAAATTGCATTATAAACACATTAAACTCAATTCGGAATAAACTGTGTGTGTGTGTATTTTTATAATAATCTTAAGGTAATTTATGCTTTTTGTGAAATATTCTCTAAAATTCAAAAATGTGTAACATTATTATTATTATTATTATTTTTTTTTTATTATTATTATTATCATTATTATTATTGTTATTATTATCATTATTATTATTATTATTATTATTAAATATTTTGTAAATTAATAATGTTTATTTAAGAAAACTCTGTATTTTAAGTTTTAAAAAAGTAATATCCAACTATCCAAATGCAACAAGTAAAAGTCAAAATTTAATAATGAAAAATCATTAAAATTGTATTATATACACATTAAACACAATTTCGGAATAAAATGATTAATAATTTTAAATAATTTCCTCTTTTTGTGAAATATATCTCTAAAATTCAAAATGTGTAATTTTATTATTATTATTAAATGACTTCAGGGGCAATTTATTAAAACTGAAAAGAGAAATTACTACTATAATAAAATATATTTCCATCCTTAAAAAAATATATTTATGGTATTGTTTAGCGTTTGAATTTTCGGTACCTTAATAGTATCCGGATCTTTGATTATTCTGGAAGGAGAGACATTCGGTATTATCTCTCGACACCTTTAGTGCTGATGGTTTCATTTTATTGTTTTTATGAATTTGCTCTCATTAAATTTGAATTTTTCTTTGAGAATTAGTATTTATTAAAACAACAAACGCAACATTAGGTGAATTGTCTTTTATAAGGTGACTTTCGTGACCTTTACCCTAAGTTGTACTTGTCTTTTATATTAATTTAAACGAAATAACCAAATTTTAGATTTTATCCTCATTAAAGAAAATTTTTTAATTTTTTCATTATTTTTTGCTTTAGTATTTATAACGAAGTTTTATTTCTATTAGAAAAGATTATTTGAACTCTGTAAATCTAAATATAAAATAGTCCTAGATATTATTTGATAATATTTTTATAGGAAGCAAAAAGGATGATAAAATCAAAAGAAATGTTGAAAATTAGAAAGAGAGAGAAAATAAATCATTTATTATAGATATTTTTTAATACATTTTATTATGCCGCTGTCTTTCCTGCTTACTCTTTTTGATAGATTTAATTAGAATATATTCCCCGACAATTATTCTTCATGGGAAATCACTATGAGACGAAGGACTTTTGAAAGTAAGTCTAAATTATTTTTTGACAAAATTTTAATGTTTTGAGAATTGAATAAAAGGCTTTAATGTTAGCTTACCGACTGGATTTATAATAGAAATAATTCGTTAATAAAAACATTTACTTATTTAATTTTGAATAATATTTGTTTTCAGATGAAAACTGATCAATGATTCTGAGTCAAATAGCAACATATTTATTAAAAATGAATTCTGCTCATTGAGGTTTTTTAACCCCTTTAACGTTATAAGGTGACCATCTGATCCGACTTGCCAGGCCTCCAGGTTTTGGAGGGACTCTCTTGACATCGAAAACATATTCCTGTTTTGTTTAAAAGAAGAATCAAAATGTCTATAAAGAAAATTAGAGTAAAAAAGACAATTGCCGGACGTTTCAAAAAATTCAATTTAAATTTCGTAAAAATCTGTTATATAGCCAAATTATGTCTTTTAAATGTGCCACTTCACAAGATAATTTTTATGCCTTCATTTGTCCATTGAAATTAAATTCGAAAGAATTGAAATTTAAAAGTTCTACAAACAAATTGTTTAATCAATATAACAATTATAGTTCACTAAAACAAAACAAAAAATATGTATTTTTGAAAAGCTTTTTGAAAGTCAGTGAACTCAAGAAAATAGCAATAGGCATTCAACCGCACTCCTTAGAATTTGAAAATGACGGTTCCTTGAAAATATTTTGCATTTGGTTTGACCATGTCTTTAATAACGTTAAACTTTCTCTTTGAAAAAGTTCCAATCTTAGCTAAAACGGATGATATTACAGAAACGAATTACTGACGCAATTGTCCATTATTCATGACGAAAATAATTAATTTTAATGTTCATTATTTATCTGTTATATTAAATAAAAATGTTACCAAAAAAAGGCTTCGCAGAAAATTTTTTAAAAAATTAAAAATAATTTATTTACATAAAATTTCAGAAGACAAAATGACAAAAAATTGGAATAAATTACAAATTTATGTGAGTTAAAATAAGTATTTGACGTATTTCTTGAGGCTGAAACTATTTAATTAAAAAGTAAGAAAAATTCCGGAAAGATATTGAAAATTTTAAATTCAGTTACAATATTTACCGAATTTTAAGTCAAATTTTATGCTTGAGGTTTTCAATGAAAATGAAGATTAGTTAAGAAAAAGAACAAGTTTGCTGATACATGTGTATTATATTTGATTTAGATGAGGATTTTCAATGCTATTATTCATGGTAAACAAGTTTTGAGATCCTACACAAAGTGGTCAGATTCTAGAGGAATAGTCAAAGAATTCAATTTTTTTACAAACGAGAGCCAATTCTTGTCAAAACTAATCTGCTATTAGAAATTGCATTGGATATCACATGCAAAATTTTGTTTTAATCAGTATATCATCTGAAAGACAAAATCCGTTTGACTTAAATCAAATTTAATACTTTAATAAAATTTAATTATTTTTTTGTCATCTACATAGTACTTGAATATTTAAATATTATTCTATAAATTTGTTGTTTTTATCCAATGTAAAATTGAAGAAACTTTATACTTAAATTAGTAAGTATTATTTTGCCTAAGATATTTTGCAATTTCTATTATGAGAAATATCAAAAAATATTACCCATGTATGGAAATGTAAAAAAACAATCAGTCAAAATATTTGAAAAAAACATAGAATATTTTCTATTTAAAATTATTTAATTTATTATATGAGTAATTTAATTTCCTCATACCCCCAGTAAAAGATAAATTTTAAAAGATAATTCAAAAATTATTATAAATTTTCAGAAATTGTTTAAATCAAATCATGTTTAAAATTAATTAAAAATAATAAATTTCATATTATTCATAATCGTATTCATTACCATATATGTGGCTTTTAACATAAAGTATATATTAAATGTATGAAAGAATTTTCGATAATAAAATCAGCTGTTTCGATTTTCAAATGTTTTATGATCGATTTTTTAAATTCGTTATTTTTCTGTTTTCTGATTGGTTCAAAATTGGTTTATAAAATTTTTTGAAATAAAATAAAGTTTATAAATGTAAAAATTTTATTTATTTTTTTAATACTTTAATTATATTTAATTGAAGATCTGTTGTTGACTTTTATTAATAAATTAAAATATCCAAAACAAAAAACATAACCAAACGGTTTTAAAACCTTTAGGTTTAAAAATCAAAGTATAATTATATTTATATCTTGAATAATTTATATTGAGTTCTTGGAAGGTTTGTACTTTGTTAAAGAAGGAAAGTTTTTTTTAATATTTTATATTTGATTAATTTTCAGTTCAAATTCTTAAATTTAAAGAAACATTTTAAATTTTTACATTCATAAAAATTATAATTTTTTTTATTCAATAAAGGTTTTATTAATAAAAACTTTAATCCAATCAACAAACAGAAAATGAATTTAAAATGAAGATAAAAATCATTTGAAAATTAAAAACAGCTTATTTCCAAAAAATTAAAAAGGATTATTTTATAATGGAAAATATTTTCATCCTTTTTAATATCTACTTTAGGTTTATTTTAGGCTTATTTTATTATTTACTTGTTTAAAATCTGTCATTCATTATTTGTATGAAAAATAATTCAAAGTCATTTCATACAAAAATCTTTAAAAACATTTTTAAAAACAATTTAAAATTTTCATAACTTTCCATTTTGATAATATTGTACAAGAAATGTGGATTTTAAATTATTTTTTAATATAATTTTTCAATAATATTTTAAGAAAACATTAACATGAATAGAAAGAAGATTTAATCCGACTAATATACAATTTCAATTTTCCATTTCAGTCATAAATTTATTTATTTCTATTTTCTGATCCAGAAAACCAATATATTAACAATATATTAATATATTAAACCGATATGTTAACAATATATTTTTACTTATGTTTTGGAAATGATTTTTGCGGCGCCAGATTAGCTATTAAGAGTGATTTAGGTCTTATGAAAGCCTGGCTGGATTATGCCAGTTTAGTCATAGCAATTATTAAAAATAGTCTTAATTTTGACATTATAGAGAAATTTTATATTTTTATATAGTATGCGATTATAGTAAGCTAAAATAAATTATCTTTATATAAGTAAAATTTCAAAATTTTACCTTTGATTTTATTTCCATGCTCTTATGTAATAGAAAAAATCTTATTTTTCTTACTGTAGATTTTTTATTACTAGATTTATTACTGTCAACCTTTTTGGAAAAAAATAAATTTTGTTTAAATGTTCGAAATAAAAATTATATAATATTATCAATCGTTAACACTTGTTCATATTTATTTAGTTTAATTGGTTTGAAAAGTCTTTAGATTAAACAAATTTTCTTATTTTAAACTGGATTTCGAACTATTTTATATAGACATTTGCTATGTAACATCAGCGATGGCCAAACACATTTTTTAAAATTTACTTAGGTCGGTAAGCAAAATTATTATTTCTTTTTAATATTAAAATGTTTAAATCTAAATCATAGAAAATGTGTAAATACAGTGCATTTTTATTAATGATTTAATTTATTTCAAATTTTAAAAATTCTAAAAAAATACATATTTAACACTCTTAGAAATTTAGCTATCTATAACGTCGTCAGATTCCGCCTCAGTTTCATACAAAGATTTCTCAAATATTTGGTTAAGGTTCTCGTGTCATATGATATCGAGAAAAGAAATTTCGGGTTTCATAAGATATTCAAAGTTTGTGCCAATTTTATTTTGTCCTGTTGTAGATTAATTATAAAAAGACAGTTCCGTTAGCTTTTCCCTTACATTCAAATCAAAATCCACACGGAGAATTTGCAAATCTATTTGGTTTTACAATACGTTCATTTTTACTAAGTACATCCAATTTTTATTATTGGTTTCATATTCTCGTCGAATGCTTTTTTCTTTCACGATTGAAATTGTAGTTTTTCATACCAAACAGCTAATGAAATTTCTCTGTTTTTAATTTGGAATACAAAATTATTTTGTTTTATATTTCCTGGAAAGATCTGATTTCATTGTCAATTTTTTTCCTTGTTAGATGCAAACAGAAATTTTTCAATTTTTAGAAAATTGTGAAAAAAAAGTAACTATTGGTGCTGCATAATTTTACACAGATTTTATCGCATAGGTTTCACAGAAATGCGTTTGTGAAATAAATTTTAGGGTATATATTTTGGCAGGTTAGACTTTCAGATAATGGTCAAGCTTTCGACTATGAAAAGTTCATTATTTTTGTTTACTCATTGACCAAAAATGTTGAATAGACAGGCATGAAGTTAAGTTTTATATATATATATATATATATATATATATATATATATATATATATATATATATATATATATATATATATATATATATATATATGATATGTGGTGGATTTGCGCTTTCACATGCTTCAATGATGAAGTGCTTCCTTTTTTATCAGTTAGACTAACTATTTCGTTAGTTGCTGTAGAAAGGATACCCAATTTATTAACTTTATTTTAATGTTCATTAATAAATGAATAATTTCAAATTAATCTAAAATATTTTAAAAAATAAAAATGACTATTTAGTTATCGTTTTTATCTTAATTCATTCATTTTTCAAACATACAAAAAACTAGAAATACCTGAAACATTTCATCCGAATAAATTTGCCAAATGTCCTCACCCTAACCGTTTTCATATAACTAAAACAATAATCTGTCATGTGTAATTTTTTTGTTCATGAAAATCCAATGAAAAATATGGTAACAATTACCACGTAAAAAATGTATAATTATCATAAAAACTTATAAGCTCTGGCCCGCGTTGATTAATTATTCATAATCATGCGCAAATACATATTTTTATTTTCCAACAATAAAAACATTCCACTATAGTTTTATTTTTTTTTATTTACTTTTATATTTTTCATTTTTATTACATTACAAAATATTTTGTAATTTTTTAAAAATAATCTACTTTAGTGCGTGTGAATTTTTATTTGTTTCGCTTTTTTTAATTTTCTAATTTTTATTGTTTCGATTTACAATTATAAAATTTGAAGATCTATTATCTTATATAATACGAAATTTAATAATACAATCTAACCTGTTCAACATGAACCCTGCTTAATAAAGATTATTAAGATTATTAGAAATCAGATGGTTTGCATGGTAAATTGTTTTATAATACGAACTGTTTATTTTGAACAATGAATTAAATGTAGTGTAAAATAAATCAATAATTTATACAATTTGTTGTTTAAATATTTCGTTTTTAACTGTCTTTTATGGACATGAACAACTCAAATTCAAAACGAAAGAGAAAGGATTTAAGTATCGAAGTGAAACAGAAATTGTTAAATTTATTCGATGAAGATAAATGTTGTTCTCAACGATTTCTTTCATCAAAATACAATCCTTCATTAGGTTGTATAAATAGTCCATAGACTCCATTTTGAATTCAAACTTGAACACCAACAAAAGCGTAAAATACAGTTACGTAATGGATATAAAATTGATAAAATCTTGTATGAATGGTTCTAGATCCAGAGAACAAAAAATATTAGTGTAAGTGGTGATATATTACAGCAAAAAGCATTACAATATCATGATTTTAAAGCATCTAATGGTTGGTTTAGTTCTTTTCTTTCCAGGCATATGAGATCATTGAAAAGAATTATTGGAGAATCTAAAATAGCAGATGAAAGATATGGTCTTAATTTTAAGGAGTTGTATATGGAAAAGTTAAAATAATATGTAGATAGAAACGTTTATAATTCTGATGAAACTGGACTGTCCTGGAAATGTTCATTAAACAGAACATACACAATTTCTAAAGATCGAATTACTATACGTTTGAGAGCAAACATGTTAGGAGAAAAATTAATGTTTTTAGTGATAGTCAGGTCAAAATCTCGTTGTTTTAAAAATTTTCATACAGAAAAATGACCTATTTATTATCATTGGAATACAAAATCTTGATAATTTTTTTTTGGTTAAAAGATTTAAACAAAAATTATGAAAGCAAAGGATCGGAAAATTTTATTATTGTTAGATAACGCACCTATTCATCCAAAAGACTTTGAATTGAGTAATATCGAATTATTCTTTTTCTTACCAAATACGCTATCTCGTATTCAACCTCTTGACCAAGGTATTATAAAAAGTTTTAAAGATTATTATAAGAAATATTTGAGCCTGCCAATAAATATTAATTTAGATAATATGCAAGAAAACTTGACAAATACTTCCAAGCTACTATTCCTGATAAGATGAACAAAATCTGGGATTTGATTGAAAAAGCATCTAGACAATTGAAAATCAGAGACTATATTAAGGGTCAAAGAAATAAAAATTGTGATAGATAGATGTAATAAATACATTTTTTGTGAAATCTTTTATATTGTTATTTTAATAACTGTTCATATCATTTTTTAATATGAACATTTGAAAAAATCCGAACGCTAGTGTTCATATTGAACAGGGTTGACTGCATTATATAAAATATATAAATTAATTTATATTTAAAACGTGGTTTGTAAATAAAGTAAATGTAAATTTCACGTGACATAATTTTTAATGCATATTTAAAATAAGAATAGTTATTAATATTATTTTATTAATGAAAGTTCTTTTTTAATTACTCGGGATAATATCTTTCAAGAAAATGACATGTCTTTACATTTTTCTAAGTTTAATGAGACACAATTTAGTTAACAAAGAGGTTTATATTCTCGAAAACATAAAGTTTACAAATCATCTATGACGATAAAAGAATTTATATATATATATATATATATATATTTAATTTAATTTAATTAATTAAAAAAACAAGTGTGTTAAATAATTAGGCTTTTTATATATATATTTTTAATAAAATAAATTAAACATAACAATTGATATGTTTTGGTATCGACTTATTCTGAGGGTTTCAGAGTATTTAGACTTAATATTCTCAAACATAGATAAAACTTAGTTTAGTTTTATTTCCTTCAAAGTAAGAACTATGTTCACAAATGTGCTGACCTATATCTATGTGCTTCTGTATCAATTTTCATGTAATGTTTGTAACGCCAAATACATTGGAAAGACTTTATTTCATCTCTGCACTCGAGTTCCTGAGCATTGTTGATTGAAATGATTTAATAATACAAGTGATCATTTTAGGAAGTATATCAGTAGAGAAATAAGTATACCTTTTTAAGATCATTGTAAAATATTTGAATAACTATTGACAAGCGTTGTTGATAAGATTTTTAAATTCGATGATTAATTTTTGTTATAATGTTATTATTTTTTATTAAAGAAATAATTATTTTAATTTTATTATAAGAGTTAATTTGAAATAAGAATAAAGATTTTAGTGTTTTTAAAAACTCTTTTTTATGATTTGAAAATGTTTTATAAAATAAAATACTTTTATTTTAAAGATGGAGTTTGAAGACAATATTAAGACAATATAATTTTTTAAATATAAATATTTTTCATTTAGTAATTATTATAGTGATTTACATCCCGAATAAGACTGATGAACGGTCGAAATATATAGTACGATGAGGTTAAATATACTTAGTTGGTGTTTTTCAAATATTAAAACTTTACCATCTTTCTTTGATTATTAATAATAAATATAATCATGATAATAATAATAATAAAAATAATAATAATAATAATAATAATAATAATAATGATAATAATAATAATAATAAAAATAATAATAATAATAATAATAATAATAATAATTAAAATAATAATGGAAATAATAATATTCAAATATCCAAACATTACAAATATAATTAATAATGAAAATAAATCCAGCTTTAATTATTATTTTGCTCACAAGTTTACAAAGTTAGTGTCACAATAATGTCCTATTAGCACCAATAACTAAATAAAAGCACTATTTAAAATTCTAAATTAATTAAAATTATGATTTTATTAATATTAAATTTTCCATGAAATACTTGCAAAATTTCCCTAGAGTATTAAAACAATTATCAGAGGAGAATTTAAAGAGTGCTTCTTTAATTGCTTCTTGATTTCTCATTTTGTTTTTTTTTACTTTAACTTATTATTTTGATTATTCTTATTCTTCTTCTTCTTCTTATTATTATTATTATTATTATTATTATTATTATTGTTATTATTATTATTATTATTATTATTATTATTATTATTATTATTATTATTATTATTATTATTATTATTATTATTATTATTATTATTATTATTATTATTATTATTATTATTATTATTATTATTATTATTATTATTATTATTATTATTATTATTATTATTATTATTATTATTATTATTATTATTATAAATCTTGTTATTTTATGTGTATTCCGTTTCATATTAAATTTGGACATTAATTGAAAAATTGCTCATTAAAATTTAAATCCAATTTGGTTTTTAGATTCAAAAAATTATCAAAAATTTCAAATTAAAACAACTTGCTAATTATGTAAAATGGGTTATGACTGAATGATCTTATTTTGATTAATTATGAAATTTTCCCTTAATTTTGCACGCAATTATGAAATGTTATGCTAATTACATATTTAATCTTTTTTAGTTGCATTTAATTGCTTTTCTTCATTAAATTAAATTTTTTGGAAAATCGAAAATTTTTGCATAATTTTTTTTGAAAAATTGATAATTTTATTTATATTTTGATCATAAATTTAATCGTTTAAAAAAAAATGTTTTCATTAAGAAATTACATTTTTTCGGCGTTATCTGAATATTAGGAAATATACTTTTATACTAATTTTATACTGTATATACTTTTAAATTAGATCTCATTTTCTTTTGTTTTTCACAAAATAATTGTACAAATTAGTATGTATTATTTTTATACGGAATAAATATACTTATACAAATTAAATATTCCGTTTCACAAAAACCAAATAAATTGAATATAATATGCAGTGGAAAGTTTTATGTAAGTATCTTATATTTTGTTTTTAAATTTATATATAAATATTGTTGAATATATAGATTTTAAAATATTAAATCAAACAAACAGTAAATATAGTAGCATTTTGTATTGGACTTAAAAATTTGTCTTTTGAAAAGTTATCATTCTTTAAACAAAAAAACTTTAAGACAGACATATAATTTTTGTGTATCTAACGTAATATATAATTTTATATTATCGTGAAAAATATGAGTGATAAATGAAACTAAGATAAAAAATCATCATTTTTATCACATAAATAGAAAACGTATGCAAAATAAATTAAAAATATAGGTAAACTTCTTTTAGTGAACTATTTTATTTTTGTTTACTTTTTATCTTTTTTGAATTTATTTTTATGTCGACTACATATTAAAAATTATTTTTTCTTTATAACACAAACCTTTGCTATTGTTCGAGAGGAAAATACTTGATAAAAGCTGTGCTGTAAATTTGGGTTGCATGGAAAAATAAATTTTTATCTTAGGTCATAATAAAAATAAATACAATATATTACTTCTGAGTCACAAATATTAAATTGTATAAACAAAAATAAGTATACATTTATAAATATTGAAAAAATGATAGCCCATTATTAATAAAAACTTCAATAATAAGTGAGAAAGAATTTTATGTGAGGCTTTGGTGATTAAATCAAAATCCCTAAAATAAACGTTTAATCATTAACAAATTTATTAATATTATTTTATTAAATCAATAAATCGTAGCCATTACATCATTATTGCTTCACTAAATAACATTTAACAAAGATTATGAAGGCAGACTGAAGATTATATATATTTTTTTTGGCGTTTTTTAATTATTCCTCTGGGTTCTATTGCGTATTTTTATTATTAAGTAACAATAACATTAGGTATTTGATAAACATCTATGTTATCAGTAAAGTAATTTATTCTTTGTAGCATTGATTTATTTCTATTCTCAATTTTATTTTATCCTAATGGTCAATGTTTTGTTTTTATTTTATGTCAATGATAAAAATGGAGTCCTTTATTCGTAGATTTTTATTTTATTTATTTAACAAGGAATATTTGCTTGTCTTTTTACTACTCCTAATTGGATATGCTGAAAAATCTGAACGAAAATAAAGCAAACTAATTATTAATAGTCAAAGAAGAAAAAAAAGAAAAGAGGGGAATGAAAATTACGACGTAGGGTATCTTGTCATAGTTTCTATAAATTCAATTTGAGGATTTTAAACATTTTATTTTATATCCATATCATCATTAATACGGTCGCTGAAGAACTTTATCCTTTGAATTGTAAATTTTTTTTTCTTGTTCGTTTTATAAAAATTATTCATTTTGAATCCTTTTAAATCTTATTTTAACTAAATTTCCTTAATATCTGTTTAAATCTTGCAATAGATGATTTAACTTTGTTTTGTTGGATATCCTAGATGAAAAATCTACTCTCAAATCTTCCATTTTTTAAACATTTCATATGTTCTATACAAATCAAATCTCTTATCCATTTAAAAATAACATTAAAATAAATTACAAATTAAAACAATTTAATATGCTTATTAATATTTTATTACTTTACATTATTATATCTTAAACAAAACATCTATTTTGAATCCAGTAAACTGCTTTATTTTGTTGTTAATATTTATTAAAAATGAATATTATATTTTGCAGCTTGATGTAAAAGTTGGATGAAATATTTACAGTAAAATACTTTTTAAATCTCTGATAACATTCCAAGTAAAAGGCTTGAAGTCGTAGTAATAGAACGTATGGAAACGATCACTTCTATCCTACTTAACGTTCAAAGTCAGATTATAGCTTGTCCAACTTAACAGAAAATAAATAATGTAAAAGAAGTAGCATAGTTTTTAGTTAACATTTATTTTTTATTGAAAACCAAAATTTAGATATATTTAATAAGTATCTATAATTGGTTGTATCTATTTAACATAAAAAGAGAAGAATAAATATTCTCAATTTAAGTCAATGACAATTCATGAATTATGTCGGAGTTTGAAGACCAATTAAAGTTTTATCTAAAAATAAATTGTAAAATTATGTTTTCTTTAGAATTTTATTTTAATTCATCAATGATTATTTAAACATTTTTTTTTATTTTTAATGAAACGACTGAAAAAAAATTTAAATGATTAATTATTTTGTCATTATTAATTGGTTTTAGTATGTTTTTTTAGTTTGAATTTTAGAAATGTTTTGAAAATAATATTATTTTAATATTAATGAAAATAATAATTAATTTTAAATGCAACAAAGAAATAAAACTGGCTCCCATCCCTTAGTTACAATTCTGTTGATTTAATAATGTTTAAATGAAAATAAAGATTGACGAAGAAATATATAATTATTATTATAAATAAGTCTATCTAAAGGATTATATATTAAACTTCCATTTTGGCTACTACTATTTAAATATTTTTTTGGTTTAATTTCAATATTTAAAATACAAGTAGAGCATCAGAAAGATTTTAATGGTGAATATGGCAATATTAGTTGAATATTTGCAGTATATATTTACAAACCCTTTTTAAAATGATTTTAATATTATTTAAAATATATTGAAATGAACTATTTTAAATATTTTGATATATATTTAATTATAGAATGGTGAAAGCATAATTGACCAAAAATAGAAATAATGCAAAGAACGTTTGCGAGGAAGTAAATTTAATGACAGGTGTGACAGTATACTTATAAAATGTGCAATTGTTCCAAAAGAACGAATAAGCTTTAGAAACCTATTTTAAATCACATTTCACAATTAATTATGATAAAAAGCCACTTATCAGTTGATGTTACCTTAGAATATATGTATTCATTTAGAGTAGAAAACTTTCAAACCTTTAAAATGCAGCAATACCTTTGAATTAGATTTTTAATCTTTTCAATAAAGATTATACTGAAAACTATACTAAACTTTTACTTGTCAAAGAAAACGTTTTAAAATGAGAAAGAATATACCAAATGACTTTTCATAAATTACGGCAGTTAAAACAAAAAAAAACTTTTAAATTGGCATTAAATCGCAAAGCAAGCAAATTAGGCTACCAAACAAATGTTACTACTGATAATTGTTTCAGTTCTGTTAACCATCAAATGTTTTAGCCAACTTGAATTTAAAATGTTTATATAATCTTAAAGTTTGAGAGTTTAAAAAGTAATGAAATATTTTTTACCTGATTTGAATAGTTTGTTTTAAAGAAACTGCAGATTTTGTTAAACACACTCTACCAAAAATAGTCGAAGATATATTTATTTAGAAAATAAAGAAGAAAATCAAGATCGTTTCACAAGAACGAATCACTAAACATTTTCTGCAACCACATTTTTATTTGTTATTTTTATTAATCCACTTTTTATTCTTGTTTGATTTTCTCTCGTATAAATATTTCAGTTAGTAATATCCGTTTCAATGAAATTAAAATTTATTCTATTATTTTATTTTATTATCTTAAATATATACGTCAATTTAAAAAAAAATAATTCTGAAATCTTATAAAAGTAATTTAAGAAATAATTATTTTTCTATTATTCATTATTGGTTTAATAAACTTTTTGAACATTATTCTAATAGAGTTTAGAGAAAATACATCAAAGAAATGAAATACAAAATTTGAGACGTCTTCTTACATAATCATTAACAAATGTAAATTTGCTTTTAACCCTTGAATAACAAATACAAAAATTTAAATTGAGACATTTTTATATTAAATAAAAAATAGTTTATAATACCTAAAAATAGTTTTTATATGATTATTGCGGAAAAATTAAGGTTTTCATAATTATGTGTTTATTTTTAATTTTTATCGTGGATATTCCATTAAAATTATTTTTTACTTTTTATTTTAAAGATCAGTTACAAAATACGTGCGATAACAATTAAATTGTTTTAATTAACAGTTTATTTTCTTAATCCAGATAATACACAAAAATAAAACTACAATCTTTATAGAGAACATTATTAAAGATTTTAATTTTTTTATATAAGCAAACTAGTTCGAAATTGGCTGCTTTAAGTGAAAGTATTTATCAAAAAAATATACTAAAAGTCTCTACAAAAAATGAGTCGACTTCAAATTATTTTTTATTGTCTGAAGACAATATTGTACTCACATATCTATTAATTAAAATGTAAACACGAACATGTATCCGAAAATACGCTTTAATCGCATCATATCACACAATTTAGAAAATATTATTATAAGTTTTAAAGTAATTATTGATACAGATTAATCGTACAAATGCATGATTATCCATTATTGATTTATAATAATAATACTATATTAATAATAACACAAATGATTATAATAATAAAAACAAATAATAATAATAATAATAATAATAATAATAATAATAATAATAATTATTATTATTATTATTATTATTATTATTATTATGATTACTGTAATTATTTAATATTATTACTAATAATTTTTTAACTTTATTTGTTAAGAAGATAAGAAAGTAATGTAAAATACTAATAATTTCATAAATATTTCCTAAACAACGTAGATATATTATTTTCTTTTGTTCGTGATTATTAAAGAATTGCCATTTACAAAGCGTTCTTTTTTGATGCGCTTCAATGATTTCTAAAAATCTTTACGAACAGCTAAAATATATTTAGCATTGCGGTTCTGACATGATGAAATTAATTACATTTCTATAAATTTCAAATTGAAATTTAAAAAACTAATTGAAAAGATTTTCCCAAAACAAATCAAAATTAATTCATTTTTTTTCCTTTGTATAATTAATTTCAATAATTAATTAAAATCTAATTGAAACCTTGAAAATTAAATGAGAACTCAAAAACATGTAAGGAAAAAATGTTTATTATAATTTTTATTTCAGAGAAAACAAAATCAAATTAAAAATTATTTTCGTCTAAATCAGATAGTGCATTTTCATGTGTTTTTTGTGTATCTCATTATTTTCTGAATATTTCTTGAATAGTTAGATAAATATTTTAATATTATTATTTTCGTGATTTAAAAAATTTAAATATAATTTTAAAAATAAAATTTATTTTAATTTATAATATTAATTAGTAATTTTAAGATTTTTCGTATTTAAATTTAACTAAGAAATGTGTCCAATCAGAAAGAAATAAGTACACTTGTTTAAAAGAACAATTTAACTCAAATACGTTATGAAATATGCAAAAGAATTGTAAAAGGTTTGGTGAGGTTAACGGAATAATAGATTATAGGACTTGTTGAGAAAAAGTTTTAAAAATTAGTAATAGCCATTATATCCTTTTTTAGTCCTTCGGGATTGTATTGTGTTTGTATAAATCAATTATGTCGAACCTTCCAGGTTAAAGTATTTACCAATTTATGTAAAACCGATTTCTTATGTATTTTTAGGCGTCTATTGGTCAACATTATCAAATTTGCGTAGGATATGCCTTCTGCGTCCTTCATAAAGTGTAATTTAGGATTCAAGCGTCATGTCTTATTCTAACTTGTTTCTGATTTCTTTACGCCAAACAAGATGTCAGAAATGTGAAATTTAATTAGTCAGTGAATAATGTTTCTCTAATTATTAAAAGATTTTATCTTAAATATCATTAGACATTTTGATTTTATTTAATCCTATTCGGCGACAAATGGACTAAAAATGTCTCTAATATACCTAGTTTGTAAGATATAAAATATATTAGGAGGAAGTGGCCAGATTTTGACGTGTGAATCCATAGACAAATGTTTCAATCAAGATACTACTGAATTAGCCAAAATAAACTCAAAGCCAGTTTGTCATTATAAATTATAATGAATTTCAGATCTATTTTGAGTTTTACTTGTTCATCTTTATTATTTGATATGAGCAGATAGTAATAATTTAAAGCATAAAGGAAAATATGAATAAATATGAACAATGACAACATCAACTGGGTGTTAATTCCGGAATAGATGTTATTCTAAAAATATCAAAATAATTTAATTTATAATTAATAAAATATGAAAAGTGACAAATAGGTTTAGGACAAAAATTGGCTAGACAAATAGCAATATGGAAACAATTGAATAAAAGGTACCTCTGTAATCCAATACTTTTCCATTATGCATTCAACAATGAAATATTATTAAAACAAATTACAGAATAAAAAGAAATGATCGAGTTTAATTATTCAAAAAACCATTTGGGCAAGTCTTCAATGCGTCTCGGATCGTTGGATTTTGTCTCAGAGATTCCTGACATCCACAATAATAGTCATGATTAATGATACAAAAAACTCCATCGCAAAATTCATTATCAATTTACGTAATTTTTAATAAGCTAATTTCAATCTGCTGATATAAATTCTTGAATAATTTGATTTTTTTTGGAGAAAATTGATTTATTAATTTTCAGAACAATTTGTAAATCATTTATAATTAATTTATATTTAATTTATACATCACATTTTGAATTTGGAATAAAAAATTTGAATTTTATAATTTCACTTTTAAAATTAAAGTCGACTTGAAAACAATAAATATTTCAATTATTATTATTATTATTATTATTATTATTATTATTATTATTATTATTATTATTATTATTATTATTATTATTATTATTATTATTATTATTATTATTATTATTATTATTATTATTATTATTATTATTATTATTATTATTATTATTATTATTATTATTATTATTATTATTATTATTATTATTATTATTATTATTATTATTATTATTATTATTATTATTATTATTATTATTATTATTATTATTATTATTATTATTATTATTATTATTATTATTATTATTATTATTATTATTATTATTATTATTATTATTACTTTAGAATTCCCATTGCACACATTTCAATATAATGCATTTTAATATTCATTCCAATTTCCACAATAAAACAAAATATTTTTAAAATTTATTCAATACTCATCTGCGTGACTCCTTAAGAAAAAGTCATTAGCTACTTAATTTTAGTGAGAAGTAAGAGAATATATTTTTTAAAAATTCCCAGGTATTTCAAATGTATCAACAATGCCAATTTGATTTTTAATTAAAAGTTATAATTAAACTGTTGTTTTTAAAAAAGAATTTTCGAATCAAAAATTTTCAAAGGAAGTTTATACAAGAAATATTCTGTAATTGACAGCTATTTCAGACTTTATCATTTATAATTTCGAATTATGTTTCATAATATTTCATATAAAGACAAATATTTAACTTATTATTTATCAAATAAAATAAATTGATTTAAATGATTTTATGCACATAATTTTATGCGCACGTTTTAAAATTTTATAAAAGCCTAGAAAAACCCTGAGGGACTTCACCAGTACATAGAAATTCTTTCAAGTCCTCCATGTTGTTTGCGATTAAAATTATATTGAAATTATTTCTCAACTTTAATAGTCGACATTATTTTTTTTTTATTTTCGATGAATAATAATTAACTAAATTTAATTTGGTTGCCGTATATAATAAATAACGCCAGTTCTTTTTATAAAAATTTGAAAATAATGCATTAATGTATGTGTGTATTTCAGTAATGAAAATAAAATGAAAATAACTTTAAAATAAAAATTAAATAAAAGTCAAATGGAAATAGAAATATAAAATGTGGTTTGAGATTTGAGATAAATTTATAGAAAGAAATATTTCAGGAAAAAATATGAAAAAAGATGTAATCGAAACATTGTAAAGGAAAAATGCATATCCAAATATGAATTATTTTGAGAGTTTATTATTTTTATTATTATTATTATTGTTATTATTATTATTTTTATTGTTATTATTATTATTATTATTATTATTATTATTATTATGATTATTATATTATTATTATTATTATTATTATTATTATTATTATTATTATTATTATTACCATTATTATTATTATTTTTATTATTTTTATTATTATTATTATTATTATTATTATTATTATTATTATTATTATTATTATTATTATTATTATTATTATTATTATTATTATTATTATTATTATCAATGGTTCATTTTTCTAAAGAAAATGTGATTCTATATCACGCTTTAGTCAAAAGGTTTTAGAATATATAATTTGATTATATGGTTGTCTGGTGAAATAAAATTGAATAAAGTAGTTAAAAATTAAGTAAGTGGTTTTTGGTATTACTAAATAAATTTGATTGACCATAAATTATTACGTTGTTAAATCTTTGAAAAAATTTGTAAAGATTAGTGTTAGTAAGCCAAATTTTAGAAAATGTTTGAAGAAAAATTAATAATTGTTGTTTCTTTTCGAGCTTAAAGTATTATTTTTATTCCTCATCAATGATCTATTTTTATATTCAATTTCTTTTATCTTCATTCCTTTTCAGACTTAAGATCATTAATTTGTTTTTCATTCTGATTAGAAATGAATGAATTTCCTTTAATTTTTTTAATTATAAATTTGCACTGTAAAACTTATTAAGAAATTATTCAGTTTTATTTTTAAAGAAAAATGTTAAAAATTATAATAATCAATTCTACAGTTAAACAAATTATAGAAATACATTTTATACAAAAATGCAAATTAAAAATATATTATTATCTTGATGATATCATTTTATTTACGGCTTTTTCATTTAATCTTTTTTTTCTTTTTTAAAGTTTTATTTTTGAGAACTTTAATAAAATTGAACAACAATAAGATATTTTAAATGTATTTAATTGAATATTTATACGATTTGATTTCCCAAAAAAAACTTTGAAAAGTTCTGACAAAACTTATAATTTATTTTTATTTTATAGTGTAAACCAATTAATTTTTAAAATGATGCTTGCAATTATAAATACTGCGATGAAAATCTAGTGACACCTAATTAAAACAAACTGAATATTTTAGTAATTTGACTCTAAAATATTACTATTTCTAATTGAATATTTGTTGAACATTTTTAAGATTTCCTCATATTTCTCAACCAATATCAACTACAAAGAGTTTTCCGTCACCAATTTGATACCTCACTGAATGAGTGCCCCAACACGGTTCCCAAATGGTTTAGTAATTAAATTAGACAAGAAAATCATAATTTTTCGGTAAATTTTTAAATTAAATAGCAAATATGATATAATAAAAAAATGTTTTTGGATTTTAATTTCATTAGGGCGTCAATCAATTTAATCTTGTCAAATGTGCTATTGTTATCATTTTATTTTAATGGTGTCGAATGATTTCAATGAGACTCAGAAATTTCCGACTAATTTACTTTTACTTTATAAAATTTTAAGTTTTCATGTTGTTTCTCTTTTTTACCTTATTTGTGAAATAAATAGCAAACAATAACATTCGGTTTGAAATTACAAAAATAAAAATGTATAATTAAAATAATTGAAATAACAAATAATGCAATTTCATGCTGCTGAATCGTCATTTTATTTTAGGCATTTGAGGATGTTTGAGTTATTTGGCAGTTTTATTCGTCCATTATTTTGAGTCATATTCCATTAGTTAAAATCATATTCATTTCCCACTAAACATGTAGAGCATTTTCTCAATATGTATATTCAGCTTTGATGTATTAATTATCCCTCTTTGACATTCATTTATATTTTCCTTAATAAGGATTGAATAGATGAAAATTACTGGTTTTATATACGTTTTTATGAACCTTTATCATTATATGAGAATGACAAAAGAGCAGTAGCTCTATCTCTATCCTCTACAATAAATATTCGAGTAAGGACAGACAATTCTTAAAAATTTTTTATTTTCATATTTTCGTTTTAAAATTTTAAATACTACATTTGAATATTTGTTTATATTCTTTTAGAATAATTATTATTCATGCTATTTGTTGCAATTGTCTCCGTGTTATTCTTGTTAAATCTATGAAGCGTATAAATACTCAAATTATCTTTTGATATTTGTCTAAGGAATTCATGGAAAAATTTAAGATTTTTACCAAATGTCTAATAATAAAATCCAGTTCTGTTTAAATAAATTTCAATTTAATATGAACCGAAAAAGACATAACTTTAAAAACAACATGCTGCAATAGAAATATTATTTTTCTTAATAATGACCAATAAAAAATATGAATTTAGATTTATTTAGATTTCGACTATTTCTTATCTAATTAGCCTTATATTTAGTATTTTTTTCATAAATTCAATTTAAAATAAAAGTAATCAGTGGTGAAAACTAAAGAAGTTCTTATATTATTTTTTTAAATGTTCTTTCCATTTACAAATTTATTGAAAAATATTATATCGAAATAACATATAAACATATATTTATTTAGTCACAAATTTCAAATATTTATTTATATAGTGCTATTTCTCATAAAGGATAATTCAAACAAGTCCATTTCAATAGCTTTCAATTTACAATATCCAATCCAAACATCGAATTTTTAATGTGATAACTAATATTATCCAATAAAACGGAGTGATCGCTTTGAATTATGTGAATAACATAATTATTTATTCTTAAAATTTTATTTTGTCCAGCTAAGGTTTGTGAAATTAAATTTTAAAAATATTATTTAAAAAATTATGAAAAAATATATCAACGCTAATTCTATTTATTTTTAAAATTAAGTGTCGTTTAGCAAATGATAAAATATTTTTTATTCAGAAAGTGAAAAAATAAAAATACATAAAATAGTTATATTTGCAAAATTAATCTTCTAAGCTTGTTGTACTTTAAAAAATCTAATTATAATATAATTAAAAATACATTTGAAATTCACTAAAGAAAATAATATCAATCAAAATCGTCCATTTTAATTAAATTATTTATTAATATAAATATTTTTAATTTTCTGCGCAATTCATAGTTTTCAGTAAAATGTTGAAGACAAATATTTTATTCATAATATTAATTTCAAATATTGTTATCTAATATTTCGATTTTAAAAAATAGATATGTGAAAATAATGTGGAGGTTAATCAAAATTTACACAGAAGTTAGTAAAAAAATTAATTAAAAAATTGGAAAGGGAAAAAATTAATATATTTCTAGGAACAAGTGACAACCGTTAGTAAATGAAATAAAAAACGAATTCAATAATTTTAAATTGATGCAGGGTCCCAGATACAGTTGCAAAAATATAAATTAATCTATTAATTAACATTATTTTGATTACATTTTCTATTTGGAAAACAAATTCTCCAATTTTGACAATTTTAATAACAAATTTCCATTCTGGAAGTAACGCTATGATATTTTATTTTATTAATTTAATGATATAAGTGAAAAAAGTGGGAGGTTTGACTTACCTCTGAACACTAAAGAAGTGAATAAAAATTGTATAAAAACAGAAAGAGACTTAGTAGGCTTTGTTGGATTTATGTCAACAGAAATGTATTAGTAAGTGTGAGCTGATGATTATGGAGTTTGAGAAAATTTGTAAAGTATAAAAACATTATTTACTATTAGATTAAAATAAATAATTGTAGATTAAATTAAATTCAGAATTTATTTGAATGGAGCTAGTGTTTAATTCAATTGTGAAATCTGCTCATACATTGTTTAACTGTTCATGAAAACAATAATTGTAATTTTTTTAAATATAGTACTGTCAGTTAGAGAACTTACGGCGTCAGATTAGAGTTCTAATTTCATCAAAATCTTTTCAGGCTTATCAAAGGGGTTGGGTCTAAAATATAAAGAATTTTCACAATATAGTAGGTAAGATTCCTTTTACTAGATCCTGTCAATGTGAGTAAGGATGTTGAACTTTGGTTAAGATGTTGCGGGGGACAAACGCCGAAAATGACAAAGAATATAGCTTTTAAGAATAAACCAAAGTCTGAAAGACAAATCGGAAATTAAATGGTTATTTCTCATGAAATTATTATCATCAGTTATACTTTTTAAACAAGTTTTAATTTAAACAAGAAACTTAATGTTTTAATTAAAACTCCAAACTATATCCTCATTAAAATGGTTTTTTTAATATGAGGAAATATTTAAAATGATACTGATCTGAACACCTTAAAAAATTCACAATTTTTACGTTCAATATTGCGGTAAAATTATGATAAAATAAATATTATTAATTTATATTTGAGGATTTATATAAAGCTGATTCTTGTAAAGAGCTTAATTATTTTAATTGAATCTATATATATTTATTGAACCTGCTATAAAACATAATTTTAATATATATATAAACTACTGTGTGTTTGTAAGTAAATCAGATTACACAAATTCGGAAGTCGGATATAATTATTTTCAATAAATTTGTCACGTGCCTCTGACTGCATATCACTAATATGTATGTGTGAGTGCTTTGAGAACAATTTTATTATATATATATATATATATATATATTACTTACATCCTGATAGATATTGTCTACTTGTAATTTACAAAGTAATGTTTCCAAATTGGAATTTTGATCGTTTTGATGGAAAGCGTTTGAGGATGAACTTGAATTACAATAAAGAGGATCAAGAATTAGTTTCATTGAATCTTCAATTATATTCTGATTAAATGCATCGTTATCTGTTACCAAATCTAAAGGAATATCGTAGGACTTTTTAGAATCTTTTTGGTTTTTGATATCCTTAATTTTATCGTTTTTCCTACAATTACTCGTAACGGCCGAGTGACCGGAATTTCTGTACATACATCTTTTTCTGTAGCAAAAATAAAAAACAAACACTACTAGCACTATAGATATCAATGAAGAAATTCCGATAATCGAAATCATTACTGGAAATGTGAGTGACGATGACAATGGAAATTGTAAGTACGACCTATCGTGTCCCATTATGTACACAATAAGACTCTGAGAAGTATGAATGTTTTTGGAATTGGCGTCGA
Organism: Schmidtea mediterranea; assembly: GCA_022537955.1. NCBI lineage: Eukaryota > Metazoa > Platyhelminthes > Tricladida > Dugesiidae > Schmidtea > Schmidtea mediterranea. The sequence goes on along the minus strand of CM039680.1, from coordinate 238,033,924 downwards.
TTGCTTGAAGCTGAAGGGTTAGCTGACCTGGTTTTATATTAAGTCTTTTGAAAGTTATTTCACCAGTTAAATGATTGATTTCAAAAATGTCATTATGATTATGGAGAAAATAGTGAACCACATTATACTTATCACTGTCATTATCAACGGCTCTCACTCTTGTTAGAACTGAATCACGGATATTTTGTAACGATATGTTCATGACATTGTCATGAATGTTTGGATATTTCCAGATTGGACCGTTATCATTCATATCAACGACATGAATAAAAAATCTTTGGATATTACTTAAAGGAGGTCTTCCACTATCTATCACTTTAACCGTAATTGAATACAAATCACACTCTTCATAGTCTAAGGTCACGTTAGAATAGATGATCCCAGTTGTAGGATTTAGCTCAAATAGCTTTTCATTAATAGACCTTGCATTGTTTTCAGAGGTTGTATTGAGCAAATAGTAATTAAGTTTAGAATTGATTTCACTATCTTCGTCGAATGCATGAATCTTTCCAATTTCATAAAAACCTTTTAAATTTTCTTCCACTTCAAATCTTTTGGAAGCCAAAGAGAATTTCGGAAAATTATCATTAACATCAATCACATAGACAGAAACTCTGGCGGATGAAGTGAAAGATTTTATTCCACGATTGATTGCTAAAACGTTGAAAGACAACTTTTTAATTTTTTCATAATCTAAAACGATTTTCGTTGAAATGGTTCCAGAATCGTCTATTGAAAACCAAGTTGAACCTGGATCAGTGAGATCTAAAATTCTAGATTGGGTTAAATCTCTATCGTATACTTTCACTGTTTTAACATTTGTTTCGGGAGATGTGTTTTCTTTGATATATATTTCATATAGGTTTTGATCAAATGTCGGTTGGTATTCGTTTTCGTCTTTGATGTGGATCTCGATTTTTGTGATCGCTGAGTTTTGAGGTTCACCGTGATCATAACACAAGATATTTAGTGAAAAGTATTTGGTCTCTTCGGCATCAAAGGATTTATCGGCAAGCAATTTATATATACTTCTTTCGTTTGTTTCAATGACGTTGATGATTTTGAAATAATTCAAATGATCCTTATTAATAATCGACTGAATGTGACAAGAACATCGGGAATTTTCACCTTGATCGAGATCAGATACTGTAATAAAGGCTAATTGAAATGGAATTCTATTGTTTTCTGACACTTCAATTACAGTGTGGTTCTGAAATTTGGAAATGAGAAAAGAATCTATTGGATTGACAAGGATCACCGGACTGTGATTGTTGACGTCGACGACGTGAAGAAAGATCCATGTTCGCCCGATCAATGGATTCGGAGCTTTATCAGTGGCTTTGATGGAAAATTTAAATTTTGTAGGTTGATTAAATCTTTTTATAATGGAAATTTGACCGGTTTTTTTGTCGATTGAAAAATATTTTTTCACTTCATCTGCACCGGAGCTAAAACTGTATTCTAATTCACCAAATTTTCCATCGTCTTTGTCAAAAGCCTTTGGAGAGAGAACTATTTCCCCTATTTGGGTATCCTCGTTTATAATGGCTGTATAGTTTGATCTGTAAAACATGGGGGATTCATCATTTTCATTCGTTATGTTAATTATTACAGTTTGATTTCCACACAATGAAGGCTTTCCATTGTCGCAAGCTATAAGGACCACTTGATAGTGTTTTTTATTTTCATAATCGACAGACCGTTCTAAAATGAGTTTCAAGGGGTTTTGTGATAAACTGAAAGGAAAATTAGATTTGTGTAAATGTTGAATTCTGTATTGAATGGGCTGGAATTGATCTGAATCTAAGTCGACTGGCTCCTCTAAATTGATCTGACTCTTCACTTTGGAACTTTCACTCAAGGATATCGAAAGAGAAATCTGTCGAAACGCTGGCGCATTGTCATTGATGTCGATTATTTCGATATTGACATAAATCCACATCAGTTTATTTACAGAAACTATTTGGAGAATAGTGCAGTTCTCGTTTCTTTTTATTAGATTCAACTGGCAAACAGTTTCTCTGTCGATCTCCGAAATTGTCACCAAGTCTCCAGAGGAATTGTTTATTTTGAAAAGATTTTTCAAAGATCTTCCAAATCTGTTGTGTGAGAGAGAGTGATGTTCTTTGAAATCTTCCGAGTTTTCTAGTTGAAGTTGCACGTTACTGAAAACGAATAATTGTGCAGATAAATTGATATTTCCAACAATCGTTCCAATTGAGCAATTTTCAACAAGTTTGAAGGAAATCTCTTTCAGCATGGCTTTTGAAGAAAACAAAAGGTTCAGAATCAAAACTAGAAATCCTACTATCCACATGAAAACATTGATTCCTGTTTAATTGTTGGCAATTATCATGGGGCATAAAAACCGATTTAATAATTTTTTTTTAATTTCTTATTACCTAATTAATTATAGTCCATGTATTTTTGAAATAAAATATGAAATTGATCTTTTATTTTGTTTTAATTTTATTATAATAATTGGTTGATCTGGTGAATCTTTATAATTCTTTGCAATATCGATGAATTTATAAAAACCAAAGTTTGATTTATTCAGTTTTTTGAAAACATCCAATTAGAAAATTTACTATTTATCTGGTATTTGATTGGTTGAAAGTTGGAATGTATATTTTAATTGATTATTAACCAATTTATAATTCTTATATTTTTAAATTTAAATTTCTTTTTTAATTTTTTAATTTTGAAATGATATTAATTTATAATCTAAAAAGTATTTATGAGGTTACTTTTAGCTTAATAGATAACACTGAATGATTGTTTCTAAATATTAAAAAACTGTAAAATAAATTAAAATATAATAAATTAACAAAAAATTAATAAAAAAGTGGTTAGATTTTTAATCATAAAATATATAATAAAAAATATTTACTTTTTATAAGTTTCATTTAATTAATATAATGACTGAATGTATTTTAAAAGTATGTATATAAATAATATATGTTGTATTTTAAACGCTTTTTAAGCAATTAGATTATTTTTTCTACATCAAAACAATTGTATATATTTTGACTATCTAGAGTGTTTTAAGAACAATACTCTAAAATATGATTTTTCTTACAGTTTCTAAAATGTTCATTAAATTTATTATTTCCTTTAAAAGATGCAATCTTCAATTTGGCCTGATATCCGAAATAGTAAATTGAAGATTATTTTTAGAAGTTTTTCAACTGTAGCAAAAAACTAGTTTGGCTGACAATTTCTCAAATTCTTGCTATTATCCATTCTATTAAATAACCAAAAACATGCATATGTTGGTTAATAAAATTATTATCCTTGCATTTGCAGGTGTTAATTAATTATCTTGTATTATATTACACCCGTTTCAGTTCATTAAAACTGCTATTATAGAAGTTTTAATGAACAACCAATTACAATTATGATTAAGTTTATGAATTAACCATTTTTAAAATTGCTGATAGGTAAATTTTTTAATAAAGTATATTTTAAGGCTTGGATTGTGATCTTATATATTTATGAGATCATTATTAAAGCTCTTAAATAATACTTTTATGAACGTGTATTTTAAATTTACTTTTATTAATTTTCTTTGCGTTTTTTTAGGAATTTATGCCAATTTATGTAAATTAATGGAATTATTTTCGAATAAATGTAAGTCCGATTAATTGAAACTAAAATTTATAATTAAAAATTTTCTATATTCGATTTAACTATTTCTGTTCCTTGGAAATTCGTTTTGTCTGCCATCTTTTTTATCTTTTGACAAATCCAAATTTTTGATATTTATTGACTTTTTGAGGCTTTGGAAATTTCCGTTAATTTCCAAAATTTATAAAAATCTTCCCATTTTGAATGGTATTAATGATTTGGATTTTTTATACTTTATAAAAAATATTATTTTAAAACTTAAGTTATCGGAAAACTTATGTTTTCCGTTTTTTAAACTCCTCGTTTGAAGGTTCTGGTTCCACTGCTCTTGGTAAATTGCAAATGAAGTAAAAAATGAATTTATTTTAAGTACAAGTAAAATGTTACATTGTTATTTCTTCATCTCTACAAAAACCTAGAGTTTCGATGGATATTTTTGAAATATCTGAAATGATGTAAAAGTATTAAATTTATTGAATTTCATGAAAAATCTTACGAAATTATTTCTTAATTTTCTCTAGAACTCTAAGTAGAGTTATTGGTATTTTTTTCAAAGATTTTTGCCTTTAATTTTAAATAAGATTGTCTAAAAAGTTACTAAAAATAGTTTAATATAGAGTTTTTATTGATTTGAACATTTCTACATTTTTAAAGTTTGCATGCATTATTTACTATGTATTATGTTTGTATATTAAAAAAATTTCTTCAAATTCCTTCCTTCCTATAATATAAGTTTTTATTCAGTTGAACAAATTACATGCAGACACGGGTAAGTATGTATGTCCCTATATTATAACATTATTGATTTTTTCATTTTAGTATAGCAGTTTTTAATGAACTAAAACGGGTGTATGTTAGAAACACGCAAATTAGACTGTGTGTTGACTTTGTTTCATGGAACAATGTTATTTAAGATGTAAGAGAAACTGGTATAAAAAACAATTTAACACACACACAACACATTGTATAAAATGCATATACACTTTAAATATCTTTTACTATTACTTTAAAAATGTTACTTAAAGACTTATATGAGCAATTTTTTGAAATTAAATATTTTATCTGAATTCGTAAATTTTCTTCAAAATTTTAGAATGGAACTACCTAAAGTTAACAAAAATAATAATAAAATAATGCTATCTAAAATCCTAAAAGTTAAACATAAGGTTTAATTGGAAAATTTTATTTTCCAGTAGACCTTAAGTTTTCAGTCGGTTTAAACAACTAACTTATTTCTAGAATTTCTCATTATGATTTTTTTGGAAATAAGTTTATTTTATTTCGATTTTATCATAAAGTTGATATACTATTTACTATGAAGGTTTTCTCATTTATTTGGATATTGTGAAATCATCCGGGTAATGTTTTAAAGTGATCAAAAGATTTTAATTTAATTTTAATTTTTTTATTTTTATTTTACAGAATAAGTTTTCAAATGAAGATTTATTTCTTAAATTGGTGATAATTGCTATAATTTAAAAAACTGAAAGTTCTTCCATTTATATAGTGGTTAAATCATGGTAAATTTAATGTATTATATGCGGGGCAAAATATTATTCAGACCGCAAAAAGCCCAGTCAAAATATTATTATTTTTTAGCAATTCAAGTATCAACCAATTGAAGTATTAAATAGTCATTTATAATATCTGGCTAATATTTTATATTTAGAAATAGCACAAATATTTATGTATTTTTTTAGTATAGAAAAAATTATAAATAAATATAAATATTATAAGGACTTTTTTTGTTTTTCACCTCCGATTTTTTTTTATTTATAAAAAACACTGTATTTTCTATAAAATTTGACTATGAATCATATTTATTTATGGTATTCACAAATTTTCGGCACAGTCTTTTTCAAGTTATTTAAAAAAATTAGAGTGCTTAAAGCAGGCTTACGTTTGTATATTGTTGCATGGAATAATAAAATAGGACTTTAGTTTTATTTTGTTGGTTTTCGAAACTGAAAAAGGCTTTGCCAAAAATTCGTGAATACCATAAATAAATCTGATTCATTGTCAAATTTTGTAGAAAATACAATGTCTTTTATAAATATAAATATAATAAAAAACATTTATTGATATCATATTTTTATATGCAGGTTTTTAATATTATTAATTATCCATAAATTTACTTTTGTTTTATAGTTTTATTATTTATTGATAAAATATTTTGATTTAAATATTCAATATGAAATGAATATCAAATTAAAATTTTAAAATTTTTATATATTATTGCTTAGATGTGTTTCACTTAGAAAATAATTTTTAAAAATTAATAAAAGATAAATTAAAAAATTAAAATAAATTTTAATTTGTAATTTTTTTTATAATTGTAAATAATGTCATGCGACTAAAAACAATGATGTTTATGATTAAGAAAAATGTAAATAGCTTCAAACGATGTTTTAATGAGATTTGGATAGACTTATAATGATCTTTTTATGAAGAATTATCGCATTTATTTGCTGTGACACCTGTTTAGGTTAATGTTACAGTTTAGCATTAAAATCCAAATGTGTTTTGTTTCTTTAACTTAATGAAAGCAGCTGTTTTCTCTTGTTAATTCTTGAAATTAAATATTAATTTTTACAGAAAATAATATATAGGAAAAATATTTCAAGTTATTAGACATCTTTAAAATAATATATAGAAAGAGAGAAAGTGAAAATATTTATTTTTTAAAAATTTTATAGTTATAAGCAGTGATGAGCATTAGTCGTTTCGCATATGTTCATGCGACCGATTGTTAATGTGATATATTTTTTGTGACATACATACGACATTTCTGTGTGATTGACTGCCTATAAGACTTTTTCTTGAGTTGACATGGTATTAAAGTGTCTATACATCAAAACTATCGAAGAATTTATCTTAACAAAAATCTAAAAATCATAAAACCCCATTGGTAGAATTTGACCAACAGACATTGCTAATCTTTCTTTAGTCTTTTAATTGCTGAAATTCTGCTGACAATATATTTTGTTCACTGTTCATTGTCAGAACTTTTATTTTAAGACTCAATTAATAGCATCAAAGTAATAGCATCTTTTTTGTATTAGCATCTGTTAGACGCAATTAAATTCAAATCTTTTTCTAACATTTATTTATTAATCACAAAATTCAAATTCAAATTTTCCCTCAAAATCTGAAAACAACTTGCGCATGGTAATTAATAATATTGATATAGCTATCGGTCACAAATATAATTAATTTAATTTAAAATACTTTAATATAATTTAATATAATATGATATAATTTAACATAAATTTTAATATATAAATTTAACACAAATAGTTATTTCATTTAGATTATATTATTTTTAAATAGGAGTTTTAGAACTCTTTATATTTATCATGTTTGACTTTTATCATTTTATCAAACATTTTTTCTCTACAAACCGATTTTTTAATATTTTGGAAAAATGATTATTTTCTTGCGTTTCTGATGAACATGAGACAAACGTTTATTGGTGCAAGAAAGACGCATTCTCTGCTATCTGAACATTTTCACAGCGAAATTACAAAAAATGTACAATATGTTAAATAGTTCGTGTTTATTTACTTCTTTAAAAATTTAAAGTTTAGTTTGGTATTTTCCCTCTATTTGATGTCTTTTGTAAGGTTAAATCAGCCTAATGAATTTGTTATGGTAAGTGCAAATCATCTGTTAAACTCGAACATATGAAACAGTAGGTATGGTAGTGTTGGGGTTGGGACAATTTAAAAATACATTAATAGGTCAATTTTGTAAATAAAAGATATTTAATTAAAACTAGTTTTTTAAATTACTAAAAATAGAAAATAGTTGTAAAAATTTAACAAAAATAAATAAGTGCTAAAAAGAGTGTTTAGCATTTACTTTAAATACATTTAAGTTAATTCGGGTAATTTTACAATAGATGTTAATAATAATAGTAATTATTTATTGCTAAAAATAATTTTAAAAATAATAAAATTAGCATAAATATCGATAAACCTTTTAGAAATAAGCAGGAACAAATAATTTTAGATTTTTGGTAGAATAATTTCATGATGAGATAAATTCTGAATTCTTGTAGTATTGAATCCCACTAATTTGATTGGAACATTGAGATCCATGCAAAAAAAGATAAAACTATGTAAAGTAAACGAGTATAAATACAGATCAGAATTAGTTAATTGAGAGAGAAATTTTGCATATTTGATTATGTGATAATTTACCTTAGAAAGACATAAATATATATTTTATTTATAAACGAAATCGTCTTGTCTAATTCACTAATTCATATTGTGCATTTATAAATTATACCTCTACACCAAAGAGTTTTTATCTTTTAAAGTTAGATAAAAATAAATGTTAGGATCGATCCTAACAGTGCTTTAACCCAAATATATTTCAATATTTGAGGATAACTGTTCTGCAACATCTGTTGCGGTAGGCACATTGAAAATCTCATTAAGTTTTAACTCATGCTTCAGTAACCTACAATTTGTTTTATTTCTTATGGTGGTAACACATTTTGAGTCAGTTCATCATCCTTTCCATATTCAAAGCCGTTATATTGTCGCAATAGTTTTTTTTTGGTTAGCGTATCTACTATTTACGAAAGAAACTTTAAAGATTAAAGCAAGTCGTTTGCATTTCACATATTATCACTAGCATGGATTCAAAGTTTAAGCAGTCACCAATAAATGGCACAAATGACAAACAAATGGGTAATGCAATTTTCACGCCCATGAAAGTGACTTCAACAGTAAGTAACAGCAGTAAGCTTATAATTGTAATTTATGTGCAGGCCTGTCAATGAGCCAATGGATTCCGATAGTTAAATACATCCAATGATCAAACCTTTTATAAACCTTCAAAACGGTTGAAATTGTTGATATTTTTATACTACCACAAGTGGTTATTAATATTACATTTTGTAAGTCGCAAAGATTCACTAATTAATAAAAAGAACCCAAATTAACTTAATTAAAAAATTTTAATTAAGCATGATACTTACACAAGAAAAGGTTTTTATTAATTATAGTTTATTTATTGTAAATAGTTTTAATTTAATAATAATAATAATAATAATAATAATAATAATAATAATAATAATAATAATAATAATAATAATAATAATAATAATAATAATAATAATAATAATAATAATAATAATAATAATAATAATAATAATAATAATAATAATAATAATAATAATAATAACAATAATAATAATAATAATAAAAATAATAATAACAATAATAATAATAATAATAATAATAATAATAATTAAAAAGAATGTGTAATTAAATTTTCATCATGTATTGGTAAATCATGAAATCATATTATACATTAATTTTGTAAATGTTTTGTAAATCACTTTATCCAGCCATTCTTTCATATCTTTGTACCTAGTCGTCTTCATAACTTATTTTATCTTGTTTAGACGTTAATCTCAAGATTATGGAGAGATTTATATATTTCTTTAACTCTTAAGCTAATACCAAATAAGGATTCTTTACTCATAATTGTTATGAAGATTGAATGTAACATCATATTTCATTTCGTACCTAAAAACGCAACGGTTTTTATATTCAAATTTACAATATAAATAAAGCCCAACAATATACAGTACATTTCAGAAGTATCTTATTTATATTGTTTTTACATCGAAATACTTTTACAATTTCACCTTATTTTTTATCATCTAACATGCGTATATGTAATTACATTTAAATACAAATGGAATTTTAATTAATTATATTTTTTTCCACTTATAGATTTCCACTTATTTATAAATGACATAAAATTATTAAATATAATATTTAAAATTTTAAAAAATATTATAAATTATTGTAGCATGATAATTATTTCATTACAGATGAGAAATAAGACATTTGGGTTCATAAGAGTGAAAAGACTATTTTTTATTTTGTCATTTATTTTTAAATAGTCACATAAAAATAATCTGTTAAATTTAAAATTTTCTTCAATAATTTTCATATTAATAATAATAGGATTAGTGACCAAAACTAGTCTTCGTCAGGTATACAATATTTCAGTACAGCCTTTATCAAGTGTCTCTTTTCATTATTATTAATCATTTGATTTTTATCTCATTGTCATTATTTTGCTTTTATTTTACAGGAACAATTATCAGTATTTTGAAATTGGGTTTCTAATTTTTATTAAAAATTTCATTTATTTTCATTGCAATTATATATATTTTATTCTTTTTTCTCTTTTCTTTTATATCAATCGTTTGCGGCATTGTCTTTTTCAAGTGTAATTAATAGAATCCTGGAAAATAAAGCATTTAAAGAAGGCATATCAGAAAATTTGTGATACTTAGTTATTAACCAAAAGATTTAATATTTCATAATTGTCGAAAATATATATATATAATCATATAATTAAATTGGTTTCATGAAACAAAACGTCTAGCAAATAAACAAAACAAGACAAATATACAGTGGTCGACGATTTCTATTAGACTGTTTATTTGAAAACAAAAATCGAGAAATTATTTGTCTTTCTCCAAGCGCGAATTAATTTCGGCGAATATTAAAGAATTTGGACATAAAAATGACTAACGGCAAATTACGTAAAGTAAGTAGTATATTTTAGTTTTCTTTAAAAATTTGCCCACTGAAGTTCTTTTAAATATTTTAAAATTATTTTCCAACTCTAAAATCCAAAATAGGGCTACAAATATCAAATTTAATTGTTTTTCTTAATTGAATTCTCATTTCAGAAAACAGAGAGAAAAGTTATAAAAATGAAATTCTACCTGAAACTGTGTCGAAATAAAATTCAATCAAATAACAATAATTTATATTTCAGAATAAATTTGAATTCCGTGTTTAACTAAATAAAGATTCCTGTTGGAATCTTTTCGAATGGAAATCTGAAAACTCAAATGTTATAATTTTCAGTTTTTGTTTTATAATTTATTGTTTTATGGAGATTTTAAGCGACAACAAACGGAATTTTAATTAAAATTATATTTTATTTAAATGATATTTTAAATATTTTAAATTGTTAAAATATTAAATTTGGCAAAGATTTTCTTTAAATATTTAAATGTATTAATAAAACAAAAATAAATTTATTTTAAAAGTTAAAAATAGTGTTTTATCTACAAAACAATTCACTGTTGATTTTTCATTAAAGAAAAAATTAAAACTTGAATATTTTATATCAAGTTTCATTAAAATGTTTGACAAGATTCCTAAAGATTTCAAAGTAATATATGTATAAATACTTTTTTTAATTTCATAGTCTATTTAAGGAACTTCAAGTAACTACAAATATGAAAGATGACGCACTCTCACTTCCATATAAATTTATATAAAAATAGATAACAATCAGAATTTCTGTCTTTTGAAGATGGCAGGAAAGTTTCCATATCTGCATTTTATAATATAAACTTCAAATGCGACAAATATCGTCTCTTTATTATAGTTGAATTTATGAAACTTTTGTAAGTAGTTGTGATTATTGCAGTAATTTAATTCGTTCTTGCAGCAAAGTTCTTAAGCGACGTTCTGTGAAAGGTTAATAATAATTTATTAATAATTTGTTTACTAAAATTAAATTAACCCTTTCATAATTAGCTTTTTTGAGGTTACAAGGCTCAGATCACAGGTGGTTTACCATTGAAAATGCAAGCTCCTCGGAAAAAACATAAGTGAATGACGGAAATATATAAAACAGACATAAAACATAGTTCAACCTCATATCAAAAATATACGCTTTTTATTTTCGATATTTTTTCTAAATATTTTTAATTTTTTTCAAATCTTTTTCAGTAAGGATTTTATGATTTGGGTGTAGATGGAAAAAAGTGAGACTTTCATTGATATCCCTGCAATAAAAAACATTTTATGGTTTTTGGCAAGTTTCACCTCAGCCACTTGTAGAGACACCATTTGTATACATTGCATAAACATTATTTAGTTGATTGTTTAGGAAATATAAACAAAAATTTATTAAAACACTAAATAAATTAATATTTTATGATTTAATTTATAATATGACTTGCTAGTTGACAAATTAGACAAGAGCAATAACATTATTATTTATAATATGAATAGAGATTTTTTTTCCTTTTCAATTCACTGGCTTTTTTAATCTGTTCTTATCATTATTTATTTTCTGTGGGCATTATAATTTTCTGCTTGAAAAAGTAAATAATTTCCCTTAATTTCCCGCAATAATTCCAACAATTCGATTATCAATGAAATAAATGAGTGATAAATTTACATTTAGTGTCATTTTGAAGCGGTCGTGTTTACGTGCAATTTTTATTGTGGTCAAAAGAATGTCAAAAAATAATTTCTTTTCTGTTGAAATTCGAAAGGTTGATTGAATAATTACTTCATTCGGAAAATTAATTGGCATCAGCGTAACAAATTTTGTTTATTTTTATTTCCAGATATTGAAAACTGACGACTAAATTTCCAAACATCACTATTATTATAGAAGAAAAAATATTAGAAAAAAGAAAACAAAATAGATAATCAGTAATAATAATAATAATAATAATAATAATAATAATAATAATAATAATAATAATAATAATAATAATAATAATAATAATAATAATAATAATAATAATAATAATAATAATAATAATAATAATAATAATAATAATAATAATAATAATAATAATAATAATAATAATAATAATAATAATAATAATAATAATAATAATAATAACAAACTTTAAAATATTTTTGTCCATAGCGTAAACATTTTTATAAATTTAATTTAAATAACTATGTAACTATATAAAATGCAAATGGGATTTTAAGGTATTAAAAAAGGTTTGTTTATATTTATATATATATATATAAAATGTTTGGATCTGTTAAATTTTAAATATTGGCAAATTAAATTTGAAAATTTGAAAATTCCGCTCTCAGCTCTTTATCTGTGTATACTTCGTTTTTGACTTTGTACGCGCTTCATTGTCATTTGCCTGTTGTCTTTTCAATCTTCGTTTCTCTGCTTCCTCGACAAATTCACGTATTAATAAATACATTTGTTAAATATTCTCTCTTCTGTGACTCGGAAAACATCTTGATCTTATATATTCCAAAACCTTTTCATTTGATCCATGAACTTTTCATTCCTCGAAAAATACGTTTAAACGAAGTTAGTGTGATGAGTCAGTGACCCTCTCAACGTAATTTTACCGACAAAACATCCATCCAAGCAGTGTTAAACTTGCGATTGGCTCGCTAATTTCTTCATCCACCTCTTTCAAAGACTAAAATAGTCCTCTTCAATAGGTACTTCTACTACCTATCGCTCATTTATCATAGGAAAATGAATAATATCAATAATATCAATCTTTGTTGACTGGGTGAGATTCCCTCTTTATCTTGGATTTTAGACTTTACATCTTCAATGGTATCACTTGATTCTACTTCCAACGTTAACATTTTCTCCAAAAGCGTTTTTATAATATTCGCCTTCGAAATGAGTGCTGACAACCCATAGCAACACTTCTTCAAACCAGTCTGAGTTTTTGGTAACAAATAACCCAAATTATCTAAGGGAAATCCGAGCAACAAATTAATTTAAAACCTTTGTGATAATATCCATTTCAATGTTTATCTCTTTGTTGGGAGATTCGGAAATTTTGTATAAACATCATCGTGCCAATTCTTTAATAGCCAGCTTCGTTATTCTTTGAATGTTGCCTTTGAGAACTTTTCTTTTCATGAAATATTTATTATCATAAAATTTAATTAGTTTTTGACCTATAATGTGGTGAAGCTATATCAAATCTAAAAGCCCCTCAGTTGGGCTATTATAATCCTTTCTGATGTGTGGCCCTCCAAAGAGAACCACAATCTGCTTAATTGTATCTCTGTCATAATGATCCATTCTGTAACTTGCATAAGGCAGCTAATACCTTTCATAAATTTGCACACCCCCTCCAGAATCAAGAACGATACCCATCAGAAAGAACTGATTGAATATCGAACAGCATTTCTTCTCCATCAGCTAACTAAGTTCCGTTTGTTTCAGCAATAGATTTAAATTGAACAAAGACATCTTTATTCTTTCGCTCATTGTCAACACTACTAAATACGTATCTATTCCAAAGAAAATCATCAAAATTCGACAATAATAAATTTAAAAATTCGACCAAAATTAACTCGAAATATACCAATCAATTAATCCAACTACAAGCAATAACAAAATAATCTAAAAAACCCCGCGTCGGTGTGCCACACCATTCATAAAAAACTCAACCTTTACAATCGCTCACACAAACGCAACAAACGAACTTCACAATTTAGCAATGGCTTACTTTGTTCAACAAACTCTACCTCTATTCTTTATACCTCTATCATTGTTATTTGAGAAGAAGTTAAATAAAAATTGTTTTTATTCCTAACAGCAATTATGTTATAATTATCTTAATTATTAATTTCATTTTTACGATGTTTGATGTTGTTTTGTACGATGTAAAAGAAACAGATTGTGGAACTCAAATGAGTCTTCAATAAAACATGAATAAAACATGGGATAAATGTTTAAAAATACGTTTTTACAAATTAAAAATAAATTCTGATAAAAATAATAATAATTTTTATTATAATTATTATTATTATTGTGTTTTTATTGTAATTATTATTACATAGATAAGTTAGAAATACAAATAAGCCAGTTTGGATTAATAAATAATATTCATTTTAATATGAAATATAACTGAAGTTGAATAATAATTATTTATAAATTAATTAATTGAAATTAAATGCGTGTTTATTTATTTAACCTTGATTATTTTGCTAATTTTTATGGCAATCAATAAAATATTTGTCACTTTCAGTTTTAATTTAGCACATTCAGGAAAATCAATTAAATAAATTTTATTTTCACAATTTGTGCATAAATAATTAATTTAATTTCTTTTTTTAAATATTAGATTTCAAGAGCAAAGTAAACGCCGAAATTATGTGATTTGATTTCATTTTTCTTTCTCTTTCTCTGATTGAATTTTTTTTCAAACCCATATTTGAAGTCGAATTGAAACAACGAGAGATGGAAAAAACACAAATAAATAAATACATAATTAAATATCTTGATGACCAAATTTAAATGACATTACCTTAATCACTACACTTGATGTCAATGGTTTAATGGTTCTCTTTAATGGAGTTTCGTAATCATTTTCTTCGTTAAAGAATTGTCGGATTTGACTTGTGTTGATTTCCTTTAGCAGCTATGACTATGTTTTCTATAAATGATTTCAGATAGATTAAAACAACAGATAAGACAAACACTCACCCGTTTGGGATTTTTTGTAAATTTCAGCAAATGAATTTTGGTGTCGTATTGGATCATTATTATTATTATTATTATTATTATTATTATTATTATTATTATTATTATTATTATTATTATTATTATTATTATTATTATTATTATTATTATTATTATTATTATTATTATTATTATTATTATTATTATTATTATTATTATTATTATTATTATTATTATTATTATTATTATTATTATTATTATTATTATTATTATTATTATTATTATTATTATTATTATTATTATTATTATTATTATTATTATTATTATTATTATTATTATTATTATTATTATTATCATTATTAATATTACATGATATTTTTCTTGTATTTAAAAACCAAAAACATCTAGAGACGTTTATGCATTTTATGAAAAATTTACATAAGAACATTGTATTATTCACATGTGAAACAGCGATAAAGTCGTCGTATTCGTTTTTAGATTTATTTATTAAGTGCAAAGATAAACACTATTAGAAAAAGATTTATAGAAAATCAACTGATGCTGGTCTTTTTACTTCTCCAGATATCCTTTTTGAATTTAAATATTTTTTTTATTTTTTTTAATATTTTCAAGCTGCTTGTTGTGGTGTGTGTCTGTAATCTAAATATTTATTTTTGTATGAAAAACCACTAATTATGCTTGCCGTGACCGTACCTTCAAAAGGAATGTTTTTTATATTCCATTAGTTGACTACTCTCTGTCCAACTACAGTAAATTTGTGTTGCGATCGTCAGGTATTATATGACTTCATTTAGGGAGACACAGACGAGCTTTGTGCACGCAACGACTATCCAATGTGTCTTTAGATACAGGTAAAGACTTGGCAATATTAGAAGCAGTCACTTTATCTTGTGTGTTTTAGTGTTATTTTAATTATTATAAAGACTTTTTTTAGTTTTTCACCTCTGATTTGTTTTTATTTTTGTTTATAAAAGACATTGTATTTCCTACTAAATTTGACTATGAATCTGTTTCATAGTCAAATTTGTAGAAAATAAAATGTGTTTTATAAACTTTTATTATTATTTATATATTAATATTTTTATTATTGATATTAGTAATATCAATATTACTATTATAGGAACTTCTTTTGGTTTTAACCTCTGATTTCTTTTCATTTTCCAATGACAGTTAAACATGTGGTTTTGACTATGAATGAGTAATTATATTGATGTTTTATTGATATTCATAAATTTTTGTCAAGCCAAAATATTTCAAATATCAATGGAATATTATTATTATTTTTCGACTAATTAAGTAAGTTTAATAACCTCAATCAGACCAGTTTTATTGATAATATGGATTGAAATACTCTTAAATATTACTTTTACTTTTTTGACACTAAAATCAACTTTTCATTTAAAATCAACGTTTAAACACAAAGTTGCGTTTTAGTCCAAACTTAATCAAAAAAGGATGTTGTTTGACTGAAATAAGACCATATTAATTAAATTTAAAATGTTTACTACGTAATATGTCCTTGACCTTGAGGGGGAAAGAGTAATGGGCTACACTATTCATAATACTACACAATTTTGAGTTAATTGTGTTTTGATGTTTTCCTTTATTGTTAGAAAAACTATCATTTAAAGTTTTTAGTGCCTTTAAGTTAGGAAATTAAATATATTGTAATCATTATAAAATTTGTGTTTTATTAATAATACTATATATCGTAAGTATTATTACGTCAAAATTAAAAATATGTTTAGATATATTGAAATTAACCGTAGGCTAATAGAAAGTAGAGTTAAAATAATATATTCAATAATAAATGTTATAATTATATTTCAATTTTGTTTTAATCCATTCTAATCATTATATGTATATATATATATATATTTGAATAGTCTCAATCAATATTAGCACAATAATTCAAACAAACTTCAATGTCAATAAATTCTCAATAATTAATTGAAAACATGCGTGCAGTAAATATGGTAATTATTAAAAAGGACTACAGAAATATATATATAAATGAAAATAATATTAATTATACATTTGTTTTTATTAAAACGAATATTAATTAAAAGATTTTAAAATCTTTTATTAATTATTACAAAGGACAGATTGGCGCTTTCGCCTATAAATGAAGTTATTACCTAAAAAGAGAATTTTTCAAATGTTTTTTTTTACTTATATTCTATTTCAAACTTGATATCCGAATAAGCAACATTTAAAATATGAAAGAAAATGGATCACTCAATCTACTAGATTTAAGAGTCAAAAAAAACTAAAAAAACCAACCTTGAATTTTACAAAAAGCCAGTTTGCAAAGAAATATTTATGCACCAAATATCAACACTTCTATATTTACAGAAAGTGAATATTATAAAGAACCGGAAAAAGATGATAGCCAATTGATGTACATAGGCAGGGGTGCTCAACCCAAATCAGTTGGTGGGCCAAAAAGAATTTATTGAACTAAGATAAAACAACAAAATTTTTACTGCACATATAAAAATAAATCAACAAATGATTCAAATTATTTTATTATTTTACAATTAATGTGACACTTGTTTTTGTATTT
The DNA here is from genome assembly GCA_022537955.1 of Schmidtea mediterranea. Classification (NCBI taxonomy): domain Eukaryota; kingdom Metazoa; phylum Platyhelminthes; order Tricladida; family Dugesiidae; genus Schmidtea; species Schmidtea mediterranea. The sequence goes on along the minus strand of CM039680.1, from coordinate 238,016,457 downwards.
TTTTGAGATTTTTTTAATGTCAACGGATAATTAAGTCAACCCGCATCGTAGTTGATTGTTCATATTTTCATCGAGCAACCTGCTGCGGCCTTTTGTTTTTAATTTGGAAAAAATGATTCACAGTGATAGGTAATTTCAAATGCTGATATGATAAACATTGCCAATCTTTTTAAATTAGGAAATTTATCTTTGAGGATATATTTTTGATAATATTCAATCTTTGTACAGGCATTTATTTAAGCTCGATACTTGATTGTAATTCCACTAGCAATTTTAGTAGAACATTTGATGAAGTTTTTATGGTTCTTTTTATACTCATTTAATAATAGGAAATGAATCAAATTGTATAACTATAATTGACGTGACAGACTAATTTGAGTAAAAAGATTCAGTTTTTCTAGACAGGTTTCTTCAACTGCGACACTCTTTGATATAGTTACCGTCTGTAAAGGCTTCATATGTTTAGCAATAATGTGAGATATTCGAAACCTAGCACTGACAATACCGCTTGATTGTACCGTTTGCTTATGGAATACATTTTGTGGAGATTTCAAATTATTCTTCAAATATTGTAACTTAGTTTTCCGTTCGCCATCATTAAGTTTATCAATTTCGCTATGTTTATGTTCATATTGTCTTTTTAATTGTACACTTTTAAAAATGTTATTGTATGACAACAAATCAAACACACAGCATTGTCTTCTAAATGAATAAAAAAGTATAAACTTTAACATTCACTCTGAAACTTTCTATTTTCATCTTCAAGTTTTCTTTTCTTCTTTTCAATTTTTCTTCCAGCAATGCGAATAAATATAATATCAAATAGAAATAAATACACTAATTATTGGCACAATCAAAATAACAGTAAGTATTTTACCTCAAACACAGATTACAATTACAAAAAAGTTGAAAGTCAAATACTTTAAGTTTTGCGTGATTTTTAAAAGTTAAAGAATTATTTTTTGAATATAAATATGTATTAAATTAATTTTTTGTAAAAATTTAAAATTTCAATAATTAAAGTTTTGTTAAAATTTCGATTTTATAAATTTTAATTAATAAATTTTTAAGAATCGAGATTTTTAAAGCAGAATTTATGGGTTATTGACATAATATGTTTTTAAATATAAAATATTAATAAAGAAAGTTGTTTGAAAAAAAGCAATTTAATTCAATATAGTTTTAAGTTCGAATCTACCTGAAGATGACAGTGAGTACGTTTCTATGTCTAAAATAATGTAGAAAATTGAAAACTTCAATTGGGCTGCAAATAATATTTAAATGGGCCATGGGTTAAGCATCCCTGATTTAATGAGTTAAATTAAATGTGTAATTTCTTTAATTTTACAAATTGAAATATAACTCTTGTAATAATTCGATTGAAATGAAAAGATTTAATGTTAAAATAAAAATAAAATGTTAAAATTAATTACATAAAATTTTTATGTCATTTATCCTAGAATTTATAATTAGTAATTTGAGATTAAGACAGAAAAATAACCTGTCGCCCATTGCAATTAAATCCTCATAATTAATTATTATTATTAATTTATAGTATTGAAAGAAATATTTGACTATATATTAGCTTGATTTATGTTAAATTAAAATTTACCTTTACAATATTTTTGAAATATTTTGTAATACAAACATTACAATTTTCATAATGAATTATTATTCGATACTGTATAATAATAATTATTATTCGATACTGTATAACTTTATAACAGTGGTGCAATAGCTGGTCCAGTGCAATTAATTGAGGGGCCCCCTGAAATATATAATTTCGCTATTTAAATTATATAAATAGAGTATTCCAACTTTCAAAACAGTCTTGAATTGTAATCTGGCAGAATCTTTATTGCTGAGAAGAAATGATTAAAATTATAAAAGAAATTTTCATAAATGCAATACAATAATTTATAAAAATTTATATTTAGTATTTATTTTCATGACATGATAATGACAGAGCAAATGTCAATGTCATTTTAAGGTCAAAATCAGTTTAGAATCAAAGTTTAAGGTCAATAGGGTGAATATAGGGTCATTATAGGTAAACAAAGTTTATTTAAGGGTTCGAATGTATGGGGAAGTTTGATTTAGAGTTATGTAAGTATTTAAAGCTTAAATTTAACGTCGAAAATGTTAAGGCGATTTCAATGATAATTGTTTGATGTTTATCTCAGATTAGAATTGTCTCTTTGAATTTGAGATTAGTTTGGATGTTATCACTATCTAAGAATTTGATTGAAATAATTTTTCTTTCTTTCTTTGTTTGCCATTGTTGGAAATGTCTGCATACTGAGAATTTTTAAGCATGGTCTATATGTTCTTTAATTCTTTGGTTAGTTTGGAAGCATACTTTCTTTGATGTCTGGCAAAAATTTTAATAAAACCCTAATTATTGTTTTCTTTTATATGTTGTTTTCAATGCTTGCCTTAGAGTCTAAGACTTGTGTGATATAACAATTGGAAGACCAGTGTGTTTGATTTCTTTCAGAATTTTTAAGTCGAGTATATCACTGGAACGAGTATAGGCATGGAATGTTTAGTTATAAAATATTTCTTATTTATTTGTGTTTTATTCCTAGGTATTTTTCGGATTTGAATTCATCTTATCCATGTCTTTGCTGTGAGCCCAGTTTCTACGTTATTGAAATTTAATTGTTGTTTATAGTTCTCTGTCCCTTTAGTACAGTGATACTCAACCCGTAATCCATTTCAATATAAAGCTCCTAGAATCAAAATCAAGGAAAAATGTTTGTATTGTATTGAATTTATTTTGTCAGAATAAAAGTAAATGTAATATAATCAATAAAAGAAGAACAAATTATTATTATTATTATTATTATTATTATTATTATTATTATTATTATTATTATTATTATTATTATTATTATTATTATTATTATTATTATTATTATTATTATTATTATTATTATTATTATTATTATTATTATTATTATTATTATTATTATTATTATTATTATTATTATTATTATTATTATTATTATTATTATTATTATTATTATTATTATTATTATTATTATTATTATTATTATTATTATTATTATTATTATTTAGCGTTTTTCAATAATCAATAATTTCTCAAACTTTTTTATTATTTGATAAACCAATATAAAATAAATATTAAAATTAATCAGTTTAACAATTCTATTAGTAGGCTACACGGGCAGTGAAGAAAGCGTATGAAATTTGCATTGTTGCATGCTATCTAACAGACACGAAGGTTTCACGTACTTCCAGTTTCCTAAGCCGAAGTAATTAATTCTTTTTTTTAAATTACTCATCAATAAAAACAATCAAAAAAATTCTAATAAATTTTTCATGAATTAGTTGGTAAATAATTTTGTCGTCTGAATAGAAATTATTTTGTTATATATTTTGATATATTTCGCGTTATAAAAATTAGAAATTTTATTGAGGTTAATGTTAAAATATTTTCTAGAAACATAATTTTATTCAATACAAATTATATTTCCAAAATTAAATAGATTAAATTGTTTTAATAGATGTAATAAATAATTTATTTCCGAGAATTTTTATTACGCCTATCGTGTGTTGTATCGGTTGTACTATATTCGTCCGTCTGGCTGATGATCTTATAATATACTTATTTAAGGATTAGGGATTATACTGCAAGCATCTTGAAAGGTCATGCTACAGCTTATTTTCTCGTGTGATCTTATGTTTAAAGGAAATATGGGGAAAATATAAAATGTGATGCTAAATAATTCTTATCAAAAATCTGATTATTTTGATATTTGGTTGTGCTTTATTAAGTTGTATGGATGGTGGATAAATTTGAAGAGGGTTTTGGTACAAGAAAGTTTCAGTTTCAAAAGAAAAATTATTTTCGAAATAAAAACTATATTCAATGTTAAATGTATTTTTAAATGTATATAACAGTGGTTTCCAATATGTGACTGCCAGCCAAATGTGGCCCGCTTTTGGTGCTCAATAAATTATTAAAATAATTTGATTATAATATTTTTATAATTTTTATTTAATTATTAATTTTCAAACTTTACATTTAACAACCATAGTATAGTTTTTAAACGTAAAGTTTGAAAATTACAAATTATAAATAAAACTTATAAAAATGTCAATTTAAGCAATTATTCTTGTAGTCTGAAAATTGAAAGACAAAATGCGTTTTCACTTTTCAACGTGCGTTAAATATTTGTAATTAAACTCGTTTTACAAAGTTTTCAAATATTTGAAGATTTTAACTTTTTCAAAATTTTATTATTTTAAATATTTTATAAATTAATATAAATTTTAATAAAATTTTAATCTTGTGTTTCATTATTTTTAATAATTAATAATATATTAAATAATATAATAAAACTTAGTAAAATGAGTTTAAGTACAATTAATTACCTACAATTTAAATATTTAAATATTTAAAATCTGGTAAAACTAGTTTAGCTACAAATAATTAACTAGAATTTATTAACTACGATTAAAATATTTAAATACTAGAAATACTAGAAATAGTCTAAAAGACTCTAAACTAAGCCATCATATTACAAAAAGATAAGTTAGATTTTAGAGTTTATAGAAATTAGTTAGTGCATTTTTCAAAAGAAACCTTTTAACCCTTCGTTAGTCGCATTCGATCTGAGAGATACATACGATATTAATTTAGACACCATAAATTTACGGTAGCAGTGGAGGGGATGACACTCCGTCTAGCCTCGTAACGCAAGGGTGATTTTGGTTTAGTAGTGATCTAACTTTGCTATGAGGAGTTTCGTTGCCTGATACAGCTAATTTGTATCTAGTAGTATATTGCGACTATTTACGTAAGTATTACAAAACATTTGTTCAAAGGTTTTATTGATTACATTTGTTTACTACACTTCTGAGATTTAGCATAAAGTATCCACTGAATTTATTGTTCGTTTACAAAGGAATTTTTTTAGTAAATTTTTCTGGAGATACTTTGCGACCATTCATGATTACGTTAATAATTTTACCCCCTTTTATATTTTAGAATGACTGATCGCAGAACTTATCGATTTGATAATGAGAAAGACGTAAAAGAGCTAAGTAAAAATCTAGTTTACATTATGATGATGAGATAGATATTGATCCAAGTCCTAAACAAAATCCAGCAATTGTCACTTTCTATAATATGACAAAAGGTGGTGTAGATGTTGTATACCAAATGTGTGCCCCACCTATAATGTTGTTCGTAATGTAAGAAGATGGCCTATGGTAATTTTCTTCAGCATCTTAAATGTTTGTGGTATAAAGTCTAGAATATTGAACATTGGAAACAATTTTGAAGCTAAGAGTAGGCTCAGATTTCTACACACATTAGCGAATGAATTAATCGAAGAACATCTAATCAGACGCCGCACAAACACTTTAGGAATGCTGAAGGACCTTCAAATCAGATTGAAAAAATTCAAGCTACTTACCTCCTCTGAAAATTTAACATTTCATGGAAAAACAACTAGTAAAAGAATACGCTGCAAATCATGTTGGACCTCAGATAAGTGAACACCGTTGACGAGGTACCAATGTGGCCAATGTGAAAAACATCTTTGCTTAGAACATGCAAAATATTTTATGTGAGAAATGTTTTATTAATAAAAATTAATAGAAGATTAATAAAAATAAATATTACTTTATTAAACTTATTATAATCTGATTTTTGTATGTCTTGTTACTTTATTGGAAAAATAATTATATCTGTGAACCGTTTTTCAAAACGTTTGAATAAATTACTTTAAAACAATATAGAATAATTTAATCTTGACCCTATTCCTCAAAATACATATTCATTTTTTGTAAACCTGATTTTTAACTTATGTATCTATGGGATACATTGCGACTCATGAGGTTCCTTAACGTATTGCGACTAACGCAGGTTTAATTGTAAATGTAAAATAATTTAGTTATTTTTATTAAATTATTAAAATAATTTAATTATAATGTTTTTATAATTTTTATTTAATTTGTAATTTTTAAACTTTATATTTAACAACTATACTATGGTTGTTTGAAAATGTAAAGGTTGAAAATTACTAATTAAATAAAAATTATAAAAATGTTATAATTAGGTTATTTTAGTAATTGGTTGCTGGCAAAAGTTCAAGCTACATCCAAGGGCTTAGCGTGCCAGTTTTGGTTTGTGGGCCACATTTTGGGAACGATTGATTTACAGTTAAGAAAAGGAGACCTGCATAAAAATGTAGTGTTCATCTTGTGTTGAATGAAAATGATACACATTGATCGAAAATTAGGGAAGTTACAAACTAAGATTTTATCAATGATGATAGATGATAAGCAAAGTGTATGGCAAAATTATACAGTCGAAATATCAATAAAATTTAACATAATAGAATCAGTGGATATTGAAACATGGAACACCTAGGATTTCAATATCCACCGATATAGGAAAGAGTTTTGAAAATAAGATGATAAAAGAGTTATTTAAGAAATATAGAACAAGAATTAATTTTTCAAGTCCATATAACTATTTAAGATAACTTGTAAAGAAGAATAAATAATTTAACGATAAAATGAGTATTAAATGATAAATTATTAAATTATATATCTAAATAACAGTAATTCGTTAAATTAACAAATAAAGTTTACTGCCATAATTTATTTTACATAAAAATATAAAGTTACAAGGAAAATTGTTTCTAGAGCTAATTTCAAAATTCTTCTAAAGTAAAACAAACAATTTTAAAATTTCCTATTTCATTTAAACAAAATCAATTTAAATATTTTTCAAAAATTAATTCCTTAATAATGTGGTCAATTCTCGTAGATTTTTATTGCCATTAACAATTGATCCTAATGAGTAAACTATTTGTTTGTATTGAGCCAGTTTCCATATAATGGTTGTGAACATCAATACGATTTGCGACAATTGCCTCAGAATCCCTGTTACGAATCATTCAACATGCAATTAGTGCTTGGTAAGTAAAACAAAAACATTATTATATTTTAAAATGAAAGAATTACTTTTTTCATCAAAATATTCGGAGCTATGTTACGAATATGTTTATGAACTTAATTTCTATAAAATTTAATTCCCTGTCCTAATTATTTCTGATGATGAAAGTGAATATGTCCAAATATTATGTTCGATTAACGTTTACTAATATTTAAATTGGTTATGTTTATGTTATAATTTTATTAAATATTTCTCAATGATTAGTTAAATCAGTTGCTAAAGTAGCAACTGTTAATTGCGGCCACTTTGTCGCTTTTAATTAATATATTGAGATAAACCAGCTTTAGTTTTCTTTAAATTCTAATTTTTCAATTGCATCATGAAAATTAATTTTTCAATTATTGATGAGTATAATTTCATTGCAACGTAAATTATTATTGAAGTTTTTTAAAAAATTTATTGACTTGAAGAATTTTGTTTAAAACAGTTTAACTAGAATTTTAAAACTTATTATTGATTTTGAGGGTGCTGGTACAGATTTAATAGTAATATGTTTTTATCAGTTCAATTTACTTTTTAATATTTTTAATTTTATTTATAAATAAATTTAATTTTATTATTTTATTGTAATTTAATATTGATTTTTAATAAATTAATTTATAATTTTTGAGACATTCAATTTTGATAAGGAATTGCATTAAAACGTGAAATGAGTAATTAAATTATTATTATAAATAAGAAAACATGAAAACATGAAAACATAATTACAAAACAATAACTTCAAAACTCATTATTTTTAAAAAATTTTCAAAATACCTTAACTTGGTGCTATGGAACGCAACGATTTTATTTATCAGCATTTTGGTAGCGTTTTTATCATAAAGTTTTGTTATAAAAAAAATATTTATCTCTCTGAGCAAGTTAGATTAATACAATAAGTTAAATATCAAATGCCCCTTCGATGATCAAGAAACAATAGATGCAGTGAGGAACAAGAATAATGATAAATACCGAGAACTAACTAAAGATGTCCGAGAAGAGACGCACTTTATACATTTGTAGAATTTTTTATTGTGTGCTCTCTTAGTTCCCTTTTGAGAAAACTTGAGATCAAATGTGAATAATATAAAGTCACAAAAGAAAATATGTAAAAATTTTTAAAAGTTCAATTTAATTTTATGTATTTATTTTGTAATTATTTTTGTATTTATCCTATTTTTGAATACATACACCTCGAGTAACTGTGAATCTCATGCCTTCAATTGCATTTGATGTTGTTAAAACTTTATAAATCAAACCATTTAGAATTTTATTTATATCATTAACTGTAACTACTTTGTCATCTATTAAATAAATTGACAAAAAGGGATTTCATGTTTATTTATTTTTATTTCACCCTCATATCAAATTCAATTAATTGTAATAAATACTTCGCGACTTTAGTATAATATATAGAGCTTAGTTATCAAATGTTTGGAAAAATGAAATTTTCTTTAATAAATGTTTTTTCTTTTATTAAATTTAATTTTTTTGTTTTAATATTGGTTATGGTTTTCTTTTGAATTTGAAATTAATCATGAAAAGTTACGAAGGCTCTTTTTATATTATCTCCATTTGGATTACTTTAACCAGTTTTGTTTATTACTAATTATGTTGAAGATTTTTTTTTTTCTCGATATTCCACGAATAGAATTTAAACAAATTTTTATTAGTTTTATTGAAATTGTTATGATTGATGACACCAATGAATATAATCATGGCTTTCGTGATTTAATGTATGATGAAGTTATTTGGAAAATTGGAGATATTCAAGAGCTTAAACATCCATTTGCAATAAACATTCGAAACAATTTATTTGCCCTACTTGTGAAATATAATCGGTTATTTTACACTTTTATCTAGAATTGTTTACTACTACTGCCTTTTAGAAATCTCGTTGAAATAACTAATCTTCATATTATAAGAACTTCTTTTAATTTTCTTCACTAATGTCTTTGACATTATATGTATCAAAAATATGTGACTATGAATCAAGATATGAATAAACATTTAGATATTTTTTGATATTTACAAAATTTTGGCACAGCCTTTTTCAAGTGATTATGATCATTATCTATTAATTTTATAAAATAAATTAATTTACCTTTATAATTAATATATAAAAAAAATAATTTTTTGTTACCATTTAAGATAATCAATAAATAATAATCTAAATCACTTGAAAAAGGCTGTGCGAAAATTTGGAATATCAATAAAACATCGATATCATATGCTGGTTCTTAAAAATTCTTAATGTCATTGTAAAATGAAAAGCAATCAGAAACAAAAAAACAAAAAAAATTCTTTTAATAATATTATTTATGATTATTTGTCAATTAAAATGAAATTGCATAATAATTTTCATAATTTGTTTTCAAGATTAACAGAGTCCTCAAACCAATTTTAAATATTATTAATTAATTAATATTTAAAATGTGATTAAAAAACGATGCTAGTAATAGTAAAATCAATTTTTTGTTATTTTTACCATCAAATATTTTTAAATCTAAATCTGTGAAGATTTATTGATATATGGGAGAAGATTAAATTTGTAGGATAAACGTAAATACCATAAAGGGTTCCGATAAATAGGATAATATACGTAATGTTAAGTTGATATACTTATCATTTTTGAGATGTTTCAAAAAGTTAATAATGAAATACATTTCAATAATTTTTTTACAAAAACATCTATGTTTTACTGTTAATTTGACAACTTATAATTTATTTTAATAAAGTGAAGCTTATTGAACTCACTACTTGAATGTAAAATTTTGTTTTCAAATTTTTCTGCAGAAGCAATTGTTATTAGTTTTTGCAAGGTAGATATATCCAAATAATCGTAATTTTTTTAATAGAATAGAACTTGATCACTACATTGGGATTAGGATAGCACGGATTTAATGGCAGAAAAATTATTTTTATTTAAAATCCCTTAAATATTTTATCATCATCAATAAATGTTCATATATAGTGAGGTTATTGAATCAATAATTGTTGGAGATTCTTAAGTTCCTCTACTGTAATCTGTATTATTACATAAATGCAAACAGGAAAAATGTTTCAAATAGTATTGAAATTAGTAACCTATCTAATTTATATTTCAAATGCATTTTGAAGATAAAATCTTGTTATACATATCATGATTAAGGATTAAAATATGACATGTTTATGCAAAGTAATAATTAAAGACTATTTTAAATTATAATGGTGATACTAAAAATACATGTCTCAATCTTTTGGTACATGAGATACATTTGGAAAAAAAGATTAAATACTCAAATCCTTTAATACTGTGTGCCTGAATACGTCTTTTTTTCATGTATCAACCTAAATATTTATTTTCTTTTGACAATATTTGCATCAATTTTATATTTTGTAATTTAGATTTATCATTGTTTTTTTTTAAAATAGGAGCGCTAAAATAACAACTATTGTTTCATCAAGTTTGTAATTAAACATGTGTATTAACCGGTCATGAGATTGAATTTAATATTAAACATGCAATTTATTTGATGTAAACAAAATCAGGGTACATCATCCTTTTTGTAAAGATAGATAATTGACAATAAAAGAAAAGATAGCTTTTCAAATTTGGGTTCAATATAATGGTTCATATATTGCTTCAAGTTCAAAATTCAAACACTTTAATATAACTTCATTTTCTTTATCGAAAACGACTTTAATATATATTAGTCAATTTTGAGAAATATTGGGTCATTGCATAAATCCTAAATTGGTGTGTATCTGGTGCTAGTTTTAAATCATTAAATCATCAATCTAAATTGACTGATTTTAAAATTTTATTAAAAAGTTTTAAAAGTTATTGAGAACGTGTGATTTATAGTGATAATAATAATAATAATAATAATAATAATAATAATAATAATAATAATAATAATAATTGCGATATTATTATTATTATTATTATTATTATTATTTTTATTATTATTATTATTAGTATTATTATTATTATTATTATTATTATTATTATTATTATTATTATTATTATTATTATTATTATTATTATTATTATTATTATTATTATTATTATTATTATTATTATTATTATTATTATTATTATTATTATTATTATTATTATTATTATTATTATTATTATTATTATTATTATTATTTTTATTATTATTATTATTATTATTATTATTATTATTATTATTATTATTATTATTATTATTATTATAGTCAACATCATTTGTATTGTATATATCTTCTATAAAATCTAAGTGCATAAACAAAAAAAAGAATAATTATAGCAATTTTGTATAAATGTAAATCTATTATAAACGCCATGTATAGAGCTGGCATTTATAGAAATATGACTAGTTGAAAATAAATTTAGAAGTTGTTGACGTGTTGTTGACGAAAACATCAAGAACAAATCATTTGCCGAAATCTTTAATTATAACCGTAAACTAATTTGACATAATTAAAACTCAGTGGGAGAACTTTTACCTTTATCGAGGGCCATAAAGCTGTCGGTAACAATCATGATTTTTAATTTTCTTTCACATGTTGTTGTGAACAGGAAAGGGGATAATCCGTGTCATTCAGACCATACATCTATATCAATTAAATTTCTGGCGTTTCAGGGTTTCATTTTCACATATTTTGTTTCTTTTTTTTACATTAATTATAAATTTCTTGCAATCGAAATGTTTATTTGAAATTTGTGTTCCCCCTAAATTAGATAGAAGGTAATTTGGATAAATCGTTTTAATAATTGAATTAATTTGTTTGATTATATATTTTTTTATTTGGTGTGTGGGAAAACTTAAATTTCCTATTTAGGTGAATTTAAATAAATAATAAATTTTTAATGATTCATTTGAAGGGCCGCTTAAATGTTTAGATATATTTTTTGTTGAAATATTTTGTTTTAAATTGATGTTTTTATTCTATTGATATAATGACACATTGTCAGTTTTGAAGAACATTTTTCTTATGTTTTATATTCAAATGAATAATTTCTTAAGATATAATAGAAACTATTATTAAATATAGATTGATGAAACAATTTTTATATTATTAAAAGTATTATTAAATTTTATTTTATAAAATAATAAATTTAAAAATGATACACAATAACTAAAAAAAATAATAAATATCCAAACAAATAAATTAATAAAAGTCGTTCTCAAATTGAAAAAATATTTTACAGAAAATACATTTTCAAATCATATATAAAATCATGTTTAAAAAAACCATTATTATTCTTGCAAACAAATTTTCATAGAATAAAATTAACTCAGTTAAAATAAAAATATATACATAATACAACATTGAATTATAAAAAAACATTCAAATCGCATTGAACAATGAATTTTCAAGTGAGTGTGACTTGCAAATGGATCTCTTATTGCAAATTCAATTTAGAAATTTTGAAAGTAATTAACAACTAATTTTGATGGATTCCAAGGTTAAGTTCTGAGTATTGCTTGATAAATAAAGTTCTGTGTTCTTAAGACTTTCTACGCTGCTGGAATATTTGATTGATGATGGCAGCATGATAAATTTTATATATATATATATATATATATATATATATATATATATATATATATATATATATATATATATATATATATAAATAAATAATTAAATAAATTTGGCAACGATTTAATTAAACGATAACGCCAATTTATTTAACAATTTAATTTTTTTAAATTAAATTGTAAATAAATTAAATGACTTATTTATGAAATTTGTTAATTTTTAACTTTAAATATTAACAGTAATAAAAGAAAAGGTAAGAATTAAATTTAGCTTAACTTTTTTTTTAATTGTTTATTTAGAAAAGTATAATATTTTGAAATAAAGTTTTAATTCAAGAACTAATTTTCAAAAGTGTCAAATATTTTCTCAACTAAAAATGATAAATTAAAACAATTTAATCAATATTTCGAAAAACCCTTTTAGTTTAAGGTAGGGGACTCCCAATTCTATTATTATTCTCGAACCTTTCTGTAATAAATTAAGTAAATCTAATAAGAATAAGCATTTAAATCTTTAAAAAATGGCGTCAATTTAGACTTTATTTTCCATAAAAAATCGAATTGAATTAATTGCAAATCTTTTTCATTTCTGTTTTTTACTATGGCATTTGTGAATTAATGGAAAGATGATTAGAAAAATTAATATGAATATTTCATCCGATGAAATTGTTGATATTTTTATATTTCATAAATAATTAATTTTTTTAAAGAAAAATCAGCTATTGGTGTGAGATGTTAAAAAAGTAAAAACAAATTTCTTTTTAATTCATTAATTTAATGATTTATAATTTATTATTTGATAGATGCGTAAAATGAGAGATATTCTTTTAGACAATTCCGATAATTCAATTAAAAATAATGACAAACAGTTTGATTGGTTGTGCCATATTTTTATTCTGCAATCTCTGCTAATTTAAACAAAATTCTATCTTAGTGATCAATCACTCAATTGAGTCCGCAATTCTATAATTAATTAAATTTGCATCAATAGATTTTTGGCAAATATCATTTTATTAATCTATCAAATCTCTTTTTTCAACTGCTCATTATCTGCTTATTTATAAAATATTTTCTTTGATAATAAGTTGATGAAAATTTAAACTTTGGCAGTTTAGTCATATAAAGTTTTATTTTCTTTAAAATTGTCAACAAAATTTTTTGGAAACACTAATTGTAGCGATCAGATTAAATTAAAGATTTAATTAAATAATTAATTTAAGAAAAAAATAATGTTAATTAAATAATTAAGTAAACATGACAATGATTTATTTACAGGAAAGCGCAATTCAAACAAACGTTTTTTAGATATATTTCGACCGTTTACATTGTTGACCGAAAGGATTTACCAATATTAGTCAGCACGATTGGAGCTGTATGAATATAATGGGCATGTTTAATTTTAAAATTTTATTAAGAATTATTATAATTATATCTGAAGCGTTTTTGATAAGTTCATTAGATTCACGCGTGTTTTGAATTTTTTTAAATATGTTGGGCTTTTATATAGAAAGTCGGTGCTTAGGTATGACTCCTTGGTGTCCGTCTTTAATCAATTTAGTCAACCCAACACAATAAGATTTATTTACAATTTATGTATCACAATTTTATTCACAACTTTCACAAAAATCGATTCAATTCAAAATACTTTACACAATTACTGCACGATTTCACAAAATTTCAATGCGTAAGGATACATCTTCCAAATGAAAATGTTTCTGTCTGGTGCGCAAGAATTTAATTTGTTTGGCTGATTGATTTATCTTTAAGCTTATTACTTAATTTGCTCCGCTCTCTGAAATATTATACTAATCTCGCAAATAAAGTCACCCGCTAACTAAATCGGTTTTGGCATTTTTGACATCTCTCTGCCCAAAGCCAAATTAGTTATTTCTGGGCTCCCGAGGTTTATATTTGTTTACAATAATTATTTTGGTGGAGGGTTACCCTTTTATCCCGGGTTTCTTTCGTCAACCAATTTCGTTTTCTGTAATTAGAAAATTTCTGGGGACCCCCAATCGATTTAATTTTATTATATCTGGATTTATCTCGTCATTTGGCATCCGCCCATACCCGTTTCCTCCGATAAATATTTATTTTAAAATTTTAATTGATTTTGCCTTTTTAATTATTATTTCGAATATCAATGTTTTTATTAATTTTTCATTTTACTTTTGTGAATTTTGTTAACCCCAAAAAATAGTTTGGTTGGTAAAATAAGGATATGTGGATAATTTGTTAATAATTTGTAGTTTTTTTGAAATTTTATATTACAGATTGTTTGTTTAATATTATCTTTTTAAAACCATAAAAAAAATTTTAAAACAAAAATAAGATTATTATAAAATATTTCTTTTTAACAATTGTTCAAATGAATACAGATTTCTTGTCTATATTGTTTGGGTATTCGCAATTATTCCAATCTTCTGTGAAAAAACAAAAGTGTGAAGATTTTCATATCTCACCATTTATTATTCTTAATTTAAACAGATATCTTTAATTGGTGTAGTAAAGTAATTTTGAGACCATCAATATGACTATACTAATTTAATAGGTTTAAGTTTTTAATTTTAAAAAAATTCGATTATAATATAAATTTAATTTGGTTTGATTTATTCCTTAATTATATCAAAACCATCATTTGAACATTTAGGAATTTTCACTTGCTCTTTATTAATAAGTTATTTATTACATAGTTCGTAAAAATGAAAAATTACTATATTATTTCAAGTGACTATACTATTTTAAATGACAATAGCATTTGAGGTTACCCTTTGGTTTAATGAAATTATTTAAATAATTATTTATATTTTTAATTTTTATTTTTAAAGTTTTTATTTAACATTTTTTTTTAAATTTTTATACAATTAATTTCTTGTCGGAAATTAAATTTAGTATTTAATCTAATATTTAATAATAAAGTCCATTGAACCATCCGGTAATACAAGAGGGGTAATTATCTCGTAAAATTCAATCGCTGGTCTCCTTGATAAACCTACTTATAGTCTGGCTAACTACCAAATGACAGCCGATCTAATTTCATCTAAGATGTTCGGCTGGATAGTCAACATAATAAATAGATAATTTGGTTATCACAATCGAATTTATCCTCATTGAAGAGAAATAAATTTCAGTCTATTTCTATTGAAAAGATAGAATGATATTAGGAAAAAAATAAAAAATCTTTTTCACATCATTTTATTCTATTGATGTAAACACTAACAAAAATATCAATAATGGCAAAAGTGCAGTAAAAGATTCAATATTGCTCTTTGGAGAGTCGTTTCTCGGAGTCGATAAAATCTCTACTGGCGATGCTTGCAGCAGAAATAGTGTAATTTTTCATTAAAAATTATGTTAGCTTCAAGATTTGTTGAAAATAAATTAAGTAAAAATCATAAAAAACTTAAATTAGATAATAAACAATATTAGATTTAAAATTTTTAAAAATTATTTTCAAAAAACCATGATTTTTTGAAGTGTAAAGGTATGAAATTAATTTTTAAAATTTATATTTATAGTATTTTATTTAATTAAAAATATCAATATTAAACAATATAAGTATTTGTCAACTTTGATTTGTTAAAATGATATTTCGTTTGTTTACAAATTGACAAAAGATCAATATAAAAATAAATTAATTATTATTAAAAATTCAATATATTAAAATAATTAATAAATAAAATTTTAATAAATTTAAACAAAAGATTTTACAAAAAATAAAATTTTGAAATTTCTGTTTGCAAAACCTTATCAATTCAAGTGGAGATACCGTTATAGCTACATACTCATAGAAAACTTCGATTTTATTATTTACTTTGCATTGAAATGTTTCTCTTTTGTAAGAAAAATAGAGTTGTTAAATAAACAAAACCTTCTACCTTGGTACCACAATTTGACAAATCACTGTTATTCAGTATGCTTTTAAGTTTTACTACGTATTATATTTAGGATTGGAATATAAGTCGGTGTGAATTTACTTTTGCGATAGTATTAATTTATTACATTTTTCGATATTATAATGACAAAGGCAAATAATAAAACGAACAATTAGTGAGCCGACCTTCGAAAATTTTAAAGGCAATTAGCACGATTATAGTATTTAATGGTAAATTTAGAAAATATTAGATCCTAAATGGACAAATTTCCTTTTAATGAAATTAATGTAAAAAATAATAAAGAACAAACAGTGTAAAGAGAAAGACAACACGACTAAGACAAGTTTTCGGGAGATTGAAATCAGTTTGTTTTAATTTATCGACATCAATGGAATACTGGATAGAATATTAAATCTCTGTCGAGGGTTCAAATTTAAAGGGATTTTTAAAAATAAAACATTTAAGTCTCAAGTTATAAATCTAAGAGAAAAGTTGTTATCTTACAAGAGTAAAGGTTACTAGCGACTGAACATATTTTTAATGTAAACTGTGTTTGATATTTTTAAATTTTTTTAAATTATCATTATTGTTAAATATAAAGTACAAAACTGATCTTAAGTATGACAATGAAGATGAGGGAAATTATAGGAAATGATAAGTTTTTTTCTCAGTAAAATGTTATATTCTTTTCATCAACAATAATTTTCAATTTTTTTTGTATTTATTTCGAATTTTTAGACAATCGATAAAATATTTTGTTTTATATTTAATACCAATTTTCAGCAGTGCCCGTTTCAATTGTTTGTATCTTGTGTCCATTAGCTTAAAATGCTTTTCAAAATTCAAAATTTATTATTTATTATATGATAACAAGGTGACTCTTACGTAAACAATATCTTGATCAAAAAAACATAAAGCACTTATTTTACATATTTATATTATATTTGTATTTACATTAAAATTGTTAATATATTTATTTTAAATTATTATTTACACATAATTATTATCTAATCTAAAATTAATTATTATACATTTTTAATTTAAAATAAATAATTGATTTACAATTATTATTTACACATAATACTTATGGATTAATATACATTTTTAAATTATTTAATTAAAAGAGTTAAATTACAAGCCTAATTTAACTTGATCTTCACATTTTGCTATGCCATTTTTATTATTTTAATTACGTTTCTATTCTGATTTTTTTACATAAGTTTTACAATAAATTAGTCAACTCAACAAGAAAAATCATCATATTTCCAGCATCATGCATTGAAAATGGGAAACATTTGAAATTTAGAGAAAAGTAATCCCATCTAAAAATAAAAATAGATTAATCTGTAATTTTGATAAATGTAAATAAAAAAAACATTAATTCAAATGGAAATGAGCACATGGATATTACTCATTAAATTGTCAATAGAGTAAAATGTTTAATGGAAACATTTTTCCCTTGACTTTGTGATTCAGTCAGATGCAGCATTAAATCATTTTTAAAACAGAATACTTTTTAAAAAAGATAACTTTTCTCTGAAAATTTTTAGCATTTTTTATTCCTTATTAAAATTTTGAATTATAAAAAGATAAATTTAGCTTTTTGTTAATAACCTAAATTTAATTTTGAAAAATTATTATTAACATTTTTTTATAACGTTATTTGTTAATATTTTTAATAATTTACTAATTTGTTACAAATATTAGTATTATAGCCGAAGGCAACAAAATTCATAAATTTTATTTCGCTTTTATTTTCACAATCTATTTTTAACTTTATTAATTTTAATAGCTAAATTAATCAAGAATAAAATTTAGAATTTCAATTTTATATGGATTTAATTATTATTCTAAAATGATTAATATCCCAAAATTTTTTGTGACCGAAATGACTAGTAGGCCAAGAACGGGCTGAATAAAATTAGTGACTTATTTTTGTTAAGTTTTTATTTAATAAATTTGTTTAATAAATATAAATAAAGCTACAAAATATTAAAAGCATTTATTTAACAAGACACTTAACATCAAATACATCGAGAAATTATTAAATTGATTATTAAATAATGAAACATATTACTTGTAGTAACAATCAACAAATATCAAAACGAATTTTAAATCTACATATGTTTAGGAAATTATACAAAACGTAATGAAAAAGATATTTGCTTAATATAAATTACTCCATGTTTTTTCATTCATGAAAGATTTAGATATTTTAATTAAGTGAAATAAATAAAAAATTTCATTTAAAATTTAAAATTTAGATTAAAACATTTTCAAAAACAATTCAAAGTCACCAAGTACAAATAATAGTTTTTTTATAAAGGTCAAACGTTTCATTTTTCCGATTTTTTGGTACAAATTGTTTTTTAAATTTCCAAGCGGTCCAATAAATATTTATATATGGCCGACATTTTGGGGAACTTCTGACTTAAAGTTAATAAAATGCAATTTGAAGTAGTTTTGTAAAGGTCTATGGTTTAAAAATTAAAAGTTTAATAAAATATCCTAACTATCAATAATTAAAACTAATTAGTTTCAGTAAATTAAAACAAATTTTTATTAAGTTTGGTCAACAGGAAATCATGAAAATTTAGAATTTATTTAAACTAAGTGGGTATGTTATAATTTCTCCACATTTGAAGGTACAAAGCGAGTATTTATTCTTAACTTATAAATAACACTTGAAAATGTGTAAACCCTTGAAAGCATAGTAAAAAAAATTACATAAACATGTAACCTAAACCAGAACTTTCCAGTCTAATTTTAATACAGCATTATTACATTTTTTTATTATAACCAATTTTTTTACAAATAGCGAATATTTTCTGCGCTTTTCACAAACCAACTTATTCGTCTTTTTGCTTTGTTAGCCTAATAAACTGTCTGCAAGTATTTTAAAAAATTTACGTTTACAATTTTTCTTGTGCAAACTAGTGAATTCTGGTATTTTTGGTTAAAAAGCTACAAAACCATTTTAAGCTACCATATCAATCATATTGAAAAACGTGCAACATATCATCTTCATGTTGTTTGCTTTAAAGAACAATAACTTATAAGCTGATCTAAGATCTACGTCTTGAGTGCTTTTTAAGCACTGAATAATGCGGGATTATTAGTTGCAACATTTTTGGCCTTGTTTGGATTTTGGCTGCTCAGTTTTTTTTACTTACTTGCTTTTCTTACCATTATACCTCACTAAAGTAAATTTGCCGCTAAAATAAGATTTACTCTGGTCAAAATTGCTTTTTGATGTTTTCATATTTTTCCAAGCTGTTTCTGGCTAATTTCGTCTTGTGTTCGATCAAGTAGTTTGAAAACTTTGCATTAGAAAACTTCTTACATTGATATAACTTAGAAAGCATATATGTAACAGTGGTTCAATCCATGTGCCCTAAGGTTAAAATTTGTAAAAACAATGTGTTTGATCGGGAAGCAGTGTGGTCCGAATCAGCATCCATTAATTTATTCAGTTCTTCATAATTGCCGATAGGAAATTGACAATTTCGAGGAATAATACGACTTTTCTTGTTATCTCTTGTAACATCACCAGCTAATTCAAGTAAATCATCAGCTAAGTATTCCAAAACTGCTGATAAATGAACTGTTGCTCCAGTTTCAACACATTCAGCAAATTTTTCCTTTTGCAACTTCCTGTGTGAAGACCAGCTCTTGAACTATGAATTCTGCTTTGTGACTTATTTATCATTCCAGCTTTACATTTCGTAGACATATTAAATGACGTTAATTCTTGCACTGAAATCGAGGATTTGATAGAACAAGCTCAAGAAGCCGTATCCAATGTTCTCCTGAACACCTCATCATTTGACTGGTAAATAGGATACCATAATTCGGTTAAATTATGTTCACAAAACTCCATCAAAGTCGACAATTGCATAATTTTAAAAACATTTGCAATGATGATGTTTTCATTAATATATTTTCATTTGAAGAGTAAAAATTCAAAATGAGCATGAGCAGAAATTTCGACATAATTTCCAATTCCGTTTCTGTAAGCGATGACATTATTACGAAAAGAAAAAGAATTTTGGAACTATTTAACGCGGCACAGAATAATTTACAATAGGCATTAAATAATCCACTTTCAGATAATTTAAGGTTTTCACCACATAAATTTGAATTAAACTTTTTCTTTTGAACTTGACAAACAAAGATAACTTCAGGAGATGAATCAATATCGTTTCTTTTAAAATTCTATGATTTATGAAATTTACTATTTGATTCTCTGCCTGGTAAAGATTTAGAGCATGACAATTTATCAGTAGTGTTTTGATCATTTATATTATCCCTTTTATTTGAAAATACTTTATTATACCTAATATCAAATAAAGATTCTCTTGGTTCATCATCATCTAAGATTTCAAAATAAAAAATTTTTGACTCAATTTGTTTTTCAGCTTTGCTTTTGGACTTTAATATTTTCAGTTCAGAAAAGTTTGATATACTTTTCGGTATGCTCGATTTTGAATTATTAATTACTGCTGTTTCCCTGGAGATTCAGAGATTAAAGTATTACAATTTCTATATTGTAAAAATTGAGCAAACAATACTGTACCATGCTACCTTACATATTTAGTAGAACAGTACTCGATACCAATTTCATCGTCATTTATTCTCAAACTAAATTTGATGAAGTCTTGGAATTCTATAATATTTTTCCCCATTTTATATTAAAAATTCTTCAAACTATGAATTGATATTCTTAAATTAAGAGAAACTAATACCCACAAAAAAAAACAATTTAAAATTAACATTCTGTTTGCATATTATTTAAACAGCCTTTATATTTTCAATACAAAATTAAAGATCACATAATTCAGTCTTTTTTTAAAAAACACACATTATCAGAAACCGGGGCCAAATTATTGTTTTTCATTTAATTTTAATGCATTTTAATTGTATGATCCTCTACAATTTATTTTAATTTACTTTAACATAATTTAATTTAATTTAATTTATATTGTGCATATCCACAATGATAAACATAAAAGGAAAAAAATTCAAAAATAGTTCACATGTATTGGCCTGCTCTATTTCTTGACCGGTTATCAAACATTTAATTTATTGTTATAAAAAATTTTTATTTTAAGTTCATTAAAAATTTTCCAAAAAAATTTAAAATTTTTCATATTAAACATTGTAAAACATTCACAAAACGTTATTTACATTTTCAACAATCTTTGTCACACAATTATAGTAACTAAAAACTATTCAATTAAAACAAAATGAAAATTATTTATTACCTCTCTAGTTTCAGTTTGCAATTAGAATCAAACCAAAATACAACAGAAAATTCAAGTTAAAAATTTATTTTCCTTTAAATTTAAACATGCAACGCTGTGGGAAAAGTTATAATTAATTCATACACAAAAGAATCGTTCAAGAAAACCGAAAACAAGAAACATGTTCTATTCCAATAATTATTAATGAAAAAAAAGATTAAACCAAGAAATATCAACCCGAAATCAACTTGATAGATTTCAGTCTTGTTGAAGCAGTTGGTACTGATTTAAATAAAAAAAATTGAAAGGGGAAAAATATATTTATTTTATTACTTTGATAGAAAATTAATCTTGAAATCAATTTAATCAGTCAACTAAAACAGCAAAGAGGTGTTCCAAGTCACTACAAATGAATGTCTGTCAAAAACAGTTAAATTCTGAGAAACAGCTTAAGTAGATCTCGTAGAAAATTTTCCCCGCATTTGATTATCTCGGGATTTCACTAAAGAATTTTGAATAAATTAACATGTGTTTTTTTCATAAGGATTAATTGGAAAATATATCTATATTTCGGAATTTCCCGATGATTTCTCGATTCTGGAATGGCATTTGACACCTTATGAATAAACAATCACACGCTTTAATAAATCACAACTGAAATTTCACAATTGAAAATAAATATTTTTCCTGTCATTGATATTTGCTTTCTCCAATTATTTTTTTTTCTTTTTACTAAAATTTATTTAAGTTCCTTTTTTCAGTTTTTAATTTCTTTTATACTAATATAATAAATTTTGTTAATGGGTCTTTTATAAGGATATTTTAGATCCCTTTCCCGAGAAAGGACTCTGAAGTTATCTGAAAAATTATTATTAACTGTTAAAACAAAAGTAAACAAAGAATTATTTTTAATTGTTAACATATGCATTTGTGACTTTTGTTTAAAATTGGTTAACGTTTATTTTCTTTAAAAGCTATGAATACTTATTTCATACTTTCTTCCCTGTTAATTATGGTAATTTAGTTTATAATTTTTCGTGATTATTGTTCCTGATTTGTTTTTGTTTTTCCATTAGAGAAAAAATAGTACTTTGAATATTTTGAGAATACATGAAATATTTGTGAATAAATAAAAAATTATGTTTTATTAATGTTAATTAATTAATTAAAACAATAGATCTTTTTTCTTATATTTTAATTAGACTTCTCAAAATAAACAAGGTACCCTAAATTTTAAATCTGACATTAGAGTTTTTTTCTTATTTATATGGTCGTTGAGTTTATGTAAGGTTTCCAGATTTCTTTGAACCTCAAGAAGTACGCATAATGGAAGTGTGTATTAATATGTACTTTACACAATATTTTTATGCAAAAAAACTTTTCTTCCAATATTTATATTTTTAATAAGGATGTTTTTAATTTCAATGAATTTTTTTTCAATAATGTATCATTTTTTAAAATATTGCTGGTGTATGCTGGAGATTCATCTTTACTGAACTTGGTGCTTAAAAGGTTTCTATATATAATTTCGATTTGTCACTCCTCAAAAAATCATTTATATTTGAAAATACTCTTTTAACTGTCTTATTAGTACCCGGTAAGCGCATTGCAAGTTCAACAAGTAATTTCAATTTTTTATAGAAATATGCTCATCTGTAAAATGCAGTACAAACTAATTGGGAGTACAAGTCATCGTGTCTGTTCATGTTACTTTGTGATATGAAAAGCGTTTAAATGCATCGCAAGTTTTTATTATTAATATTAAATTTCTTAATCAAAATGTCAAATTAATTTATGTAATAAATATTTTTTCAGATATTCTCAAATAATTTGTCTAATCATTTCATTTGTAAAGTATACATGGAATATCTGTTAAACCAATATTATACATTATATATATATATATATATAATGTGTGATAAATGTGAAGGATAAATATTACCAAAATCGAAGAGTTTTTTTTATTATTATTGGTAAACGATATGTGTTTTGTATTACCACCATCTTTGGGACAAAGTTATTTAAAACAAAAATAATATTAAAATTAATAAATTAATGGATATAAATATGTTGAGGTTCCACTTTCTCTACTTTGGTCATTTATATAAATAAATTAGGATAACTCGGATTTAAATATTTATTGAAGTAAATAAAATGTTTTATACAAAAATCAATTAACTTTCACCAAAACGCTTTGTATCAATACAAATATTTTAATGTAATTTTGTTATCGAATGCAGTTGATGCAGTTGCCCAAGCTAAGTTATGTTCTGTTACCCTTTAATTTAAACTTCTAGTCTTTGAGACTTAGAAACCTAAGTTATGATTTTAGTATTGATTTGACTGAGAATTCTGTCAGTTTATATAGTAAAATAATTTGTTTTTATTGACACTTAAAGTGGCTATTTCATGCTTGTAATGGTGCTTCGCGTCAATTATTATAATTGATTTTTAATTTTTATTGGTACTCATTTTATTATTTATTGTTTTTATAATCAAAATATAAATTGCCTTGACAAAAACAATTTAGACACTTAGAAGTGTCTTTTTAATTTTAGAAATTATTTTTGAGATATTTTGGTATTATTTAAAAATTAATTTACGATACATTAAGTGATACCCAGTACATTTCCCAATAGTATACTAGTTTCGAGCTAATGGCTCTCATCAGTACAATGCCGGGAGGCGCTCAGATTTCTCTGAGCGCCAGGTAAGTGTAAAAATAGTGTCAAATTAACACTGTTATACACTCATCCTGATGCACTGGACATCAAATAAGTTTACAAAGTTTGGTTTTAAGGCAAGACAATAAGATGAATCTTTATCTTGAACCTCCCTTCACTTGAAACCATGGTAGGTAACCTAACTCAGTCGTCATCAAGAACTAAAAGAAATTCAATTAAAACAATTATATTTATAGGTTCATTAACAATTACATAAGTAAATTTTCTGAATTCAATAAAATTTTATTAATTCTAATGCAATTAAAAAAAAGCTAAATTTATAAAATATTGAATCTCAATTTCGACTAAAGCTTATTATTCTCAATAAAAATATAACAAATCTAGATTATTTATTAAGTTATTGCAAAATTTCAGTAAAAGGAAATCAAGATTTGTTTTTGGTAAACCCTGTTACTTTATTGTTATTTAATTTTGATAACATCAGTTGTTTACATTTTTCTGAATTCTACAAATGAATTTTTTTATTTTCTTGTGTTTATCCTTCTCTTTAAATTTAAATGATTTTTATTTAAATTTTTAACATATATTATTTTTGTTATGTTGTTTTCATTTATTTTTAAATAATAAATATTTTGCCTATAAAAATGTTATTTCTACAATTATAAATTTTATTATTGTAAACAAAATAATATTGTAAAACAAAATAATATTGTAAACAAAACTTCCCATTTAATTACTTAAATAACAAAATCTTTGAGAAACACTTTTTCGGATTACTCGAAAATATAACCAAGTTACCTTTCGATGCAAACAATATTACTTAAAAGTACGTACTTTTACCAACACTTAATATGTGTTTTAATTATTTTGCCTTATTAATAGATTCATATGGGATATATCGGTTTGCAAAGGGAAGACAGTCTAGTTAAGTGCGACAGGATCCTTTTTCTAAATTTATATTTTTCACTACATATTTTTTATATTACAAAAAACAAATGCATAATAAACGATATAAAAACAATATAAAAATAACGTATGTTTAATATAAAGAAACCGATAAAAGTCATTGAAATATTACTAAATGTTACTAAGCTGTTTTCAATAGAATTTATAAACTTTCAAATTAATAATTTTTGTATTTGCTATTGTATTATTATTATTATTATTATTATTATTATTATTAGTATTATTATTATTATTTTTATTATCATATTGTTGGAGTTCCTCGTATTTGGATCTTTTGTAGCATACCCAATCAATCGTTCTTTATCTGTAAATGCAACTTAACTGGTTGTTGTGCTGTTTCCTTGATCATTAACCATGATTTCAGATACAGAATAATTATTATTATTATTATAAGGACTTTTTTTGTTTTTCACCTTTGATTTCTATATATGTGTCATAATATTTTCTACAAAATTTGACTATGAACCCGATTTATTTAAGGTATTCACGAATTTTCGCCACAGTCTTTTTCAAGTGAAATTACTAATTAAGTTATATGCAGAGCATTTTCCACATTCACATTAACACATCCAAGCTGCCCAAAAACAGATTTTATCGGTATTTTTTTTTATTTTACCATTCTCTTTGTTTGATTTTCTTTTTACTCTTTGATATGTAAATTTTTGGTCGTCGCTTTGGCCTATGTATTTTCTAAACCTTCTTTTGCAAGGTTTTGGCGGTTTTATGTTTTGATTTTGTGTTTCTTTCTGCATCTGTAGGCTTTTCAATGATTTTAATTAATATTTGTTTTATCTAATTTTGTTATGTTTTTATTTTGTTTTAATATGTTTTATTTTATATTTTTGATTTCTGCTTGCGTTGTGTGCTTATGTTACAGCAGCCATATTGATAATTTCTAAACGACATTAATTTAATCAATTATTTGGTTTTAATTTACACTTTTTTGTTTAAATTATGGCTTATAGTCCAACCATATTGAAAAAGGTTTTTTTTGAAATTTCCTGAAATAAATTATTACGGATGTTATAAATCCCAAAGCTAAGGTAGCAAATAATTAAAATATACAGTGTACCCTGTAAATAAGGGACATAACGGTAACCTTTTTTGGGTGTCCACTACTGAAAAATATTGGACACATCATTTTCATTCGACTTTTTAAAAGCATGATTGTAATAATTACATAATGTAATGATTTTATTGGCTGTAAAATTTATTGTCAAAAACAA
Source organism: Schmidtea mediterranea (assembly GCA_022537955.1). Classification (NCBI taxonomy): domain Eukaryota; kingdom Metazoa; phylum Platyhelminthes; order Tricladida; family Dugesiidae; genus Schmidtea; species Schmidtea mediterranea. The sequence continues at coordinate 237,989,974 of CM039680.1, read as the reverse complement.
AAATTAAATATTTTAAGCAATATTTTCAAAATGGGCATATGACTAAAATAGTGGACCTTTATTAATGCTGACGGCCAGGGGCGTAGCCAGGAATTCTTAAGGGGGGGTCCAAAAACAATTTTTTTGAACCACAAAAACATTTATTTCAAAAATTTTAGCTTTTACATAATTCACACACGGGCAGATTTTGGCATTACAATCAAAACTTCTTCGATCTCATTTGACTCATTTTTATAAATATTTAATAAAACTAATCCATTTAAGCGATCCTCAGTCATAGTAGCGCGGTCAAGAGTTTTGATTAAATTTAACTTACTAAAGCTTCTTTCAAGCGTACAATTTGTAACCGGAAGGGCTACTTATATTGAAAGCAACTTTAAAACGTTCGGAAAAATTTACTATTACAAGACTTGAAATGATCGATTATTGAATTCGGTTTTTCAACAACCTTTGATAATCTCAAATTCCACATTTTAATTTCTGCTCTTAATTGAGTTGCTGAAGCTTGCAAGTAGTCATCATAAAAGTCCAAAATATCATCAACAGCTTTCAAAATTTCTTCTTCAGTAATAATGTTGGGGTTAGTAATGATTCGAAACCCTGTCAAAATTTCTTTATGCTCTTGAAATATTTCCTCAAGTCTGTGGATAGTTGAATGAATAATCCGTATTTTCTATCATATTGATTGCATTGATTTTTTCATCATCGCTCAGTAATGTAACATTTTGATAAAATCTAATGTCACCTGATATAACATTACTTGATCCATTCGATGTCTCACTAGTTGCTGGTAGACTTTGAGTTGTATCTCCACTGCTTTTTAAGAATATCTTCAACTTCATTAGTATTGTTCATATCCTGCTGGTTCATAGCATTTGATTCTAATACGCAATCTTCAATCTCCATTATTTTTGAATTTTCTGTAGGTATCTCAACAATAAGATTTCTATTATCAGGTGATTTATCACGTGATACAGGAAACAGCCTTACCATCAAGTCTTTACGATTTTATGATTTAATTTATACTGGTCATGCTGAAAAATTCATCTTCCACATTTTCCAAAGAGGTTGGGTCCTGCAAATATTTAAGAAGAGACACTAATGATTTATCCCTTCTCTTTCCTATACGAATTTTTAGTTCTTCAAGCAACTTTAATGCTAAAACAGAATGATTTTTTTCTAGTGCTTGAAAAAGAAACTTTAGGATTCCTTCCGCTGTCAATAAAGTAGTATCATTACGACTTAGCGCTTCTATTGCTATTTGGGCAGGTTTCAAAACATCTAATATATTTCTGGTGTTAGTAATATCATCAATGATCAATAGATGATCCATATTAAAATCTTCTAAAGCATGTTTTATAAGATCAACTATACGAAGAAATCGTTCTACCATTGACTCTAGTGTGTTCCACTTGGTCCTACAATCCCATAATAGCGATATCTCTTTTTGCTCAGCGACTTTAACGTAATTTTGCAAGTCGTTATTTCTTACCTGTGAGTTCTTGAAAAGCTTAACAACTTTTCGAATGTTCTGCACAGTATTATTAATATTTATATCGGGATCTGAATTAATTATCAAATCGCTTGGAGAAATGCTATGCTGTTCCTGGAAATTACTATTAAATAAATCATCTTCATTTGGATCACAATTAGAACTTTCGTTATCGCTGGTTTCATTATTTTCTGTTTTAGATGCTTATATAACCGATATAATCGACAAATGAATAGCGTGATTATAGCACATTTGTAAATGGGCAGGTGATAATTTACCATATTTTACCATTACGCTCGCACCGTCTGATGTAGTTGCCACAATATCTTTGGAAAAACTTATACCAAACAATTCTAATTTTGAATTTACCATTTCTATAATTTTCTGAGCAGGACAGCTTCCTGTTATTGGGATTAATCCTAAATTAACTGAATCTAATTTTCCGGAGTATAAATGGACATTAAGGTATCGCCTGTTTTTGAAACTGGTCCATTCATCAACAGACAAACTAAATTTGTAATTCTGTTCTTTTAGCGATTTAATTTTAAAAACTAATTTATCTTTCACAAAGGAATAATACTTATACACCAAATTCATGACATCTGATGGCTGCTGTGGCAAAGAAAATCCCTGCTTTTTTATACTTTTACGAATGAACTCGCTTTTAGTTATAGCCAAAATACTGAAACCATCTTTGGCTGCTAATTTAGCCACAATTTCCTTCAATGTTTCAATATCATTATTTGCATTCGTGGTGACAGTCACAAATAAAAAAATAATCTAAATATATAATATTTGCATTTCACCTTTTAAATCTACGATACTAGGAATGAATAATAAAAAATGAATGACAACCTATACCTATCCATAAATTTTAAATTTTTTTACAACACAACAAGCCTACATCGACATAAAACAAAATTTACGAAAGATTTTTTTTTTGCTTTTTGTTATTCTTTTGCATGTCAAGCTTAGACAAAAATGGATATTAATTTAATTTAAATAATCTTTTTTTTTATCGAGAAATAGAAAAAAAATCTCGAGAATCGAGAAATTGTAAGTTGTTGAGAATTCTCTAGAAATCGAGAATTGAGAATTCTCGATCACAACCTCTAATCTCCAGTTTCTGCTTGAATAGGTTTTTCTGATTTTGGCTCATTCGTGACGTAAATATTGTCATTATTATTGTACTCATCAATTCCATCCGCTGTCTCTTTTATTTTCGTAAAATAGTTAGGAATAGATCCATCTTTATTTCTCTTCATTTTATTTCTAGAATATATTTAGTTATTCTTTACATGAACTTTTAAAAATGATTTGATTCGATTTACTTACCTTTAATTATTGATCAATTCAATTAAATAAATTTTATTGTTTGCATTTATTTTTTTTAAAAATTTATAAACAATATTATTAATTCAAAAAAATTAAAACCGTTAAAACTTGTATTAAATACCAATCAAGAGGGGGTCCCCGGGCACTTAAGGACCCTTTGGCTATCTTAAATTTTTTCTGTTTATTTTCAAATATAATTCATTATTTTAGCTCGGTAGAAAGCAAAAGATATTTTTATTTATTTAATCATTAAACGACAGTTTTTATATTTGAAAAGTAATTAGTTCGAATAAGTATATCAGATAAACAACTAATTACATGTCAATTTTATTGCAAAATTTTACAGATTTCAATTATGATAAACAAAAAGTAAACTATGTAAATATTTTTGTTGATTCAATATTTTAAACTAATTTCCTTTTTTAATGATAATTAGTTCAGAAATCATTTGACAAAATTACTTTATTCGAATGTATTATATATTTTAAGTCGTTAATCCAAATTAAAATAAATAAAATTTTAAAATTAATATTAAGTTTTAATTTTTAATTTTTACTTTGTTAGTAATGAAAAATAATTATGATATTTGTTATTTTATTAATATATAAAAATTTATCACTAAAATTTATGAAATTATTTGAAGTTTTCCAAGGTTTCTCAAATTTTAAATAATCAAGATTAGTTTAAAACCTAAACTTAATGATATGAAAATTTTAAATCTTTTGTACAGAACATTAAAGATAAACCTTAAAGTTGATAGTTCTCAAATTTTTATATTTAACAATTTAATATTTTCACTTTACTCACATTTCTATTAATAATTATTGAGACCTTTAATTGAAACTATTGTTTTTTGAAATTTTATTATTTTATTAAAATAATTAAAAATTTCACTGAATAATATAGAGATGTTTAAAAATAAATATAAATTAAAACTAATTAAAATCAGAAAATTTTTAGGAAAATATTAATTTATTTGAAATTGTTTTTACTTGATGAAATAATGTGAGTTGGCAATCAAATTTTGCAACTTTTACAAATTTTAAATTGCTCATCTATTATAATCATCAAAGATTCTATGTGATTTTGTTTATTATTTCCATTGAAATTTGTGTGTTTCTTTATCCAAATTTCTATTGTAATCGTTTTTAAAGTATTGCCAAATTAATAGGAATAAAACTCGAAAATTAAAACGATTGATTTTTGAACTTCAATTAAAAAAATTTATATAAATAATATTTAAAATGGTGATTCCTTGGTAACAGCATAAATTAAAATATCAGATATAATATTATTGATATATATTTAATTATTTTACATTTTTATTCTGAAAGAATGGTTTTTACCTTGTCATAACTGATAATAATTGAATTTGTCCCTAGTGGAACAGGTCACCGCTGTTAAAAATTTTATTTAAGTGGGAAAAAATAAGCTACGTTGCGATTAAAGCCACTGAGGCTTGTAGATCACGTTAAATTTGCTCAAATGTTAATTAGGTCAATTATACTTAAAACAATAGTCACAGTCAGCACTGTAAATTTATATAATAAGTAAGTCACACGTGTACATCTTCAATTTTTAATACTCCAAGGGTCATTTAATCCGACCTCCAGTACAATATATAAGACCCTGGATTTTTTAAATGTTTTAATTGGTTAAAATTTTCTTTGTTTAAGTTAAATTTTATATTTAATAATAATTTAAACATAAATTTCTTAATTTCTTATGATGTTTTATATGAATTTTAGAAATTTTGGAATTATTCAAAAAAAAATAAGTCATACATTTATTAATTTATATACAAAAAAATTACAGTTTACCCAAAATCTATTTGTTATTTAGACATATTGGGGAAAGTGTTTTGATGTTATGGTAATAATTTCAAATAATAACTTATGAGTTTCGAAGATCAAGGTTTCTGTCTGAATTTCTTGATTGGACACAAGGTCTAGCATCTTTAAAAGATAGCCACTTTTTGCTTAGAAATTTTGAAATTGTTTTAGTTGATAATTGAATATTCTGAAAATTTCAAATACCGTTTCGTTAGGTATAACGTTAAGCAATAATGTTTGTCAACGTACTCCGTTTTTTGTTTCAAGTGTTGGGCATAATTCATAAAAATCAGTTCATCTTTCAAAACTTCGGCAATTTATTTTTTGTGATAATTTTTATTATTTAATTAAATTTTAAACATAAAATTGGTTCTCATTTGAATGCGCCGTCTGCATGTAATCGCCGGCGCCCAATTGATCTATATCATCATGGAAATATTTAGCTTTTTGTTCTACATCTTTCATCTGTTCATATGCATCATCAGAGTAATCTAATTTCAAAGAAAGATTCGAATCATAGTAGGATTGGATCCATTTGCACAAAAATTTGTTTGCAATTCCCCTGAACTTATACGCTAGAGCAGAATTCGGATTCAATTCAAGGCTTTTATTTGAATCTTTAATAACTGCATTTGGACAGAGTAGTTTAACATAGGAACTTGCTCTTTTAGCATAGAGCATTGCATAAATAGGATTAAGCTTAATTGCTTCGGTTAGTAAAGTAACAGCTTCAGCATAATTTCCCTCTCTAAATTTATCTATTGCTTCGTTCTTTTTCTCATCAGCTGCATCCTGCATCTCTTCAGTAACCTCAATAGAATCATCCCCCATATATTGATCTTCTGACACAATGTCACCTTCAATAACTAATTGTAAAATAGATGGCTGGATTTCGCAAAGATCAACAAATTCTTCCAATAATTCAATTTTTTCGTTATCTATTTTAGTAAGTCTTTAATAACCACTCAAAATCAGTTTGAAAATAAAAATAACGAATTTCAATTTAATGTTTTTAATTAACAAAATCCAAATTACAATCTTTTCACAATTTCTTCACAAACATAAAACAACTCTAGTTCGGATAAACAAACATACAAACTGAATGTAAATTTTTACATAAAAAATAAAAATGAACCCAATTCAAGATTCAACAGATAAACTTACATATTTCGAAAAAGTTAATTTCGTGGTAGTATCAGTTGATATTCTGTAATAAATTTTATAAAAATAAATAAATTTAAAAGATAAACTAACCTATTTTGATTGTTTTTCTTGTACACAATTGTTATTGCAATTGAAGCATCAAAAATATCTAAAAAAAATTTCATTATTTCTAAAAAAATGTATAAAAACTGAAATAATTTAATGTCTAAGATGCAATTAATTGTTTAATTTATTAGTATTTTTATCATAGAAATTTTGTGAACCAAGATTGTGTGCCGGTATTTTTTTTCTTCTCTCATGAAATTTCATTACCCTCCTATAGTATAAAATTCTACTTAATTTCCCAGGTCTTATCTATTATCTATTTAGACTATGACACACACACACACACATGTATTATGGGTTAGATTTTTGATTGATTATTTAAGATTCATTATACTGTCTTTTTAGGTCTAATTTACTGCATAATATTAAAATAGACTAGCTCTATGAATAGTAAGTCCTGTAATAAAATGAAAAAATAAATAACGTTATGTTATAGAAACATACATACTTGCCTGTGTGGGTATGCAATCTTTCAAATGAAAAACAACTTATTTTATAGAAAGGAAGAAATTTGAAGAAAAAGTTTTAACACACAGACGTTATACATAGTAAATAATGCATACAAACATTCAAAATGTAGAACAATTCTTTAAAGAACTTTGCTTTAGAAAATTTGATATTAAAAATTTATGAAATATCTGGAATAGATGTCACAGAATTAATTCGTATGTAATTCTATGACTACATGTTGTACTGACCAATTTGAAAATTGTGCTTGTTATGCTAGTAATATATGGTATACTTGTGGGCATAATACTTAATGACACTTATACATGTTTAAAATTTAAATATTTACTAAAAGACACATCATCTTTTTCATAGGCTTTTCAAATACATAAAATCTAACTGAAGATCATAAGAATATCGACAATGCAACAGTTGATTTGATAACAAGGTCTTTCAACGGTTTTGAATGACAAAAGTGGGTCTTATTTGGAGAGTATTTTATTCCGGAAAAAAAGACAATTAATGCTTGGCGTATAAAAATAGATTAGGGTCATTTCTATCATTTTTAATTCTAATCAATCGGCCACTTAATAAAATAATTATTTGAATAAATTCATTATAATATGTAATAAAAATTTAATTGAGATGCCTCCATTTATGATTTCCATAGTTTCCTCTTAAAGGTGATTGGGCTATAGTTTTAGGTATATCTATAATATATGCTTTTCAAACAAGAGATATTTTTTACAATTTACAAACGTTAAAAATCATTACGGTAGCTTTAATTTTCTCAAATATTAGAAATATTTTATTTTGGTTGATTAATTTTCATTTAATAAAGCGAAAACGATTCAATACCCTAGAGAAAATTTTTCGGTTGACAAAATTCTTCAGTTACACATGATTAAGAATACTTGTTTTAATGATTGAATTGAAAAATGAAACATAATTTCTCCATAAACTTAGAAATTTTGAAATATGAAATTTGTCCGAATTTTCTCACATTTAAATGTATTGTTTAAATAAGCTCTATTATCATATTTTATATTACTAGTGTTTTTTAATTATGTTCAATTATAAAGCAAATTAAAACAAAGTATGTTAGTAAATAACATGATTCTGAAACTCATACTTTTCACAAACGATGGTGACTTATACATTTACGACAAATTAAAGTGATACATAAATTAAAACATATTTTAGTGAAAATTTACAATTATATATTATTGAATTTTTGTTCAATTAAAAAAAACTTGTTTACTATATTCTTTTAATATCCGGTAACATTTGGTGTAAGGGGTCATCCATAAATGACGTCACGCACCTAAGGGGATTGAAGTCACGCATTTGTGACGATGTGCGACGACGGGAAGAGGTGTTTACGAACTGTGACGTCACATTTTAAATTTTGTATTTTTTCAACATAATTTTATACTAATTTCAGCCTCTAGGGCCTTCTTTTTAACACATGTTTCCTCATACAACAGTAGTGCAGCATTACACTAAATACATATTAATTTGATAGGAGGGATAACAATTAAATATATTCTTATTTACATTTTTAAAGATAATTAATACAATTTCATCATGTAATAATATTGTAACAATATATTTGTTTAAATATTGTAATCTAAAATTGCATATTGCTTGTTAGAAAAATGTCATATATATATAGTATAAATTTAACAAATTTTATCATTGAAATGTAGCAAAATTGTAAGTTATTACAATTTGGTTACAATGAACTTTAACCTTTTCGCCACTATTGGACAATAGGTCCCAGAAACTTTCATCATAATACTATTGGGATATTTTCAAAGCAATTTTCATTGTTAGAGTTTAGTTTCAGTGTTTCATTGTTCTAGGATAATCAAAAATGCCACCTTTACAAAACTAAAAAGATTTAGGTCAATATTAACAAGTTCCAAAATATAAATTTAGCTTAGTGTCGTCAGCCGAAAGTCGGGGCGAAAGGGTTAAAAATAATACGAAAACACTTGAAAATAATAAAGAATTTCAGAGTTTTTAAGAAAATTAGTTGCATTTTACAAAAATAATTCAAAGTTACGATAAAAAACCAAAATCAAATAGAAAAGCAATATATTTTATACAGAAAAGATGTAATGTAGATTGTACTTTCTTTGAATTAGTTACTAAATAATTACTAACAGCCAACCGTCTCTATTTAACCAATTTAGAGACGGCAATGATATATTACAAGAAGAGTATGAAGCCTTTGATGATAATGAATGTTTTTATTAACAAATTTGTATTTTAATTAGTATTTCTTTTATTGGGTACTTTTAAGTGATTTTGTTTAAGTGTTTGTTGGCCAGTAATCAGATTAGTTAGTTCGTAACATGTTAGTAAATATGTATATAGCTAGTACGTTTGTATATAGGTAGTAATTGCCTATTAAATCTGTATCTGTAAGTAACTAGGTTGTGATACCTAGTAAATCTGTTTCTAATTAATAACCTACTTTTGGTATCTTTATTGTTAGCTGCCAGTCATTTGTAACTATGTGTTGATATCTAGATGTTGGTTACCCTTTTATTTTGACTTGATTGTTGTAGAATTTATTAATATTAGTATTATTATTATTTACGGTAATATTTTTAAATTATATCATCTAGTCGATTCTGGCTTTGCTAATTAATTTTAAAAATAATTTAATGTATAATTTTGCTCTTGCTTTACTATTTGTTATTTACTTTTTTTTAATTTTAGAATTTCATCTAATTTATCATTTGTTATTTACTTTATTTTAAAATTGCACATGATATCACTCTGTGAACTCTGGCTTTATTTGTTCTTATGTACTTTTTAAAAATTCATCTTATGTAGTCATGTCGATTCTTGATTTATCAAAGTTTACTTAAAAGAATTTAAATATTATGTCTTCTAACATACCATTTGTTAGGTACTTTACTTATTTTACATTACTTTTATTTAATAATTACACATTTTTTATCGATACTATAAAATCTTATTCAACTTAAAAAATATTTACTCGAGTTTTTATTCCAGAGCAAAAATACCCTTTGACTATAGTGTGAGATTATGCTGCTTTTTAAGTAGAGTTGAAATTTGAGTGTTTTTTAACGAGTCATAATCTCTGTATTTGTAGTGGTAGGCAATTTAGTTCAATTTGATCAAAGCCATATAAAGACCTACAGCTTCTTGCAGCATATGGCTTTTTTATTGTTAGGCGATTTAGGTCATTTTAATCTGAGAAAAATTAAACCAAAAAGCTTTCGACTATAGTGTGTTCATGGGAGCAAATGACTTTTTTAACAGTGGCTATTTTGTTCGTTTTGACCTTTGAAAAAAGATGATAAAAATCCAATCAAAAATCCCTATGTCCCTCTACCGCACATGGCCTTTTTAACTTGTGGTGATTGTGGCAGTAGGTCACTATTCACCTACTTTTAAAAACTTAATTTCTCACAAACAAATTTATTTATTGTTTATTGTGTTACTTTTCAATCGCGAAGGTATCTAATTCTGGATGGTCATTTAAATATTATTGAAATTTACTTAAAATTTATTTGAATTAAATTTTTATTTATAATTCTTTTAAATTTGTTGATTATTTATTTCTATTAATTTTTCTAACACATTTTAATTCAATCGTGTGGGATGAAATTACTTGACCTGTTTCTAAAGCCAACCAAGTCCCAGAAGCCGTTGAAGAACAAATTGAACTATTCATAATAAATCAAAATTATTACATCTATTTTCGTCTATTACAACCCCAATGATTTCAATGTACATAGAATTTATTTTGAATGTGTTTTTACAGTAATGTGTTTCTTAACTAAAAGGATTATTTTTATTTTCAAGCAGTAGGTTAGCGCCGAAACTAGCTTTTTTAGGGCTACCAAGATCTCTGGTCCCTGTGCGGGTGCACCTGTTGCACCTGCCTAGTTACGGCGCTGCAGTAGGTCATCATATATATCGTCTTTCGATATATGCTAGGCATTCTCAATAATAGACTAATTTGGATCTTGAGTTTTTTTCACTTGAAAGAAATTCATAGATTTCTTGGAAATGTTTAAGAGAGAATAATGTTTTGCGTTTTCTTAAATTGAAATTTAACCTCATATCTTTAATGTTTAATCACAAAGTTCTTAAAATATTGAAACTTTATTTCAATACAATTTCATACAAAATACTGATCATATCAATAGCTCAAAAGATTCTGGCTTAAAGCTAATTTTCAAATTTGATAGATTTTCCAATGGGAAGTTATCGATATTTTACTAATGAAATTAGTAAATGATGCCTTTACTTTCTTTTCTTTGCTTTCACTCATAAATATTTTTCTTAAGTTTTCTTTCATCATTTAAATACAAAGGGGTTTGTTAAATTTGGACACTTTACATTATAATTTAGACATTTTCTTTCTTAGAGTTTAAGAATGGAGAATATTGAACAGATTTGACTTTATCTTATTTGTAACAATGTTCAGTTCCATAAAAATGGCAAAATAAAGGGAGAATTTGACGAATCGGATGGTTATTAAGTGTTTTTGCTTCCCAATTTACCTTTTATGATTCCGATTGAATAAATTATATTAAAGTTGAAAGTTATGGAATTTGACCCCCGAAAATGAATTGTTGAACGCCATACAAATCGGTTATGAAAATAAAACAATCACTGATATATTGGAATATATATCGGGATATACAGTAAAACCCCTTATAAAGTGCATTCACTAAAAAGGACACCTCTCTTAAAGGTACAAAGAAAATTAAAATGAGCCGCATTAGTATTTTTAAGTGGTATTGACTCTTTTTACAAGGTACATCGCTATAGAGTACACAATTTTATTTATACATTTTTTAAAAATATTAATTAACTTAATAAAAAGAATATCAATATACACTTAAATATCTTATATTTTTATAAACTTTAAAATTCTAATTAGAGGTTTATTAATTAAATAATATGAAAATATTATTAAAAGGTTAAACATTAAAAACAATTAAGTTGTTTTAATATTAAGAAAATTATTTCATAATTAAATTTTTATGAACCCATATAAAAATGGGAAGTTGCAACACCACAGCAAAAAAAAGACAAATTGGTGGATTTTGAGAAGAAGATAAAGATTATCGAATATCTACGAAGGAATATAAGTGTAAGATAAACGGCAAAATACTTTGATGTGTCTTAGGGATGTGTTTAAGCGGTGAAAGACAAGCAGTCCAAAATAATGTCAATTGCTGAAGGAGGAGGATCATTAAAAAGAGGCAGACTATCGAAAAAAATGAGGTTAATGTAGTTTTATTTAGCTGGTTTGTGCGTGCACATTCGTTAAATTATCACACATCGGGCTTATTCTGCAAAAAAATGCAGAAGTTGTTGAAACCTATAATATTCCAAGCGATATGAAATTCTTGATGTCATATTAGATGATTATCTAACTAATCAAGATGATGAAGGAAATGAGAGTAAGGATGATAAGTTAGAAAAACAGAAACAAAAGAAAGATGAAAAGGTTCAACCCTTTAACTAATTGTGAAGCAATTCAAATGATTTCAAAACTTGTTATTTATGCTTAAACTAAAGGATTAATTGAAGAAAAGCTTCACTTATTGCAGTTTAATGAAAAGTAAGAGAAGTGCAAGAGAAAAACAAAAGGCAAACAAAAAGATAAATTCTTAATTAAAAAATAATTGTTGTATCCTTGTTTTATTGTTGTAAAAAACTTTTATCCTTACAAATTTTTTATTTTTTAAATAAATATGTGTCCCCAACATTAGAATCTTTTATATAGGCATACCAACAGTGTGAACCCTTTTTATCTCGTTGAATTGAGTCGACTCAATACACTTAAATACACAAATCTTTATTTTTTATATCTCTTTTCATGACTGAAACAATTTATTCGTAAGAATTTTAAACTTCTCGACATTTACCATATATGAAGATCCTCAATTTTTATTAAATATGGTGTATCAAACTTTTTTTTATTTTTCAATATTTCTCTTATAAGTACACCTAACTTTAATAAGTACACCCGAAAAAGAATTGCTTACAAATAGTGTGTACTTTTTATGGAGGTTTTACTGTATTGGGATATATTGGGATATATGAATCATGTAAGAAGTAATTATAAGGCATGTTTAAGTCGAAAGAAAAGTTTTTAATAATGTGATTTTTGTCATTATATAAATGTTATTTTTTTTGCGAAAAAGTAATTAATTCAATATTCATATTTTGTGAAATTACCAATATCTAGGTCTAGATGTTTCTTATCAATGAAAATTCTTGTCATTTAAATTGTTGTTCGATTTATAATTTAACAGCCCATATTACGCAGAAGAATATATAAAATAAAGCACCAATACAACATATATGTTGTACTATAATATTTTTCGACAGACTCATTGTCATCGTCAGATAGACATGAACTTGAAACTATATAGAATAAATTACTTTTATTTAAACAAATTTCTTCTTTTTATATTTTAAATATTTTACTAAAAATTAAAAATTCTGCTTTTAAAAAACTAGTTTTAAAAAAATTATTTTTAAAAATTTTGCAAAATCAAGACTTTTTAAGTCTTTATAATAACAAAATTTTAATAAATTTTCTATTAAATATTTTAAATATTTTTCAAAATTTTTTCAAAATTTTTTCTATGTTGAAAAGTACAAATTTTTTCAAGGTCATTCAAAAGTAGGTCAAGGTCATTCAAAAAAAAAATTTCAAAATTTTGTCTATGTTGAAAAGTGCATATTTTTTCAAGGTCATTCAAGGTTTTTTCAAGGTCATTTAAAAAATTTTTCAAGGTCATTCAAATTTTTTCAAGGTTACGGAATTTTTAATCATTATTAATTTATAATATGTCTACTTACTTTTATAAGTAGTATATATTTTGTAAATATTTTTTATTATTATTTTGTATAAATATTATTATTTTTATTATTATTTTATAAATAAAATTATTATTATTAACATTATTACTATATAATAAAAACCGAGACATATACAACAAGATTTATTATAAAGAGATAATTCTACTATAGTAATATTGTCGAAGAGCTTTACTCAAAGTCCATTCCACGTACTTTCGATATCGGGCAGCGCAGCAATGACATCCATCACCACAGGGATATTCAGGTTCCATATCTTTTGACAAACTGTTTTGTTCGATATCCCATAGGAACTCGTCGATTACAGTAAATATCCATATAGATGTATGATTGAATATCAAGTCTGGAATTATTGATGCTGGCTTATCCATGATTCCATGTATTTCTGGATGATAGAATTCCAGACGTTCTTTAATAACTTTAAAATAATCATCTAAAAAACAAGTAATAATAATAATAGTAATAATAAATTACCATAATGTTTAATTTCATTCATAGCTTGAACTGCGCTCTGTACAACCATTTTAATGATAAAAATTGAAATAACAATTACTTTTATACTAATTTAGACCAATGAGAACACACACACACAAATCTTTAGCTATAAACAATAAATATTAATTTATATTGTTTTGAAAAGGATTAGAGAAATTTTAATAATATTATTAGTTTTTAATATGGTCAACTCAATTGTTGTAACCGTTCAAGGTAAAAATTCAACAAGATGTGTATGTCCTTTTTATAACTTTGTTGAATGAGCTGGTCTCTAATAATAGAGAAGAAGATGAAATCATTAAAAACATGAAATTTATGGTAAACCGTACCGAGAAAATCGTTGAAGACATCCCATTTGATTATGAAAAAATTCTCAATTTGCCAACATTGGAGAGAAAGAAGGCATTCCAATCAATATTTAGTTACATGTTTGATGAAAATAATAAATGGATGCGAATAATAGTAGGATTAATGTATATGAAACACATGATATTAAAATCTGGATTCTACTATGAAAATTATTTCCAATGGTCTATAGAGGTATATTACTTTATATTGTTATTAATTTATCATTATTTAGGTAATAGAAACAAAAATTGATCCGTGGGTAGAAACAAACGGTGGATGGACAGCGATTATTCAAATTGCCGCAGAAGCCAAACGCTTTGATATTTATATCGAAAATTGCAAATTTTTATTAAAACTATTAACTGGAGCATCGGTTTTATATTTATGTAATAAAGTTTAACATAGATTTTAATAAATATTTCTTTGTTATTACTATTATTAATAATAAAAAAATACATTTTTAAAGATTTATTGATTATTAAATGTACATTCTTCATCTCCACAAGATTCTATCATAATATTTTCTATAACATGATCAATACAATTCTTAAATTCGGTAGGCTCATCTTTAATAATTTCGGTAGTATCTTCAGTATCATTAATATTTTCTTCGTCATTAATAAGTGTATCATCAATAATTTCTTCATAATCATTAATAAGTGTATCATCAATAATTTCTTCAGAATCATTAATAATTTCAGTATTAATTTCTCCATCATTAAAAATTTCAGTATCGTCACTCTGACATTCTGAACATGAATCTTCTTTACTCAATGCTTCAACTAGAGTCAACATATCTCTAATTTTTACACCGGTTATTTCTTCGAGTTTATCAAACAAAAAGTTTATTAAATATTCTAAACAAAAATTAATTAATTATTTTATATTTTATATTTTACCTTTTTCAGACATCATTTTTAAAACTATTTTAAAACTACTTATAATTTTGTTTATAGAATAACAAAGAAAACATTAATACATTTATTAAACACTATACATTAAAATAATTGTGAAAGTCTAGCAGTAACAATTTTCCAGATTGGAGAAAGCACATCATTTTGATCGGCTTTATATCAATGGATTGCTATTGTTAAATACCAGTTTTTTTTCCATTCGACATATCGCTGGTACCGAAAATCGCAGCAGCTACAACCCAGAATACAAGGGTATTCGTGTTCCATCTCCTTCGGTCTTCTGTCAAGCTTTATATCCCATAGAGCTTGATCTATGATATTGAACATCCATATATTTGTTGTTCCATATACCAGATCTGGTATGATTGATTCTGGCTGGTCTTTGACTATTGCTCGTAGTTGTGGGTAGAAAAAGAACAAGCGTTCTAATATTACGGCCTGATATTTATCTGGAAACAATGATAATAATATTAATAAATAATAAATTTACCGTAGTTTTCTATTTCTTTCTTTGTTAATTTTGTGCTTGTAGTTTTTTCCATTTTTAAAAATGAAATGAAATGAATAACCAAGGTGTTTTAATCAATCATTAGCCAATCAGATATCGACCAATCCCGTGATTTCATTTTGTATATCACAAACAATATTTTTGTACTCTAGATTTTGCAACCCTAATATGACTATTTTCCCACTGGCAAACACGTTAACACACATTGGGTTGTATTTTAAAAGCCTCAGTGCAGGAAATAATTCTGGTTCGAACATACAAAGACATTTTGTTGACATGTTGTATAGATTGATAGATTGTCCCATATCCATGGTAACTGTAATTGACTGTATTTTAATTTCCTTTATTCTATATTGTAATTTATTGACATCTAAAGGTTTCTTGCATCTCATGATTCTGCATTTGCAGGATTTGAAAAATATTATAGGGTATTTTCCACTCCTATCTACAATTTGCTGGGGTTTACCATTTGGAAACGTCATTTTTGATACATCGAAAGTTCCTTTATAATTTATATTTGATAACATAATTAAACAATAATAAATATTAATCTATATATATATATATATATTGTGAGGAATTAAAATTAAAATACTAAATTAAATTAGTTCACGATTAAAATTTGTAAAGTTTTAATTGAAACTTAAATTATTTTAAGATATTAAAATTGAAATGATAATTGAAATTTTAAAATAAAATAATTTTTAATAAAATTGAAATTCAAGTATGAATGCAATGGTATGTTGATATTTGGTTGAAATTAAAACTTAGAAAATGTCCCAAGAATATTTGTTTATATAATCAGATTTTATGAAATATAATTTGGATTTAATAGTCTTAGTAATTTATTTTGATGACTGAAGAATTGAATGTTATAGCTTCTAACATGGCGACCATTCCAACGGATCTGCTTATTGGAAGATTACTTCCAGAGAAATTCCACAGAGGAGATGACCTCGAATTATTTATCAAAGAATGTCAGAGGTTCTTTGAAATAACGAAGACACCAGTGAAGACACAAATGGTACTAGTTATTACACTTCTGGAAAGGACTTTGATTGAAGAATATGAAGCCGCAGAAGGTAAAACCGTTGAACAGAAATTAAGAGCAGCTTTTCATCGACCAACGTCATTGATTGATGACTTAAGAGAAGCCTTGAACTACGAGCAAGGTAACGATTCAGCGGAAATATTTATAGAGAAAATATCAAAAATGACTAAAAAATTGGCCTCACACACTTGGAATGAGGAAGAAATTCAGAAATGTTTATTGACACATTGTGTAAGAGATAAAGAAGTCAGGAAAGAAATCGAAATGAAAGATCTCAAAACGGCGGAACAAATTAAAGAAACTATAAAGAAGATAGAAAAAGTTAACAAGGTTATTGAACAAGTAAACACGGTGAGATCAATACGACCTACAACTGGGGGAAGAACTTATAGAGATGTAGTACAAGTTGGAGCCACGAAGAGAGAAATCAACGAATGGAAACCAGAGACAAGAGTTAAAGTGATAGAATGCTGGACGTGTCAAAAACCGGGACACAGTAGCAGAGAATGTAATATAAAAAGAAGATTTCAATGTTATGCATGTGGTGTTGAAGGTCACATACGAAGAGAATGCCCAACAATCAAATGTCATAGATGCAATGCACGAGGACACAAAGAAAGAGAGTGCTACACAAATATGGAAAGACGAAATCAAGGAAGAGATCGAGACCAAAGGAAGATGTCAGGAGGAAGAATTCAAAGAAATACCTATCAACAAAGGGAAGATATGTATCAACCAAGGAACGTACATCAAAGACAATGGGGAAACCAACAATATAACAGAAAAGATATTGCAGCTATCGAGTCTGATGATGAGATGATGAATACAAAACAGTCAAGCCAGCCAGACGAGTATAACAGGGAGAATGACCCAAACGAGCACGCTCCGTCAAACGGGACATTGATCGGAGCAATTTACTAAGTAAGATTGATTTCAACCAAAGAATGAATGCTAACGGTATGTGTAATTTAAGTATGGATGATGATTGTATGATTGATAAAGATTGTAGTGTTTTTGAACGTGATATTAATAATAATAGTAGTGTAGAAATTAAAAAGTCGAATGATAAGGAAAGTCAGAAAAAATTTAAAGAGGAGTGTAAAGTAAATGAAGTAGTAAAACACGAGGAAAGAACGATAGAGAAAATTTACAAATTCCTAAAGAAAAATGGAGACGTGTGTATTAATGAAATTGTAGAAGATACTAGAGAGCAGAATATTTTGTCAGTAGAAGAACAAAAAAGTCCAGTAATAACATATAATATAATGCAAGGTAGACCGAGTACAACACTGGATATCCAAGGGCGGAAAGTAGATTGTTTATTGGATACAGGAGCGCGAATTAATGTGATGGCTAAATCTGTAATTGATCGATTAGAAAATATCGAAATATTAGAAACAAGGGAATCGCTAAGATGTGCAAACAACAGTAGATTAGAAACTATGGGTAAACTAAACATCAATGTTAAAATGGGCAGTATGGAAAGAAATGTAACATTCATTATAGTAAAGAATTTAATACCAGAAATTATTGGAGGAGTAGAACTACAAAGGTTATTTGGTATAGAATTGAAATGTATACTAGAAGAACATGGAAAACGTAGTGATTTCATTTGCGAAATAGAAGCTAGATTTGGGCGGATTATAACAGATGAAGAAAGATTACGTCATGCCATCGACGTTTTAAAAGTTACCGGAAATAAGAGACTGCTAGAAATATTTCAGGCAAACAAGAATGTTTTTATGGCAGATAAATGGGACATTGGGTGTACCAATCTAATAAAACATAAGATCATCACGGAAGGAGAGCCAATAATGATTAAACCGAGACGTCAGCCAATAAATTTGGAAGACAAGATTGAGGAAGCAATAAAAAATCTAGAAAACAACGGAATAATTAGGAAGTGCAATTCACCGTGGAACACACCTTTATTTTGTGTATGGAAGAAAGAGAAAAAAGACATCAGGCTTTGTCTAGACTTCAGACAATTAAACAAGATAACAGAAAGACAAGCATTTCCAATGCCAAATGTAGATGAAATTTTAGACATCCTACACGGATCCAGATATTTTAGCTCAATCGACTTGGGAAATGCTTATTACCAAGTGAAGTTAGATAAAGAATCTCAAGAGAAAACAGCATTCTCAACAAAAGAAGGACAGTTCTGTTTTAACAGGATGCCGTTCGGTATTGCAGCGGCACCAGGAACATTTCAAGAATTAATGACGAAAGTATTGAAAGACTTGTGGAAAGATGGAGTGATGGTATATTTAGACGACATCCTAATATTCACAAAGACAGAAGAAGACCATTATAACATATTTGGAAAAGTCCTAGGGAAGATCGCAACAGCAGGACTAAGATTGAACCCCGAAAAATGTCAAATATTTAGAAAAGAAGTGAAGTTTCTGGGACACATAATAAATAAAGACGGCATACAAACAGATAATACTAAAATAGAAGCAATACAATCATTTCAAAAACCAAAATGTGTGAAGAATCTGAGGAGCTTTCTGGGTATCTGTAACTATTATCGACGGTTCATAAAAGACTATGCAAAGAAGGCAAGAGCACTAGAAAGTATATGCGGAAAAAACAATGAGAAAATAAGATGGACAGAGATGTGTGAAAAGGCTTTCGGGAAATGAAAGAAGCATTGATAACCGCCCCAGTATTGGTATTTCCAGATTTCAGAAAAGAATTTATATTAGACACAGACGCGAGCTTCGATACTATTGGAGCAGTTCTTTCGCAAAAGGATGAAAAAGGACATGAACATGTCATTGCATATGGTTCACATGCGATGAGCAGCCACGAAAAAGGATACTGCATTACCAGAAAAGAATTATTGGCAATATACTATTTTTGTAAACATTTCAACCACTACTTATATGGTAAGAGATTCGTACTGAGAACGGACCATAAAGCTATTACGTTTATGGTAACAACGAAGAAACCAATAACGGCTCAATTCCAGACATGGATCAACTATTTAAGCAGTCTGGATATTAAAATGGAATACAGGAAAGGAACAAGCCATACAAACGCGGATATGCTATCCAGGAAAACATGCGGAACATGTGTACAGTGTATGATGGAACACGAAGACGCAAAAACCGGCAAAATTAAAACCAGAATATTAACAGTAACAGCAGAAGGCGGATATAACAAGTGGCAAAATGACAATATGGAGGTCCAAGAAATAAAGAATAAGTTAGAAAATAAAGATTGTAAGTTCATAATGGAAAACAACACGGTACTAACTAAACAAGGTAAAATATGGATACCGTCAGATAATAGACAGAGGATGATAAAAGAAGTACACGTATTGCTGTGCCATGCAGGTGCACAGAAAGTAACAAAATATATCCAGAACAACTGCGACATGGAAAATCTAGCAACGGAAGTAAAAAAGGTAATTGAGAACTGCGAAAGATGTCAGAAAATGAAAACGATAACAACCAAGACAAAGGAGGAAACTCAAACAATAAAGAGTACAGAACCATTCGAGAAGATATATATGGATATATGTGGGCCATTGAAAGAAACGTTCAACAAAAAGAAATATATTTGCGGAATCATTGACCACTATAGTAAATACATCTCATTAACGGCCATAACAAGCAAGACGAAAGAACAATTAGTGAGACGTTATTAAATAAATGGATATTAAAGTTTGGAGCGCCAAAAGAACTTCATGTAGATTGTGGGAAGAATTTTGAAGCAAGAAGCATAAAAGAACTAGCAAAGACAGCTGGCATTGAATTAATTTTCTCAAGCCCATATCACCATAACACGAATGGTATTATTGAAAGACAATTCAGAACAATCAGAGAGTATATTAACGCGTCATTGAATGAAGGAGGAAGGAAAAACTGGGCTGATATAGTGCCAGAAATAGAATATACGTTAAATGCAACAGTTCAAAAAACAACGGGAGTAAGCCCAGCAGAGATTATATTTGGGAGGAAGATCGACAGAATGAAATGGTACTCGAATAAAGAAATAAATAGAGAAGATATGGAAAAGAGAATAGAGGATAAAACACTAAAACCAAAAATAAGCAAAACAGTGAGAAATTTTGAAATGGAAGATGTGGTCTTGATCAAACAAGAAATTCGAAATAAATACGATGCAAGGTGGGAAGGGCCGTACAAAGTGATAAAGAAAATACATGAACGGAGCTACTTACTTAAGGATCAAAATGGGAAGATGGTAGTCAGAAATGTTGAGAAGATCAAACATTTTAAAAAAGGGGGATGTGAGGAATTAAAATTAAAATACTAAATTAAATTAGTTCACGATTAAAATTTGTAAAGTTTTAATTGAAACTTAAATTATTTTAAGATATTAAAATTGAAATGATAATTGAAATTTTAAAATAAAATAATTTTTAATAAAATTGAAATTCAAGTATGAATGCAATGGTATGTTGATATTTGGTTGAAATTAAAACTTAGAAAATGTCCCAAGAATATTTGTTTATATAATCAGATTTTATGAAATATAATTTGGATTTAATAGTCTTAGTAATTTATTTTGATGACTGAAGAATTGAATGTTATAGCTTCTAACATATATGATTTTTAGAAAGAGTTCATTAAATTATATAATATAAACAAAAACCTATAATTATACAAATTAATAATGGAATTAAGAAATGATGCGGTATATCAAATCGTCGGCCCAAGTGGTAGTGGTAAAACTATGTTTGTGTGTAAATTACTGAAATCTAATTTATTTCAAACAAAATTCAACAAGATTTATTGGCATAAGGGTGCAGATAAAGAACATGGATTAACTCAAGATAATTTCTGTAAATTGAAAAACATGAAAATAGTAAAGGGTTTTGATAAAAACTGGTCAAGTTGTTTAAGGAAAGGTGATGTCATCATTATTGATGATTTGTATCAGGAAGCTAATAAAGAAAAGGATTTTAATAACTTTTTCACAAAAATCAGTAGACATGTTGGTGTTACTGTGATCTTTATTACTCAAAATCTATTTCATCAGGGTGGTGCACATCGAACAAGGAATTTAAATTTTCAATATTTAGTTATTTTCAAGAATCCTAGAGATGCAACAGTTATTGATTTTCTTGCTCGACAGGCATACCCTAATAATCGTAATTTTCTCATCAGTGCATTTCAAGATGCTACAAAATCACCACATGGATATATATTTCTTGATTTCACACAACAATGTAATGATGATTTACGGGTAAAAACAGATATTTTCAATAAAGAAGGTGCCATGGTATATAAACAAAGTTGAAAACTTTAACATGTAAAAATGTTTATGAAATCCAGGCTTAAAAATATCCGAAAACTTAGACAAAGTATTAAAAAGAAGCGTGTTCCACCAAAAACCAGTTATACACCATCTAAAAAACTAATAACTGAGAATTACCCTGCAATGAATCTAATTTCGAAAAACATTATTAAAAAGAGTAAGAAAACAGATAAAATTGTAAAAAATCATAGGAGTTTCCCATATTTTAATGCATTGTTAAAGGCTTCGAGTATGAAAAGAATGTCTATTTTACAATCATTTCCAACTTTTGTTGTCGATGATTTACTCAAAATTCTATTAAAAGTAGTCAGAGGTAAAATTAAAATCAGTAAATCTAAAAAACTAGTATTGAATAAACATCGTAAGCCTTTGTTATCACTAGTAAATAATAAAAATCGTAAGCAAATGAGAAAAATCATATATAAACAACAAGGCGGTTTTATCGGATCAATGTTACCATTAGCATTATCATTATTATCACAATAAACGATGGGGCAATCATTACCTAATGTTAAATTAAAATTTAAATCATCTTGTTGTAATGGAGAAGATTTGGACGAACCCAGAAGACGAAATAGGTTTCGGTGGAGTGGCAAAGTTAAAGAAAAGAGTCCCAAAGTCGAAAAAGGAAACGCAAAAGTGGTTGTCAGATCAGCTTGCGTACAGTTTAAACAAACCAATGCGGAAAAGATTTCCAACAAGAGCTTATAAGACATTTGGTATTAATGATTTATGGCAAATGGATTTGATGGAGATGATACCGTATTCGAAGACTAACAAGGGTTATAAATATATTTTAACATGTATCGATGTTTTCAGTCATTTTGCTCGCGGTGTACCAACAAAAACAAAATCTGCAGAGGAAATATCTAAAGCAATTAACTCAATGTTTAAAAATGGGCATCCAAACAATTTACAAACCGATTTAGGTATTATTATTATTATTATTATTATTATTATTATTATTATTATTATTATTATTATTATTATTATTATTATTATTATTATTATTATTATTATTATTATTATTTTAGGCAAGGAGTTTTACAATAGTAAAGTTAAGCAAATCCTGGATCGGCTCAAAATAAATCATTATTCTGTACATTCTCAGTACAAAGCCGCTCATGTTGAAAGATTTAACCGGACATTGAGGGATAGATTGAAGAAATATTTCGTGCATCAAGGTAATAAAATATGAATAAATGTATTACCGAAAATACTTGTTAGTTATAATAATTCATCACATCGAGGTCTGAATGGTTTGAGACCCGTAGATATCAGCTCAAAAACACGAGTACGGTCTAAAACAGTTGCTATTACAAAACCAAAATATAAAGTTGGTGATTACGTTAGAATTAGTAAAATATCTGCTTCGCCTTAGTAGTGGGATACAGGCCCTCTAGCTCAGAGGCCCTCTAGCTCACATACCCCCCCCTCCCCTCCCCGGGCAAAAATTTTTTCGCGCTAAGTTAAAAAGTACAAATTTTTTTAGAACTAAGACAATGACTCATTCAAGGTCATTGAAACAATGACCATGACTCATCAAAAAAAAATTCAAGGTCATTTAAACAAAGACCATGACTCATTCAAGGTCATTGAAAAGTAGGTCAAGGTCATATTATTTTTAAACATTTTTAAATTTTAATTTACTACTTATAAAAATAAGTAGTATATATTTTGTAAATTGATTTTATTATTATTAATATTTCTATTATTATTAATATTATTATTATTAATACTTTTATTATTATTAATATTATTATTATTATTATTATTATTATTATTAATATTAGTATTATAATTTCATTATTATTATTATTATTATTATTGTCAAGGTTATTCGATGACTCATCATAATTTTTCAAGGTCATTCAAAAGTAGGTCAAGGTCATTTAAAAGTAGGTCAAGGTCATTGGATGAGTGATCAAAATTTTCTCAAGGTCACGGAATTTTTAAACATTTTTAAATTTTAATTTACTACTTATAAAAAATAAGTAGTATATATTTGTAAATTATTTTATTATTATTAATAATATTATTAATATTACTATTATTACTATTATTATTATTAATATTATTAAAATTATTATTATTACTATTATTATTATTAATATTATTATTATTATTATTTTTATTAATATTATTATTATTATTATTATTATTATTATTATTATTAATATACTTATTACTTATAAAAACTCTAATTATTATTATTATTAATATACTTATTACTTATAAAAATTATTAATACTTTTAAAAACTTTTATTAATATTATTATTATTTTTATTATTTTTATTATTATTATTATTATTTTTATTATTAATATATTTATTACTTAAAAAATTTAATAATATTATTATTATTATTAATACTTTTAAAACTTTTTATAATATTATTATTATTATTAATATTATTATTATTTTTATTATTATTATTACTTATAAATTTGTAAATTTTATTCTATTTTATTATTATTTTTTATAAATATTATTATTATTATTAATATTACAATTAATATTTTAATTATTATTATTAATATTATTATTATTATTATTATTATTATTATTTTTATCATTATTGTCAAGGTTATTGGATGACTCATCATAATTTTTCAAGGTCATTGAAAAGTAGGTCAAGGTCATTTAAAAGTAGGTCAAGGTCATTCAAAATTTCTCAAGGTCATATTATTTTTAATCATTTTTAAATATTTATTTACTACTTATTTTTATAAGTAGTATATATGTTGTAAATTTATTTTATTATTATTATTATTATTAATATTTTTTTTTATTATTATTATTAATATTATTATTACTATTATTATTATTATTATTATTAATATTTTTTTATTATTATTATTAATATTATTATTACTATTATTATTATTATTATTAATACGGTTAACAGTGGTGGCAACAACTTGAAAGAAATTAACAGTGCCAACAAATCATCATTGCCATTTCCATTATATATTTTTACATATTTTCTTAGTATTACATGATTCTGATTGGTCGAATATAGTATAAATAAGCTTACACTTTCATATATTTTTATAAAATGCCAGAAACTAAATTTTTTATAACTTTGTTGAATGAGCTGGTCTCTACTAATAGAGAAGAAGATGAAATCATTAAAAACATGAAATTTATGGTAAACCGTACCGAGAAAATCGTTGAAGACATCCCATTCGATTATGAAAAAATTCTCAATTTGCCAACATTGGAGAGAAAGAAGGCATTCCAATCAATATTTAGTTACATGTTTGATGAAAATAATAAATGGATGCGAATAATAGTAGGATTAATGTACATGAAACACATGATATTAAAATCTGGATCCGACTATGAAAATTATTTCCAATGGTCTATAGAGGTATATTACGTTATATTGTTAATAATTTATTATTATTTAGGTGATAGAAACAAAAATTGATCCGTGGGTAGAATCAAACGGTGGATGGACAGCGATTATTCAAGTTGCCGCAGAAGCCAAACGCTCTGATATTTATATCGAGAATTGCAAATTTTTATTAAAACTATTCACTGGAGTATCTGTTTTATATTTATGTAACAAGGTTTATCATAGATTTTAATAAATATTTCTTTGTTATTTTTATTAATAAAAAACTATATTTTAAAGATTTATTAATTATTAAATGTACATTCTTCATCTCCACAAGATTCTATCATAATATTTTCTATAACATGATCAATACAATTCTTAAATTCGGTAGGCTCATCTTTAATAATTTTTGTAGCTTCTTCAACATTAATAATTTCTTCAGAATCATTAATAATTTCACTATCTCCATCATTAACAATTTCATCACTCTGACATCCAGAATCACTCTGACATTCAGAATCGCAATCCGATTCTTTACTCAATGCTTCAACTAGAGTCAACATATCTCTAATTTTTACACCGGTTATTTCTTCAAGTTTATCAAACAAAAAGTTTATTAAATATTCTAAACGAAATTAATTAATTATTTTATATTTTTATATTTTACCTTTTTCAGACATCATTTTAACACTATTTTAAAACTACTTATAATTTTGTTTATAGAATAACAAAGAAACATTAATACATTTATTAAACACTAAACACTAAAATAACTGTGAAAGTCTAGCAGTAACAACTTTCCAGATTGGAGAAAGCACATCATTTTGATCGGCTTTATATCAATGGATTGCTATTAATAAATACCAGTTTTCCTGTTCTTTGAATCAAATTTCTATAAATGCATCATAATATCTTGTATATTGACTGGTGAAAAAAGCATTTTCATTGCATTTTAAATTGGAATTGATCTTTTTGAATGTATTATCAATATCCTTGATATCTATCATTGAGAGAGTCCCAGCAAGAGATTGAAATTGAGTTTTCTTGAGTTTGACCGGATTTGCCAATTGCATATTGATAGGCTCCTTTAAAAAATACATTTTATAATTGTGGAACATCTGAACTGGTTGGACGCTTATTTTCTTGGTCATGTTTGATTTATGATCTCTATAAGGTGGTGACGCACTTTTATACCCTTGACAGATACTGATTAACCAATCAGAATGATGCATGATAAGTGCATGATAATTGCATGTTAAGTGCGTGACTGTATGTAAATTAACCCGTTGAGTTTTATGATTTTACACATATCATCTATATAAAATGTATTATTATTTTTATTATTATTACTATTATTATTATTATTACTATTATTATTATTATTATTACTATTATTATTATTATTACTATTATTATTACTATTATTATTACTATACTAATAAAATTACCTTTACTATTATTATTATTATTATTACCAAAACTAAAAAAAATAAAACTATTACTATTATTAATATTATTACCAAAACAATAAAAATAAAACTATTATTACCAACACTAACAAAACAAAACAAAAAATAAAATTCAAAACATTTATTTTCGAAAAAGTTGGTATTTCGAAGAATTTCTAACTGATTTTGCCAGGCACCATTCCACATAGCGCTGGTATCGAAAATCGCAGCAGCTACAACCCAGAATACAAGGGTATTCGGGTTCCATCTCCTTTGGTCTTCTGTCAAGCTTAATATCCCATAGAGCTTGATCAATTATGTTAAAAATCCATATGTTGGTGGTTGTATAGACCAAATCTGGAATTACTGATTCAGGCTGGTCTTTGACTATTGCTCTGAGTTGAGGATAGAAGAAGAATAACCTTTCAAGTAATACGGCCTGATATTTATCTGGAAACAAAGATATTAATATTAATAAATAATAAATTTACCATAATTTTCGATCTCTTTTTTGCTTAATTTTGTGCTTGAAGTATTTGCCATTTTAAAAATGAAATAAAATGAATAAGCAATTTGTTTTAATCAATCATTAGCCAATCAGATATCGACCAATCCCGTGATTTCATTTTGTATATCACAAACAATAGTTTTATACTCTAGATTTCGCACCCCTAATATGACTATTTTGCCACTAGCAAACACGTTAACACACATTGGGTTGTATTTTAAAAGCCTCAGTGCAGGAAATAATTCGGGCTCGAACATACAAAGACATTTTGTTGACATGTTGTATAGATTGATAGATTGTCCCATATCCATGGTAACTGTAATTGACTGTATTTTAAGATCCTTTATTCTATATTGTAATTTATTGACATCTAAAGGTTTCTTACATCCCATGATTCTGCATTTGCCTGATTTGAAAAATATTATAGGGTATTTTCCACTCCTATCTACAATTTGCTGGGGTTTACCATTTGGAAACGTCATTTTTGATACATCGAAAGTTCCTTTATAATTTATATTTGATAACATAATTAAACAATAATGAAATATTAATCTATATATATATATATATGATTTTTAGAAAGAGTTCATTAAATTATATAATATAAACAAAAACCTATAATTATACAAATAATAATGGAATTAAGAAATGATGCGGTATATCAAATCGTCGGCCCAAAGTGGTAGTGGTAAAACTATGTTTGTGTGTAAAATTACTGAAATCTAAATTTATTTCAAACAAAATTCAAACAAGATTTATTGGCATAAGGGTGCAGATAAAGAACATGGATTAACTCAAGATAATTTCTGTAAATTGAAAAACATGAAAATAGTAAAGGGTTTTGATAAAAACTGGTCAAGTTGTTTAAGGAAAGGTGATGTCATCATTATTGATGATTTGTATCAGGAAGCTAATAAAGAAAAGGATTTTAATAACTTTTTCACAAAAATCAGTAGACATGTTGGTGTTACTGTGATCTTTATTACTCAAAATCTATTTCATCAGGGTGGTGCACATCGAACAAGGAATTTAAATTTTCAATATTTAGTTATTTTCAAGAATCCTAGAGATGCAACAGTTATTGATTTTCTTGCTCGACAGGCATACCCTAATAATCGTAATTTTCTCATCAGTGCATTTCAAGATGCTACAAAATCACCACATGGATATAAGTAGTGGGATGTGTCACATCCAGCACATGTCACATCCAGCACAGTACCCCCTCCCCCCCGGCTGAGAGAAAATTTTTCTAAGTCCAAAAGACAAAGACCATGACTCATTCAAGGTCATTGAAACAAAGACCATGACTCATTCAAGGTCATTGGATGACTCATCATATTTTTTCAAGGTCATTTAAACAAAGACCATGACTCATTCAAGGTCATTGGATGACTCATCAATATTTTTCAAGGTCATTTAAACAAAGACCATGACTCATTCAAGGTCATTGGATGACTCATCATATTTTTTCAAGCTCATTTAAAAAAACCATGACTCATTCAAGTCATTGATGACGTCATGCAAAAATTTTCAAGTCATACAAAAGTAGGTCAAGTCATATTATTTTTAAAAATTTTTAAAATTATAAATAATATAAATACTTATAAAAATAGTAGTATATACTTATGTACATATTATATTCATTTATTATTAAAATTAAATTGTTTGTTTAATCAACGTCAAATTTATTTATTATTATTTTTTATATTATTATTTTTTATTATTATTAATTATTATTACTTTTATTATTCAATTATTTACTTATAAAAATTTTATTATTATTAATAATATTATTGATTATAATTTATTCAATATTATTATATTAATTAATAATAATATATTAATAATATATATAAATAAAATATAAATAAATTAAAAAAATAAAATAATAATATATATAAATATAAATATATAAATAATTATAAATAATAATATATTATATAAAATTACAAGCAAATATAAAATATATAAATATAAATATTATATATAAATTATTACAATATATAATATAAAAAATATATATAATTTTATTAAATATAAATAATTTTAATATTATATAATAAAATAACAAAGATATAAATATTATATATATAATTATATAAATATTATAAAATTAATAAATAAATATTATTATATAATAATATAATATAATAATAAATATAATCATTATAATATTATATAATATATAAATATAAATAATAATATATAATATATTAAATAATATTTAATAAACAATTTATATTAAAAACAACTACATAAAAACAAAAAACCAAACTACATAAACAAAACAACTAACATAAAAACAAAAATTAATTAATTAAATATTAATATATATAAATTTTATATATATAATATAATAAAATAAAATTATATAATTATAACAGAATATAATATATATATAAGATATAATAATTAAATAATATAATAATACTTTTAAAAAACTTTTATTATATTATTATTATTACAATACTTATACAATTTAATTATTATTATTATTATTATATATTATTATTAACAAGTTTTATTTATTAAGATCTATAATTTTATTATCATTTACATGTCTTTAATTCTTTTTTTAATTACAAGCTTATTTCATCAATCTAATATTATTATTTTATATTATTTATATTTATTTTATTATTATTTCATACTATTTTTCAATTTTTTATTACATGTTTAATTTTTTCTTCACAGTTTATTTATTTCTTTTTTATTATTATTTTATTTATTATTATAAATATTATTATCATTATTTTTATTACTTTTTTAATAATACATATATATATATAATAAAACAAATACATAAAACAACTATATAAAAAACATCTATTATAAAACAACTATATATGAAAACAACAACTTCATAAAAAGTAAATCAATTATTAATTATACAATTAAACAAATATCAAGTTTTATTTCACGTTTCTTCACGCTTGGCATTTGATTATGAAATATTGCTAATAAAAATAATAATAATAAATTATAACAAATGAAAATACCAAAGAGAAATTTTCACAATTTTTATTTTATATACAAATTTGTTAATAAATATCAATAACATTCTCAAATATCTCATCAATTGCTGATTGCGAACTGTTGGATCGGTTTCAGGCATGATTATATTACCACCAACATCAAGGACATCAACCCCTCTATTAATGACCATATGCAAAACTCGAGTTTTTCCCTACCCAAGCTCTCTTGTCGTCATGATTATTTAATGCTATTTTAGAATTTTTAAAAGTGAACAGCTGATGATTTCGGGTCCCTATCCTAGTTTAAGGTACCGACATAATACTATTGTTATTATAACAATTCAAATATGATTGGTGTTTAATGTCGGTACCCGGTAATTTACACCCTTAGCTCGCATTGTTGATTTATTTCCTAGCAAGCTATAACATTTAGGGCGCAAGAAAACCCACTCGCTATATCCTAGCCCTTTACTCTCATCCTTGAACTTGCCAATAACCGAGTCAAGTCGTCTAGAATATAAAGGATGAGAAGGATCATAATTTGATGTATCTAACAGATCATCCGAAATCATAGCTTTTAATAAAATTTCTAATTTTAAATTTTTTATCTCCAAAAAGAAGCTATCTGTATCACCCGCTACTAGATTGATATCACAATTGTAAATATCACGATATTTTTGTAACTCAACATACTGTAACTGGTACATCCGTAGTTTGGATAAATCTAGAACTGATTGACCGATATAACTAGGTCTATCCAAACATATTGAGTCCTTATTAAGATGAGCGGCAAAAAGATCATCAGTAATCTCTATTGTTTTTCTAAATGCCGGTTTTGACGAATATGTAATTAACTTTTCAGCTGAATTACATAATCGCAAATTCATCCTCTTTTTAAGGTTCTCAACAGATTTACCATACAGACTGTTGTTATACAATTTAAATAAATCTCTATATAATTCACTAACTGCATTTGCACGCAAGTTAGTGTTTTTATCGATATAATGTTTAAAAATAGGAGCTTGCTTGTATTTAATAGCTCTATGTATGTGTGTAACCTTAGCCCCGACAGAAAGATAAAGCCTGAGAAGCCTCCAATGAAGAACATAGTTCTTCTTAGGATAATGCGTTAGCATTAACTTCTCAACTTTTGAATTTGGTGGGCACATCTTTTTCCGGTCCAATCGGAAAGTCATTTAGAAAATCATGTAAATTATCTGGAATCTCGATATCAACTTCCATAGTATATCCATATGGAAGGATTTCAATATCCACAACATTCGCACATTCATTCAAAACCTCATCCAAACCATCATACACCCAAGTAAAATCAGCGTAAGGAAGACTTTGGCTGAGAGCCCAACCATACAGATTATTTATATCTATGTACAATAATTCTGTATCCTCCGAAGCAGCAATGTAATGTTTGTTAACAAATGTTAACCCACCCCGTATTCCACCTTCGTAAAAATTGAACATTTCCATGTCCTGTAAAAGTTCAATGGGTTCCGTTAATGTCATAAGCGCTGAAGCCCATGACATACCCGGAATGCCATAAAAGTTTAGAGGTTCAAGACCATTGTAAACAATAGCCTTGGCACGGAATTGTTGAAAATAGTCCGCAAGGAGGAATACATCAAGTTTAAGGTAAATTAACATATAATCACGCAAAGTCCTACAGTTTTTGCTGCGTCCAGATTAGTTGTGCCCTATCGTACTCATCTTCACTTACGCCCTCCCAAATTGGAGGCAACTCATAAGTAGTCTTCAAGAACTTCCTCCGAAACAGCAAAATTTATATGGAAAAATACCTTTACAGTCGACTATAGAACCTTGAAAGACAGACGAAGTCAATGGAAGAGAAGTTAGCATTTTCACAGCCTTAGCTAACGAACAATTAACAAATTGCATACTGTCGATAAAGCGAACAGCCAATTTGTTAATGTGAACAATTAATGAAATAAATTTTTCTGTAGAGGTCGGTATGATATCTAAATTCCATGAAGGAAAGCGATCGAGACCATATTTTAAAATATGGTGAAGGTCATACCCTCTTAAATTATGAAAGACTATAGGTAGCAACCGATAAATCCTACGAGCTATATTACATTTTCGGCAAGCTGCCCCTAGATAATTACCAGTAAAATGGCAATGATCTCTAACCGGATTTACAATCGGTTTTTACATAAATAACAGGTTCGACAAGATTTAAACTGTCGAACCTCACTGAAAGACATAGGCCCTATCAATTTATCACCTTCCGAATCATAGTACGGAATAACAATTTCAGTTGCAATTTCCTCAATTTTCTTAAGAAAATCAGGAATGCAATCAAGTCCGTAAAAGTAATAATATGATTTTGTGTTAGTATAATTATTAATTAATAAAAGGCCTGCTGCAATAGGCATATGAATTTGATGATGTCTATCATCAGGAGGTAAAACCGATTCAAAATCGGCATAAATCACAAAAGGTGGGGTGATATGTTTAGAATAATTTAGGAATTCTAAATTTTTATTTTCGGGGAGCGTGTATAGGGTTGTGCCAGTCTGATTTTTGGCGCATAATGCAACATGTGTATTGAATGCATTATCTAATCTAAACCCATTAAGGCAATGTGGACACCAACGACATCTAATTTGAATGTTACAGTCAGGGTTTTGATGGCAATTCATTAACCAGCTGATATCGGAAATCACAGCAGCTACACCCCAGAATGCAGGGGTATTCAGTTTCCATCTCCTTGACCGTTCGGTTTATTTCATTGTCCCAAAGGGCTTGTTTAATCAGATTTGAAATATCGATTCGTGTTTCATTATATATCAACTGTTGATGCATTGAAGGTTCTTGATTCTTCAAAATCTCCTTTATTTGAGGATAGTAATAAATAATACGCTCGATTAGCATTGGAGCATATTTGTCTAAATAAAATATAAAAAAATGAAATAAAAATGATAAATTTACCGTATTCAGCGATATTTTTCTT
The DNA here is from genome assembly GCA_022537955.1 of Schmidtea mediterranea. NCBI lineage: Eukaryota > Metazoa > Platyhelminthes > Tricladida > Dugesiidae > Schmidtea > Schmidtea mediterranea. The sequence goes on along the minus strand of CM039680.1, from coordinate 237,956,843 downwards.
TGGCATAGCATACATAATATTTTCCATTTTAAAAATGAAATAAAATGAATAAGCAATTTGTTTTAATCAATCATTAGCCAATCAGATATCAACCAATCCGGTGATTTCATTTTGTATGTCACAAACAATATTTTTGTACTCTAGATTTCGCACCCCTAATATAACTATTTTACCGCTAGCAAACACGTTAACACACATTGGGTTGTATTTTAAAAGCCTCAGTGCAGGAAATAATTCTGGTTCGAACATACAAAGACATTTTGTTGACATGTTGTATAGATTGATAGATTGTCCTATATCCATGGTAACTGTAATTGACTGTATTTTAAGATCCTTTATTCTATATTGTAATTTATTGACATCTAAAGGTTTCTTACATCCCATGATTCTGCATTTGCCTGATTTGAAAAATATTATAGGGTATTTTCCACTCCTATCTACAATTTGCTGGGGTTTACCATTTGGAAACGTCATTTTTGATACATCGAATGTTCCTTTATAATTTATATTTGATAACATAAATTAAACAATAAAGAAATATTAAGCTATATATATGAGTTTTTAGGAAGAGTTCATTAAATCATATAATATAAACAAAAACCTATAATTATACAAATTAATAATGGAATTAAGAAATGATGCGGTATATCAAATCGTTGGCCCAAGTGGTAGTGGTAAAACTATGTTTGTGTGTAAATTACTGAAATCTAATTTATTTCAAACAAAATTCAACAAGATTTATTGGCATAAGGGTGCAGATGAAGAACATGGATTAACTCAAGATAATTTTCTGTAAATTGAAAAACATGAAAATAGTAAAGGGTTTCGATAAAAACTGGTCAAGTCGATTAAGGAAAGGTGATGTCATCATTATTGATGATTTGTATCAGGAAGCTAATAAAGAAAAGGATTTTAATAATTTATTCACAAAAATCAGTAGACATGTTGGTGTTACTGTGATCTTTATTACTCAAAATCTATTTCATCAGGGTGGCGCACATCGAACAAGGAATTTAAATGTTCAATATTTAGTTATTTTCAGAATCCTAGAGATGCAACAGTTATTGATTTTCTTGCTCGACAGGCATACCCTAATAATCGTAATTTTCTCATCAGTGCATTTCAAGATGCTACAAAATCACCACATGGATATATATTTCTTGATTTCACACAACAATGCAATGATGATTTAAGGGTAAAAACCGATATTTTCAATAAAGAAGGTGCCATGGTATATAAACAAAGTTGAAAACTTTAACATGTAAAAATGTTTATGAAATCCAGGCTTAAAAATATCCGAAAACTTAGACAGAGTATTAAAAGACTATAAATAAAGTTCCACCAAAAACCAGTTATACACCATCTAAAAAACTAATAACCGAGAATTACCCTGCAATGAATCTAATTTCGAAAAACATTATTAAAAAGAGTAAGAAAACAGATAAAATTGTAAAAATCATAGGAGTTTCCCATATTTTAATGCATTGTTAAAGGCTTCGAGTATGAAAAGAATGTCTATTTTACAATCATTTCCAACTTTTGTTGTCGATGATTTACTCAAAATTCTATTAAAAGTAGTCAGAGGTAAAATTAAAATCAGTAATTCTAAAAAAACTAGTACTGAATAAACATCGTAAGCCTTTGTTATCACTAGTAAATAATAAAAATCGTAAGCAAATGAGAAAAATCATATATAAACAACAAGGTGGTTTTTATCGGAGCAATGTTACCATTAGCATTATCATTATTATCACAATAAACGATGGGGCAATCATTACCTAATGTTAAATTAAAATTTAAATCATCTTGTTGTAATGGAGAAGATTTGGACGAACCCAGAAGACGAAATAGGTTTCGGTGGAGTGGCAAAGTTAAAGAAAAGAGTCCCAAAGTCGAAAAAGGAAACGCAAAAGTGGTTGTCAGATCAGCTTGCGTACAGTTTAAACAAACCAATGCGGAAAAGATTTCCAACGAGAGCTTATAAGACATTCGGTATTAATGATTTATGGCAAATGGATTTGATGGAGATGATACCGTATTCGAAGATTAACAAGGGTTATAAATATATTTTAACGTGTATTGATGTTTTCAGTCGTTTTGCTCGCGGTTGTACCAACAAAGACAAAATCTGCAGAGGAAATATCTAAAGCAATTAACTCAATGTTTAAAAATGAGCATCCAGACAATTTGCAAACCGATTTAGGTATTATTATTATTATTATTATTATTATTATTATTATTATTATAATTATTAATATTATTATTATTATTATTATTATAGGCAAGGAGTTTTACAATAGTAAAGTTAAGCAAATCCTGGATCGTCTCAAAATAAATCATTATTCTGTACATTCTCAATACAAAGCCGCTCATGTTGAAAGATTTAACCGGACATTGAGGGATAGATTGAAGAAATATTTCGTGCATCAAGGTAATAAAATATGGATAAATGTATTACCGAAAATACTTGTTAGTTATAATAATTCATCACATCGAGGTCTGAATGGTTTGAGACCCGTAGATATCAGCTCGAAAACATTAGCTAAATCAGTACGATCTAAAACAGTTGCTATTACAAAACCAAAATATAAAGTTGTGTGATTACGTTAGAATTAGTAAAATATCTGCTTTCACCTTTTCATCAAAAATTTCGATAGTAATTGGAGTGATGAGTATTTCAAATTACTAAAATTAATACTAAACAGAGTCCTGTAATGTATGTTATTAAAGATAGTGATAAACAATTTAATACAAGGGAAATTCTATGAACAGGAATTACAAGTTATTTCCAAACCTACAGTGTTCAGAATTCAGAAAATATTGAAAACTAAAATGGTGGGTAAGGATAAACAATACTATGTCAAATGGCATGGATATCAAAAACCCTCATGGATATCATCAAAAGACCTAGTAAAATGAGTTTCTATACAATTTTACCGAGTAATAGTTGCCCACTAATCCATCCGGAAAATCAAGCAAGTAAATTTATGGTTGATCTTCAAAATCCTATTTATTTACATGGAAATTGGGAAGTTGCTTTGCAAGACTTTACATTTGTGTACAATACATTCCCATTTTATAGTCATTGTAAAATCGGTTACAAGAAACGTGTACCAAAACCTGTAGTGGTATTTTCTCAATCAATAATTTTGAACGATATTGTCATATTCCGAATCAGATTTTAGATGAAAATTGTGGCATGTTTTTTCAAAGATGGATTGAATGTTAGTTGTGATTATAGTCCATTTACAATAAAGTTTGAAAGTATTGAGGATGCCAAGCGAATGGGTTGTGATAAGCTTAGCATTGTTGTTCCTGGTACTGAATACCTAATACGTTTCAAAACATTTGATGAAAAAGTGTAACAATCGAAAACATCAAAATATCACTATCATATATTAATGAAGTTGAAGAGACATTTACATTTACTAATGATTTATATATTGAAACACTTGAAGAATTACATAAATATATTTCATTCAATTGTTTACATATATTTAAAACTATTGAATTTGTTAAAGATGGATTATGTAAATTCAGTCTGAATAATAACATTTGTGAAATTACATTTGATAAAAATTTGGCTAATACATTGGGATTAGATAAGCAAACATATAGGACAAGTGCTTTTGGTGTACGCAAACCAAAAATAATAAAACTTCATAGGCAAATGTTCATATTATACTAACATCATCGATCCTATAATTGTTGGTGATTCTTTGGTTCCTCTTTTGAAATCTGTTTGGGTTGATAAACATGACCAGGATGAAGTTGTCAATATAAATATCGATAATCCCATGTACTTACCGGTATCAACATCATGTATAAACAATATAGAAATAAATATTCGTGATGATAGCGGTAAATTTATTGAATTTAGTAAAGATACAAAAACTCATTTGACATTACATTTTCGTAAATTAGATGGCCAATAACGATATTATTAGTATTGTATAGTGGTAGCCAAAGTGGTGGCGAATTACCATATTTTATTGGTAAACAGTATGGATCAGGTTGGTTGAGAACAATTGGTAGATTTGCACTTCCTATTCTTAAACGCCTTGGTAGTTTTTGGTATGAAAACTGCTAAAGATGTGATAATGAATGAGCAGAAATATATTGCCATCTCTGAAAATCAAATGCATTTATCCGAGTTAGGGAAAGTTCTAACCTAGTGTTGCAGGTATGTTTTCAAAAACAGGAACCAGCACCGGCTCAAAAACGTAAAAGACATCATAAACATATAAACAAACGAATGAAAGGACATGGAAACTATATTTCAAAAATGATTTGTGGTAAATCTGAATTGTGCTTATTTGATAGGACCGTCTCCCCAAGCAAGTAATTGAAATGGGGGCCCTTTGAAGAGGTATTCCCGATGAATTCTATTATGGATAGTAGAATTGATATTGAATTTTATATAATGGTTCCCAAACTGAATATTTAGATTTGAAATGATACATTGTTAACTGTTCAGATCAAAGTTGTAGATAAAGATAGAAAACCGTTGGGTGAACCTAGTGATGTAATACCAAACAATTTCTTGTTTCATACACTTTTTAAAGATTGCAGTTCTCGGATTTAATAATATCAAGATTGAGGGTGGTAACAGTACATATATTCACAAGCTCTAATAGAAAACTATTATAAATTACAATAGTGATACTAAAAATACATGTTTTAACTCCTATGGGTTTATGGTAGTTGATGATGATAGGAAAAAGTGGATAAAGGATCGAAATTATTTACCATGTGCTCATCATTACAACTCGATTTTTATGGATCAACCGAAATATTTACTCCCAGGTGTTTAATGTACACATTAGATTGAAAAGATCTGATTCGGCATTATCACTAACAAGTGCCACCATAACACCCAATTCTTCAATTAGTTGATGCAAAATTATTGGTAAGAAGAGTTCGTGTTGAGCCTTCTGTATTAGCCGGTCATCAATTGGGGCTTAATTCTAAGCATGCAATATATCCCATTAGAAAACAAGGAAATTGTTCAATTTGCTATTGCTAAGGGTTCAGCTTCTTTCTATAAGGAACAAATATTGGAGATAGAAGAATGCCCAACTTTATATTGGTAACATTTCAAGTGAATCTTCAATATAATGGATCATACTTAACATCGAGCTCAATTTTCAAAAACTTTTGGTGTAACATCGCTAACTTTATCGAAAAATAGTGATTATAGAGAAACATATACTCAAGATTTCGAAAATGATAATTATTGTGCTACATATATGCAGAGTATAGTTAGAAATATGGGTTATTTGGCTAAAAACCTTAATTGTGGTATAACTCTTGAAGATTTTAAAAGCAAATATCCATTCTTCACATTTGTTTTGGCACCCGATTTCGATTTAAATCAGAGTCATACCTCAAAAATGTAATTTACGATTTAGATATAAGTTTGCTTAAAGCTACAACTGTGACCGGTAACATTGTATTATGGGTGGTTGAAAATTGAAGTTCGCAAATTAACTGCAGAACAGAACAGTGGTTGGTTTGAACAGAGTTCAAACATTGTTGGTTTGAACGAACATTGTTGGTTGAAAATCGTTGGTTATAAATGTATAGATAATTTTATTGATAGTTTGTCATGTTAGTAAGTTTTTTAAACTGTATTATTTAATATTATTGATGTAGTTCTGTTTACAGGTTATCGATTGGAAAACATATAGGAATGAATTTTTAGGGTATTTCCCTCTTGATAAAATTCATATTTACGTAATTAATCAACATAATCGTCAATACTCAAATCATCTCATCTCGGTGGAAGAAGCATTGGTAGCAAATATATATGAAGCCTAGCAAGATATTGTTATTTGATCCTATCGGGTTTCTATTATCGGCTTTAATGTTTCGAAACTGCAAACAATGGTAAACCTATTGTCTATAATAAAACATGTATCAAAAACAGTGGACCTTAACATGTGGTCAACATGTTTAGCTTGGTTATTATCCAAGAGATTGATGATTAATTAAATGTATAATGGTTATTGTTGTGTTTTACTATAATAGTTATTATTATTATTTTTATTATTATTTTTATTTTATTATTATTAATATTATTTTTATTTTTATTTTTATTAATATTTTATTTATTATACAAAGTTTTTATTTTTAAATTATTAATATTATTATTATTATAAATATTTTATATTATTATTATATAATATTTATATTATATTATTAATATTATTTTTATTATTAAGCTTATATTATTATTATAATATTATTATTAGTATTAATATTTTTATATTATATTATTATTATATTATTATTATTATTAATCTTTTTATTTATTATTAATGATATTATTTTATTATTAATATGTTTATATTATATGTGATGTAATATATTTTTTGTTTTTTTATTATATTATTATAAATATTATTAGGTGTTTAATTAAAGAAATGCATCATCAAAAAGACAGTGCATGATAAGTGCATCATCACAAAGACAGGCAAGATAATGCGTGATCATCACATGATAAGTGCATTGATACACAAAAATTGAATAAAGAAACACATGCGAAAAACAAAAGTATGTTATGTGATTACAAGAAACACATACAAACAGAAAGTATGTATTTTGATTTTACAAAGAACTCAGTTTAGACTGCATGTGTTTTACCAAAGAAAACATGTCTTAAAAATCTCTCACCCTATATGTGTGTATTGCTTATAATGTGATTGCTATTCCTGGAATTTATTCTCTTTATAAACATTGACACAAAATGTAGGAATTGTCACAATTATTTCAAAATTGTTAGCGTGCGCGGGATTTCAAAAATTTTAAAATGTGAGAACTCAAGAATTTTACGCAATTGGTTGGTCGATGAAAAATGTAGGATTTTTAATTTATTTTTAATTTTATTATTGATATTTTTCTTAGATTGGTATACTTTAACAGAAAGACAAGATCAGTAGGATCGTCAAAATGATGTGTATAATTTATCGAAGATGATTTGGTAAATTTAATTTTATATATGTTTTTATTTATAATTATTTTAGAAGTTATTTTAAATCGAAAGATAAATTGTCGTATCAGCGATAGCGAGGAGGATATTATCGAAGATGTAAATTTTTATTTAATTTTTATATATTTAAAAACATTTAGTTGATTTGGATGCAGATGATCATCATAATGTACCGTTTTTGGAGAATGCCCCCAGTTTTGGGGATGACAATAATTATGCCCACCGTTTTTGGAGATGCCCTCTTAACTGGGAAGATGGAGGACCTTTTTCTATAGGATATGATTCGTCGGAATCAGGAGATAAATGTTTAGTTTAGTTATTTTTATTTATCGAAAATAAGTTAATGATATTTGAGTATATAAAATATTTACATCAAATATCATAATTTATTAATAATTTATAAATAATATTAATTAAGATTCTATTTTATTTCCAAAAAAGTTTTAAATATATGTTTTAAATTATGAATTTAAAGTATTATTTAATAATTACTGGTGCAAATATTCATTAATTTATAATATATTTTAAAAATAGTATTTTCTGAAAACATTAATTAAACATAATAAATTATAAAACCAAATATAGTTGAACAAATGTTTTTGAAGTATATAGGCTTTTATTAAAATCTTACGTAATTGTTATATATGAATTATATAGGATTATTTTAATAGTATTTATTTAATAGTTTGCAGGTGAGCATGCAGAATATTATTGTATATAGGTTTTATTTATAGAATTATTTAATGTTTGCACTGTGAGCATGCAAATATATTGTATTTAAGTTTGTATATATTAGAATATTAAATAGTTGCAAGTGAGCGTGCTATGATTGTATATAGGTTTATTTGTGTAGAATTATTAAGATAGTTTTATATGCATAGTTACTGTTATATAGGTTTAAGTATTAATATTTTATTTCAGGCACTTTTTTATCCAAGATATTGCATCTCATCTTGCAACTAATGAAACAGTTGCCATGACACAGAATGAAAAATTTACCGCCATTAGATTTTAATGCATCAAACTTTTTTATTCTGTCGCCATATGCAAAACTCCCAGAACATTAAAATAAAGAATTTTATAGGGAAATGGGGTGTCATTTTTAAATCTTTTCAGTCGAGTAAAATAATATGTTAAGAAATAATAAAAATACGTCGATAGTTTGAATATACTACCAAATCAAAAAAAACATCAATAAAAAGAACCAAAAACCTGCTGCACCATTAAAATTAATATCCCAATAAAATAATTAAAAAGAAGTCATCGAATCAGTGATGAGATGACTCTAATATAAGATAATAATATTTAATAATATACCATATAAAATAATGAAAATATTATAAATAATATACCTATTATAAATAATGAAAAATACTATAATAATGAAAATATTATAAATAATATACTATTATAAAGAATGGAAAATACTATAAAATGAAATAATAATAATATACCTATTATAAATTAATGAAAATTACTATACCTACTATAAATAATGAAAATATTATTACATATTCGGAGGTTTCTTGTATTAGAGAATGAGCCGAACATTTCAGTAAATTTAATGGCGCTATCAAAACTTTACGTTTTGGATATATCTAACGCGCCAACTAATTAACAGTAAACTTTAACTTGAGGCGAATCAGTAATAAATAATTTTTTGAGATAAATACAAATGGGCGGCTTAAATTTCAATTCGCGATATTAAATTAAATTGAAAAAGATGCGAGATCCGTACAATATTTTCAAATAATGCGGAGGACCTTTTCAGATAATTTTTAGTGAGGGGTTGATAAGCTTAAGAAAAATAAACATTCACCCATTTAGCAGTGGATGCTGTTATTTAATATTATGGAAATTTCATTTTATTTTAACAAAATATGCTCTATTAATCGTTTTGTCTGGACATCAAAATAATAAAACCCCTTTGCCATGAAAAAATAATGAGCATAGTAAAATAAAAAAACAATGAGCAAGTGCTTCCTTTACTCTATTCTTTTATTTATTAAAGAAACGATAAGTATAATGGTGAAAACGCCCAAAGAGTCTCTTAAATATTACGAGTTTTTAGACGAATTAGAGTAGATGAATCACGGATTGTCCATGAAATTAATAACTCCCAAGTCGAAAATTAAAATTCGACTTTTAAAAATTAGCAATTAAATGGTTGTTTCGTACACACCAACTTGTATAATGATTTAGGTTCCAATAATTATGTCTTTCACCATCCTCATTAATTTTGATCCATAGAGCAAAGTCATGACGGAAACCCTATTTATTTATTACTACTTGAAAATAAGATAGATATCTATACCGCTGGTGACCAAATTATCAACTGGGTTTATGATATTGCCATCAAACCGCTGACTGTAACATTTCAAATTAGATTCGTTTGGTGTCCACATTTGCCTTATGGGTTAGATTAGATAATGCATTCATTACACATGTTGCATTATGCGCCAAATCAGGACGGCACAACCCTAACTACGCTCCCCGAAAATAAAATTTTAGATTCCTAAATCTATTTAAAATATCACCCCACCTTTTGTGATTTATGCCGATTTTTAATCGGTTTTACTCCTGATGATAGACATCATCAAATTTCATATGCCTATTGCAGCAGGCCTTTTATTAATTAATAATTACTAACAGCAAATCATATTATTCTACTTTTAACGGGACTTGATTGCATTCCTGATTTTCTTTAAGAAAAATTGAGGAATTGCAACTGAAATTGTTATTCCGTACTATGATTCGGAGGTGATTAAATGATAGGCCTCTAGTTCTTTCAGTGAGGTCGCAGTTTAAATCTTGTCAACCTGTATTTATGTAAAAAACCTGATGTAAATCCGGTTAGAATCATTTGCCATTGTTAGGTAATTATCTAGGGGCAGCTTGCCGAAAATGTAATATAGCTTCGGAGGATTTTCGGTTGCTACTATGTCGTTCATAATTTAGAGGTATGACCGTTCACCATAATTTTAAAATATGGTCTCGATCGCTTTCCTTCATTGGGATTTAGGATTATCATACGACTCTACAGAAAAATTTATTCATTAATTGTTCTCACATTAACAAATTGCTGTTCGCTTATCGAACATGTATGCAATTTTGTTAATTGTTGCGTTAGCCTAAGGCTGTTTTGAAAACGTAACTTCTCTTCATGCAATTCGTCTGTCTTTCAAGTTCTATACGACTGTAAGATTTTCCATATAATTTTGCTGTTTCGGAGAAGTTTTGGAGACTACTTATGAGTTGCCTCCAATTGGAGGCGTAAGTGAAGATGAGTCACGATAGGGCTAATCGGACGCAGCAAAACTGTAGGCTGTGGCGTGATTATATGTTAATTTACCTTAACTTATGGTATTCTCTTGCGGACTATTCAACAATTGTGCAAGGCTATTGTTACATGGTCTGTGAACCTCTAACTTTATGCATTCCAGGTATGCATGGCTTCAGCGTTATGACATTAACGGAACCCATTGAATGCTTTTACAGGACATGGAAATGTTCAATTTTTACGAAGGTGGAATACGGGCGTAACATTTTGTTACAAACATTACAGTGCTGCTGGAGATACAGAATTTTGTACATAGATATAAATAATCTGTATGGTTGCTCTCAGCCAAGTCTTCCTTACTCTTATTTACTGATCTCTCTCTGTTC